>NW_004624793.1:11780608-11883286 GCF_000247695.1 Heterocephalus glaber
GTTGTATACCTACAATGTACCAATAAAAGAATTTAATACAAAAAAAAAGATTACACACCATGATCCAAATATCAAATAATGTGATGGATCATGTCAGTACAATAAACTTTTTAAAGCAAAAACTAAAAAAAAAAAATAAAATAAAGTTGACAAATCGGGCATAACTGAATCAGAAGATAATTAAAATTATAGGTCAAGCAAATGAGATTTTTTTTAAAGAAGAGGGAAAGTTTAAACATGAATATAATTAGGCAATGGCATGGGTTGCTCACTTCCCTTTCTCTTGGTTTCATTTCTCTTTTTAGGATTAAACACTCCTAGTATGTAAATTATTCCATATGAAGACTTCCAGAGTTCTTTCTGTTAAGATTTGCAGGGATCTTGGGCCGGGGATTTAGCTCAGTGGTTCCACTGCCTGCCTCGCAAGTGCAAGGTCCCGAGTTCGATCCCCAGCACCAAAAAAAAAAAAAAAAAGATGGAAAATTTGCAGGGATCTTTATGCAGAAGAAATTATTTCTACTTTTTGGTACCAGAGATCGAACTTGGGACCGTGCACTTGCAAGGCAGGCGGCGGAACCCCTGAGCTAAATCCCCAGCCCAAAAGAAATTATTTCTAGACTTCCATCTGATTTAAAGGGGGTACAAAGCATTGAGGACTTACAAAATAAAACTAACGTGGGTAAATGTATATGGAAACAAATAATTGAAGATCTGATTGTAGCTATTTAGCAATGGTTAAACAGCAAAAATGGGATGCTGTATGATTTTAGGAACATGGTAGTATAAGAGGTACCTATAGGTACTCCGCTGCTTAGGAGTACCTAAGTGTTGGGGTGCTTTGTTAAGTACTTGGGATTCTTCTGAATTAGTGTCCTCATAAACCCATCAGATGGGTATATCTACTTTAACTGTATAAAAACTAAGGAAGAACAAAGGCTCAGGGTGGGTAAGTACTTAAATAAGGTCACACAGCTTAGAAAGTAAATAAGCTTTGAACCCTGTTCTACTCAACATCAAATCTTCTCATTCCATGAATGATGCAGACTTTAAACATCACATAAATAGTTGAAAAAAATTTTTCCCTTTTCATACGACTGTTTTAAATATTTGCCATCATTTCAAGAGAAGCTTATGTTAAGCATGACTTCATAAACAAATTACTTGTGAAAGAGAAAAACCGCATGCAGGGTAAAGTTGTAAGTTGAAAAGGCTTATTTCAAAGAGCACTTCCTGAAAGAGAGAAGCAATTTCGGCCAACTCCTCCAGCGAGGATTGCCTTTGAAACATCTTGTTAAAGCAACAAGCCAGCTTAACACAAAAGAAATATAGCATTTCTGAAATGCACCATTTCCAGACAGAGATATTTTAACACCAGCAACTCAGAAATATCTCTTTTGTAGAACCAGGTATACCAGAAAATGCTCACTTCTACAACAGCCCTCTAACCAGCGAGAGGTAAGCAGCATTCACTTAACTTTGTAACATCATTATCAGAAGTAATGCTTTACTTACTTACTCAACATCATTGTTTATTTTTTTTAAATATTACAGAAACTACATTGGTAAAGGACTTTGAAATAGGTTATTATCATTTTCCCGTATTACTATGATTTTGTATTTTTTCCAATATTCTTTACATTAACTGTAAATAATTTTTTTCAAATTAAGGAAATGTTGATGGGATGAATCATAAATATATTCAGGGTGTCTTTGCCACATGGTTTGAATTACATTGTTTCATGAAATTAATTGTTTTTAAGAAAAGAGTAACTAGAGATAATCAAGGAATCTAAAGCTTTACAGAGTTAACTTGAAAACCAATCATTTAACACTTATCCAAAACAATTCTGTATTTGCACAGCACAATCTACATTATAATGCCTTTAAGACACATGCATGCAACTCATTGTTTTTTTCAATCTGAAGCAAATGAATACAAGTGTGGATGACAAATGGACTACATAAAAGCGGCCTGAACCCAAATGGAGGAAGGTTTACTTAGGAGTTTATAAACGTAGAAATTTATGAGAGGAGGAGATGGGTGGAAAAAAAAGAAAACAAAATTTCATTTACAATATAATTGCTACTATTTATAAATTCACTGAGATTTAAAAATAAATTTAAGATTCAAGCCTCTAAATGTATGATACTGAAAGTTTGAATTTTTCTATGTAGCACTTTTCTCATTTCATGGAAATTAATATTTAGTTACATCAATAGTTGGAAACTCTAATATAGGTTTTTAAATATATAGACTTCTATTCCAAAAATCATATTTAACCCAAGTAGTTGACAAACTAGTTTAGGAAATCGGGAAGGAAGAAAGTCAGGAAAGAAGGAAGGAAGAAGGGCAGGAGGGAGGGAACAAACTTCTTATCTTTTGTTTGTCCACAGCAATTTCTCAAATTAATATTTACCAACAGCTCATGATGTCACGGATGACAGCCTGCTAATCTCCCCCACAGTTTTCTCTAAAGAGAGATCAGAGGTGAACTGGAGACAAGTAATTCTACAAAGTGACATTTTTGAGGGAAATTTTTCTAACACCGCCACATTCCAAGGAGATTCCACCTCTTTGTCGCACAGCTATTTTTAAAACCTCTGTCGGTGGTTGCATCATGGGCAAGGGAAGTTTTATGTCACAGGGGTCAGTGATATTTACAATCACAGCTAAGTCCTTTTCCACTTGAAATGGACACATTTTCTGGGTGATGGGAATTTATTAGTTTCCATATATACATAAAGTTGCCAAGTGACTTCTTATTACTACGTCTTAGATATTCCTTTTTGAAACTTGACAGATGGTATGGATGCTTCAGTATGAGTTTCTGCACTGGCAGTAACCTTTTCAAAGCACTGCTTTCTGTGCACTATGGAGGTGGCTGAGATCAGTTTCCAGGACACTGGTCAGTGACCTGGCAGCCTTGGCCTTGGGCACACCCCACTGTGTGCTGAAAACAGCTCACTGATGGTCCAGCTCTCCACCTTAGACCACGACACAGAACACTGTAATTTCTAGACCTATGGGAACTCAAAGAGAACATAACATAACACTATGAAGAAAAATGTTGGCCATTTTTTTCCTGAGCTTTTCAACCACTTATTCCTGTTGAGGGGGTGCACCATTCCAGGAAGTGCCACCATACCAGGTCAATCCCCAGAGTGGACAGAGTAAGCTCCAATTTCATCTCCCAGCTCCAAAAATCTATTTAATACATTGTCCTCGGTCAGAGGATGCATCAAATATTAAAATGATAGGTGCTGGGGCTTTAGCTCAGTGGTTCTGCCACCTGCCCTGCAAGCGCAAGGACCCGATTTCAATCCCCGGTACCAAAAAAACACACACACACACACAAAATATTAAAATGATAAGAAGATAAGATATACCCTTATCTTAGCCAAAAGGACACGGAGTGACTGCCATTTAAAAAAATAATAATAAGGGTTTAATGGGCAACTATGAAAGTCTTCCTTGAGAAACCAAATAGCTGCTGAGGGTTACCTCATCAAACTTTTCGAGCTTTCATTCACTCATCCTTCACTCAGCAAGTATTTACTTATTGAGTACCCACTATGTGCTCACTAGACAATAAGGATGCAGTGGTGAAAAAAGTGTTTCTGGTCACAAATGGGCTGTCAAGTAATAACCAGTATGGTTCTTTTGTTAGTTTTCTAAAATATATTTTTTCTATTGAAATTTTTTTTTTTTTTTGGTACCGGCGATCGAACTCAGGTCCTTGCGCTTGCACAGCGAAATTGTATTTAATGAGTAAAAAAAAATTTGAACATTACTAATTTTGGTAACTAAATCTGTAAACAGAATGAAGATGATAAATAATGGCAAACCATTTTTATGAGACTTAAAATCCAGAATTGACTTTGCCCTGATTAGTCCAATCAAAGAATACTATCCAACTTCACACTATAAAAGAGAATCATAAAGAAAGCATATTCTTTGGGATGAAGGAAGGTGAGCAGAGGGAATGAAAATGAGTGTTTTGCCAGAGCACTTTGGTGTTCCAGACCATTTTACTAGATGAATACAATATCAGGGCTGAAGGTGTAGCTCAGTTGTAAAATGTGTGCCTAGTATGCATGATGCACTGTAGATTAATGTATAACGGCAATAACCTCTAGAGGACATATTCCTTATTGAGTTTACAACATAAGATGCTCTTAAAATTAAACAAATTAAAATTCACTAACCTGAAAACAGTCTAATAAGCAATTTTTAACTATGTTTACAGTTTCTAAGTATAATGCCTATCATCAAGCTATGACTACCTCAAGCAACCAAGATCAACCTGTCCCTTCCAATAGCTCACATCCAGATGAATACAAAGTCGCAGCCCTTGTATTCTACAGCTGTATCTTCATAATCGGAATATTTGTTAATGTCACTGCATTATGGGTTTTCAGTTGTACCACCAAGAAGAGAACCACCGTAACCATCTATATGATGAACGTGGCGCTACTGGACTTACTATTTATAATGAGCCTGCCCTTTAGAATGTTTTATTATGCAAAAGGTGAATGGCCATTTGGAGAATACTTCTGCCACATTCTTGGGGCTCTTGTAGTGTTTTACCCAAGCATTGCTCTATGGCTTTTTGCTTTTATCAGTGCTGACAGATACATGGCGATTGTGCAGCCAAAATATGCCAAAGAACTGAAAAACACATGCAAAGCTGTGTTCACATGTGTAGGAGTCTGGATAATGACGTTGACAACCACTGTCCCTCTGCTATTGCTCTATGATGACCCAGACAGAGCCTCCTTCCCAGCTACCTGCCTGAAGATCTCTGATATCATTCACTTAAAAGGTGCCAATGTGCTGAACTTCACTCGACTGATATTTTTTTTCTTGGTCCCTTTGTTCATTATGATTGGATGCTATTTGGTCATTATTCACAGTCTCCTCCATGGCAGGACATCTAAGCTGAAACCCAAGGTCAAGGAGAAGTCCATCAGAATCATCATCACACTCGTGTTGCAGGTGCTCATCTGCTTCATGCCTTTCCACATCTGTTTTGCCCTCCTAATGCTAGATGGGGAAGACAACAGCTACAGTCCCTGGGGAGCCTTTACCACCTTCCTCATGAACCTCAGCACCTGTCTTGATGTGATTCTCTACTACATTGTTTCCAAACAATTTCAGGCTCGAGTCATCAGTGTCATGCTGTACCGCAATTACCTCCGCAGTGTGCGCAGAAAAAGTTTCCGATCCAGTTTCCGATCTGGTAGTTTACGGTCACTAAGCAACATCAATACTGAAATGTTATGAACAGAAGGAAGCTGCTTCTCTTTAATCTCTTGAAAATTCATTTTTATAACTATTCTAGGGTTAGTGGAGATTCTGCATGATATTATCAAGTTTATCAAATAAACTTTTAAAAACTCATTTTAAAAAAAAGTCCTTCTTTTCAAACTTTAAAACCCCTTATTGTGGCAATATGACTCAATATCCTGATTTCAATTTTTATTATTTTCATTTTAAAACATATAAAACATTTTCATGAATAAACAGGGAAAAAATACCCAATGTTTTTCATACTCAAGCCTTATCTACACAGATAACTGACTTAACATTTTGGATTTAATTCTGTATACAAGTGACTCATATGAGAAAAAACCCAGCTAACTGCTCAAAATAATTTGAATAAATTATTTTTCATATAGCTGCACCTTTTATGTCTAACTTACACACAGGACTGGAAGTCTAAATTCAATATTTAACATTCTAAACACCAAATTTCTGAGATTTTTACACAAGCAACTGTGTTCAACTTAACACATTACTAGTTCAGAGCAAAATTCATGATGGCAAGCAGCAGAGGGGCCTGCAGAGCATACTCCCATTGGTACTTCACTGCTGCAAATTCATTTTCTTTGAAAATGGACTGCATAAGACTATGATTGAAACTTAACCGGAGACCTTACTTCTGCCCAATAATCCAATTGACTCCTATGACCTGAGATTTTTACTTTTCTCCAATGTTGAGAATATGCTCTTCTTGTGTAAATATTGTATTACAAAAGAGAGATTTTTCTAGGTTCTCTGTCACAGCATAAGTAGCAATTATCAGGGATCTTAGATGCTTGTCCCACCTTGGCTATTTAACTTCTCCATAAAGTAACAAACCAAATAACTTCTCCATCTAAAAGAAAAGGAAAACTATAATCTATAAAACGCCTATCATTCTAAATACTATGGAAGTAAAAAAAGAAAAGATTCAACTATAACCCCTTCTCTGCTAAATCACCTTTATTACTCCTAACATGATCACCTCCTAATGGGACTAAGAACCAAATACATGCACTGATTATAAATGGACTTCTAGATTTAACATGGGTACATTCATATTCTTAAAAAAAAAAAAGAAAAAAGAAACAAAGGAATCTAATCATAAAATAGTACTTTAGCACTAGAAGATCCCTCAGATGATCTAGAACTGCTCTGAAATATAAAAGAAACTAAGGTTGAAAGAAATTATGTGACTTGCTCAGCTAAAGAACCAGGACTAGAAACCAAGTTCAATTCTCCTTTCAGGTCCAATTTCAATAGTAAAAAAGAAAAAAGTTTTACCAAATGTAAACACTGTCATAACTACATAAGATACAGGAGTCAAGGTGGTACTGAGATGCAGTTTCTTCTCAGCAAAGAAAAATATTTGCCTTTAATTTGAATAGCCAAGTAAGATATTCATAAATATCTTTAAATGAATAATTACTGCTAAAACAAGAGAAATAACTTCTATATTTAATGTGGAGTTTTATGGTAGACACACACACACACACAGTTGACTGCGGTGTAGGTCAGTGGTAGAATGTTTGTCTACCATGCACCAGGCCCTGAGTTTGATCCCCAGCATTGAAGGTGGGGTAAAAAGATACAGAGTCACAGCCTACTTTCAACTCTATAGATGAATTCACACTTCTGCAACTTATTAAGAGGAAAGGTCTCTGGAATAGTTTTTATTGATAAGAAAAGTTTAGTCTTGAAACACAAAGCACAACAGAAGACTTTGGTAAACAAAGTGAAAATGCTATCATCATTCTTACAGTAAAATTACAGGCAATGTAAAACGATTTATGAAAAAATTATTCAGCACTGTAATCAGACACATTTTAACATAATATGTGGGCCGGGGATTTAGTTCAGTGGTTCCGGTGCCTGCCTCGCAAGCGCAAGGTCCCAAGTTCGATCCCCAGTACCAAAAAAACCCCACACAAACACAATGTGTAAAAATTCAAAATTCCATTCTGAAGGAGTTTGATTCTAGAAAACAATTTAACACCCACATGCAAATACCAATAACTATAAAATAATAAGTACAGTACATAAGGATAGATGTGTGACAGGCGTGGGTTCCTAGACATAGGATATATATGCATATATATATACACATATACAGATGGCTTTTAAGAATAGAGCTTCTTTGAAACCACTGGTTATATTTTCTAAATTTAAATAACAATGATGAATATCCATCATATATCAGGTACAATTTCTATGCAAAGCACTAGAAGAATAGATGAATGGGTCTACGTATGGTTCAAAGATCTTACCTCACAATCTGGGACTCACTGTAATCAAGACTATCCTTTCAATATTACTGAGCATAATGTAAAACTTGGTTCTCCCTCAAAGAGCTGGTAGGTGGCATCAAAGGCATATATAATGATGATGATGATGATGATGATGATGATATTATAATAAATATAGTATAATAAATACCAATGGGAATATTAAGAAACCATTGTATATTCATAAAAAAGGGCAGTAAATCCTAGCAAAAGGCAAAAAGCAGCCAAAAGCACACCAAATGGGCATGAGAATATAAATACTACACATAGCATGTTAAAAAAATCCAGGCCGGGGATTTAGCTCAGTGGTTTCGCCACCTGCTGCACAAGTGCAAGGACCCAGGTTTGATCCCCGGTACCAAAAAAAAAAAGAAAATCCAATGACTGATGGGGGAAAAGACTGAAACACTGAACGGTGGTCAGATTCTAAGGTCTTAAAAGAAGAAAGCCAACAGACAGGAGTAAGATCTACTGCAACCATCTTAGTGTGAATGAGCTTATTTACCTCTTTCCACTGGGCTGTGAAGTAGAGTACCTTGAACTGACACATGATGGTCATCTATACAGAGCACTCTGCATAGAACTTGAGAGAAGCTACTTGCTCAAGAGTTCACACGCCTAGTAACTGGTACAGCCAGAATCTCAAGTCTGTGATGACAAAGCCCCCGCCATTCCCACTACTGCAAACAGCCTTGGTGGCATCTTGGAGGAGTCTGACCTTTATTCTGAAGGATATGGGAATGTAAGGATATTAAATGCAAGGACTGGCACAGTCAAGCCTGTACTTTAGAGAGGTCTGACACCATTGTACAGAATGCTCTGAAACTGGCAGGAAACTAGAGAATTACAGTAAAATTTCACATAAGAGGAGATCAGAGGAAAAAAAGAAAAGCTTGGAGTTTGGACTGGGAGGATGACAGTGGAAGTAGAGAAAAAGATGGACAAATGAGCTGTTTAGGACTTTGGATTAATAAGATTGGTACCCTACACCACTGATAAGAAAAGGTAAAGATTTTCAGCTTGGATAACCAAGTCCACGGAAATGTTATCAACTAAGGAAGCCAAAAGGCAGAGGAGACAAGGGGAGACAGAGGAGACCAGAAGACCTAAGAACTTACAAACATGGTAAGTTTTGAACGTAGAAGCCATTAGGAAACATGACTGTAGAAAAATCAGGAGAGTAGTAAGGGCTGGGAATAGAGGGCTAAGAAACAAACAACAGATGTGAACTGTCGATGAAATCACACCAGTGGCTGAAATAACCAAACCAAAAAACACACACACAAAAAACAAAAAAAAAAACCTGTTGGGCGTGAGCTGGGCTGAGAAGAGAAGTGCAGACAATGACTAAAGTCAGAAAGGACCAGGAGAGGTTGTGTGCCGGGACCTGAGGGAGCTGGTGGTTTCAGGAAATAAAAAGGTTAAAACCATTTAATGTGCTACTGGAAGGTCCAGTAGGATGACCGGTGGCTTTAGAAATTAGGTAGTTACTGTAGATCTTTATAGAGAAATAGTGGTGAATAAAATAATAAACACAAAGTAAAAGAGTGTGCAGATAAATTTGGCACCGATGGAAAAGAAAAATATTATATAAAAAACAATCCAAAGTGTAAAGCACTTTAAGAAAAACTAATTTCCTCTCGAGTCTTTGAAGCTTTGCTATCATCAATAAAAGCTGTACTTACAAAGTTCAAAGTCTATTTATTGAGGTGAAGACATATAACAAGAAGTCTGTATTTGCAGAAGCATCAAACTTCTAAAAGAAATACTAAGATGTTTTATGACTTGAAAAGAAAAAGAAATATCTTTTCATTTAGGCATGGCTGAATTAACATCCACATTGTTTTTCCAAGGGAACACTATGACTTTGGAGTTCAAGTTTGCAACTCTTGCTATACACTGAGATTTAAATACTTCTCTCTCAAGAATAAGTAAAAAAATTTCCACCAATTTCAAAACTAAATTAGATCTCTTCTTATGTACCAGTTAATTGTGTTTCATAGTGAAATTAATGAATATAAAGGTTCTACTGTCATCTGTCTCTTAAGTGCAGTAGGAAAAAAAGCATCATCGGACAGAGTCAATATAAATTTAAAAAGCTGTGCCCCCCCCCATTTACTACAATGCAAACACATGTAACACACACATACTCTTCCAAAACTCAGCAGGCTTCACAGAAAACCAAAAAGAACTGAAACGACAGGATTCAGCAATGCTCTTCTTTCCTGAATGAACATGGACTCCTTTCCTGATGCCCGTACTGTTTACAAGACCAGATCAGCCAACTTAAAATTCTCAGCTAATACATTACAACCCCTGAGACTAAGCAAAGCCTGCGCAAGAATAATGATTATAGAACTTTATCTGCCTCCACTAACATATGATTCAGAACTATGTATTATTAAAATAGCTTAAGGTATACATTCATGGATACTGATGCGCACTATAATTCGAAAATCCCATGAGAACAAACTACAGGTAAATACTAATAATATAAGTAAAAGCTATTAGAACACTACATTTTTAAAACAAGAATTCCAAGTGAATTTTGAACTGAGAAACACAATACATATGATACAGATACATACAATAGCCTAACAGTTCTCAAAACTAGATATTTACAATTAAAACAAAGCTGAAGTTAGCATACACAGAACTTTAAATATCCAATATCTGTATTTCATACTATCTCACTCCCAAACACAGGCTCATATATCTCATTTAGAGATGCCTAAAGGTTATTTATAGGTGATAACAACTTACACACTAACGCACAAATTTTGTTTTTGGAGGATTTGCAGGGGGGCGGTTTGGTTGAGACAGGGTCTCACTATGTAGTTCAGGGTGGCCTTGAATTCACTATGTAGCCCAGGCTGGCCTCAAACTCACAGCAATTCTCCTGCCTCAGCCTCCTGGGATTACAGGCATGCGCCACCACACTCAGCTGTTTGTTTTTAAAGAAGATCAACACAATATAGAAGTATATATACACTCAATAAGTTAGGTTGGTCATTTCAAGTTGTGTACAAAGTTGTAACCTATACACTGACATCATTTTACCTTTGACAGACGTATATAAACATCAGCTTTTAAAAAAATTCTTTAGAAACTTAACTTTATACAAATTTATTTTACTTCTTAATCTAATTAAATGTTTTATTTTGTGTTTAATTAATTGATAAAATTACAAGGACAAAATATCACCATAAAAATATACAAAACAATCAATCTTTCAGACCTGAATAGCAAATCCATTAAAAATTATCTAAAACAGAATTTATGAGTTCAAAAATAGAAATGTTTATGTAAAATTGCTTCTAGAACATAATGAGTATGTAAGGATATGCTGGTTTGTTTTTTTTACTACATCTAAAACTTTACAATATTCTTTTACTGACTTGCATGAACAATAATGCTTTAAATTATATTTAAGAGTTCCAAATTAAGCCAATCTTTAAGAGCTACTTACAATCCAGAAGGCAAATTACTAGCAGCAGCAATACCAAATGAATACTGCATGGCTTCAACGAGGATGATGTCAAATAAAGCTGACAAAACCCAGGAACCCAGCAAAAAGGACTAAAAAATAAGACAGGAAAAACATGAAACAGATGAGTTGCCAAAAATAAACATTTATTTAATTAGAACCAGCTTGGTGTGTGTGCATGTGTGTGTGTATGTGGTGTGTGTGTGTGTATGTGCATTTTAATTATGTTTTTATTAGAGTAGACTTTCGAAATTGGGGAATAAAACCACTGTTCAAATCCATTAGCTTTCACGTTTTCTAAATATACTGAAGAAATGATATTTATAGTAAGGTATATTTTTAACAACACACAAACCATTAAGCAAAATACAGTAAGTGACTATAATTTTATTAAAGTCAAAGTCCTAATAAAATTTTTATTATCTGCTCACAACTAACATTATTTGTTCTCATTAGCATCACCATTATGTTATTATTTTATTGTGCTTTTGGCTTAAATTTTAAATTTTTCTTTGGTTAATGTCCATAACCCAAATCAGATATACGATCAGGTAATTAAAAAGATAATTATAAACAATAAACTAAGTTTAATGAAACAAAATTTATTTTACTTTTTTTTGTACTGGGGATCGAACTTAAGGCCCTTGTGCTTGCCAGGAAGGCACGGTGCCACTGAGCTATATCAGCCGGCACAACAAAATCTATTTTAAAATGGAGGGAGGAGTAAAAAATTCTCTCTATAACCTAAGTAGCAAAGGCAAAATATATTAAAAACTTACTGCAAATTTTCTGCTCCCATATCTTCTTTCAAATATCCTAAAATTATAAATAAGTAGACTACTGCAGAAAGTATCTTTCAAATCAAGGCAAATAAGTCTTCCACATATCAACCTCCAAATCTAGACAGGGATTTAAAAATGAACAATGAATAAGAGTGAAAATTTGTCCTGTTCTCTGCCTTACCAAATACACTGTTTATACTGGTTATTTTTATACTCTAAACAAAATCATGAAGCTGCACAAAAGGAAAACCAAGTATGTGTAACTCTGAGAAATAAGTTTAATTCTCTCATACTAAAAATTCCACCTGACAACAGAACAAAGGGTAGCGTTTCTTTGCTTCTTAGAAGAAAACATTCTCATTAAGACAATAGAAAAAATTCCGTTAAAAATTTTTGAACTGTAAGATAAAAACATTATATACATCAGCTGAAATGAGAAGCTAACGAATGTTCACTTTTATGCCACTAAATAAAACAAAGCTCCAACTGAAAAACAACTTAGATATAAACTCAAAAACATGTATTTCTGAGCTTAATTTTAATAACCAAACTATTTCATAGCACCTAACTACAAGGGAATTTATGAGAACTGCTACTACATATTACTAGATTTAGAAATGTCAGTTTTTAAAAAATAAACTTCTGGTTAGGTGAAAAACACATAAGTAAATATACAAAGAAATATACTCAGCCTATTTTCAAGTCTTAAGCAAGTTCCAAATTTTTACAGATAATCCCAGTGACCTTTACAGAATATTCTGATCTTATTTCCCTTTCACAATGACCTTATGAGGTAGGCCAAATAAATCAACCCTTTATTTCCTTTGAATTTTTATCTTAGTAAAATAGAAGATACAATTTATCATTCTGAATGTTTTCCTATGCCTAATTTAGTGGCATTAAGAGCATTCACAATTTGTATGACCATCACCATTATCCATTTCCAGAACACGTTTAACATCCTAGACAGAAATTCTACATCCATTACTCACTAACACCCCATTCTCCCTCCTGCAGCCTCTAGTGACCTCTGTTCTTTCTGTCTCTATGAACCTGCCTGTTTTAGGTACTTCACATAAGTGGAATCATACGATATTTGTCCTTTTGTATCTGGCTTATTTCACTTTACATAATCCTTTCAAGGTTCATGTTGAAGCATGTATCAGAATCTCATCCACTTTTATTGCTGAGTAAGTTCCATTGCCTGTACTTATCCTATTTTATTTATTCATTTCTCTGCTGATGGACACTGGCTTGTTTCCACTTCTTGGGTATCATGAACAATGCTGTTATGAATGTTGGTAATACTACCATTATCTTAAGATCAAGAAAAGGGGGCACAGAGAAAGTATTTTACTTCCTAAAGTGATACAACCTCTTCTCTTGCCAAATGAAATAATAATACAGAGGAGAAAACTGACCATGCCACTGTTGAAATAGTTCCTCTCTGTCTCTGCTGCAAGCAAGACACCCGGCAGTGTCCGCCTTCAGTGTATTCAGAGCATGGGGCTGGCTCCAGGATGGCGCAAGAGTCCGTTCTACCTGTCCACCTGGCTGAACTGGGCTAGCTGCCTGCAGGCTCAAGTTGAGGCCACAAGTGGATTCAAGAGGAAAAGGCCCAATAATCAGGCAGGAACAGCCACCATGGGCACAGAACTTCTTTCAGTTAGTGACAAAACTGGAAGCTACAGTTTACAATAATTGATCTTTTGCAACATACTCATGGACATGAACTCTTGAGACCCAGTACAGTAAGAATAAACAATTATATACTATCATAAAAATAACTGCCTCCTGAAGGTTGATCACTTGCTCAGATTCCAAAGAAAACTGAAGACAGTATCTCTGCCTTAATGCCAGAATCTGAGAGAATCAGAACCTACAAAATAAAGCCATCATCAACTCATCCGATCCAAGCCTGACTAGTTTCCAGCCATGCCCTTCCACAGTACTCCTGAGGGTCTAAAGTTCATATGACTTCCCAAAGCACAACACCATTCTCTCTGCTGCTAATTTAGTCATTCATTCCAGATCCAACTGAAAATTCACATCCCCAAGCTCTCGGGCCTATGCCACACTCTGACTTCATTTACCATCATCCAAAGATCTAATGCATGCTCGTGTCTTACAATATTGTCTCCTTATGTATTTGTGTCTGTAACAGTTCTTATATCACACTGACTGACCTTTAAAGCACAGATACCAATGGAGTAGTGCTCCGCCAGATGAACCAAATTAACCCTAGAAGTCAGGAAGGCCCCAACCCAGGGCCAGAGGGCCTCACATTCCCTTTCCAAAATTCCCTTGAAATTATAAATTGCATTTCCATGAGTAAAAAGTGAAACCGAAATAGATGTGTCCAGTGAAAGGAAATTCTGCAATTTCTTCATTATCATCTGCTTTGCTGAAAACATCAATAGATGCAACTAGAAAGTATACTTGTCAAGGAAATATTAAAAAATAGTATTTAACAAATTCAGGGACTTTGGGGAACTAATAAATGACAGGGGAAAAGGCAAATCCCAGAAGCCAAGGGAGCTGCACTCACCTGGAAGTCATTCTTGACGGCATGGAGGTCATACACGAAGAACTTCTGACAGTGTGGCAGCAGAAGGGCCAGCAGGAGGGACAGGGCACTAGGAACCAGCAGAAGACTCTTTGACAGAGGCGCCTTGTCTAGGGGGGGAAGGAAACCATGTTCAGGATGATTACCCCTAAGATTTAAAAAAAATCGTATGGGTGAAAAGAGAATTCCCTTTTTAAAATCAGAATGCAGATGAAGTACAGAAACTCAATGGTTAGTTCCCAGAGAACTAAGTAAAGTATCTCTGCAGAAGTGGGCCATGCGAGGATCCTGGAAGCACACGAAAGTCACAGGAGGGGCTGCACTGTCAGGTGGCTCTTATGAGACCACACCAAGTAAATACCAGGAATTCAGCAGGACACCCTTCGGAAAATGGTTACTCAAGTATAAAGAAGTACAGTGTGTTTTCTACCAGATCAACCAGTTTGCTCCAGAGCATGCAGGAGATAAACACATGTATTCTAAAACAAATTTTTTAAGAGGTGAAAGTGTTAACACTGCTGACTGCAGTGGCCTCCTGAGATTTTCCATCCTGAATACAAAAGCAGTCCAAGTCAGTTTTCCACGAGAGCCTGTGTGACCTCTGGCATGTCCTAAAAGCAGTCATCAAATCTGTGATGATTTGTTACAGCAGCAATAGGAAACTAATGCATGATGGTGATGAAAAGGACTGAGATATCCGAGAAGAAGGGCGCCTGGCAGAAATCTCCAAACTAAGAACTCTCACAGCTATTTTATGACCCTGAAAACAAAGAATAAAATTCTGGAAACAGCCAAACTCAGAAAGGTAGATGGCAATCACAGGTAGAAAAAAGACTGCAATTTAGGAGTTACACAACAAGAAGATGAACATTGTTCTAAATACTCTTGATCCATTTTTTACAAAGAAATAAAATGCTTTAACCCTTAACATCTCTAATATTTTTAAATAAGTTAGTGCACTAAAAATAAGTCTTACTACATTTACAACTATATATGAGATTTTTTTAAAGTTAAAAAGGCATTTTCAACAAAGAAATTTAAAGGTTATGACTGATCTCAATTTTCCCCCAATTATGAAAATAGCACTGCCTGTTTTTAGCTCGTGGCCACTTTGGTGGCACCACATCACCTTGCAAAGCAAGGCCAGCAGGCCGGGGTGCAGATCTTCTTTCCTAAAACACCACACCAGCCTTGGTACTTTTCTATTACCTCCGGGACAGGACCACTATTAACTCCTGCCCTGTTTCCCCCATGCCAATTCTGGGTCCACTGCCTCTCCAGCAGCTGTGTCCTGTGGATCTTTTACTGCAACCAAATTGTTCCTCTCTCTGCCTCCTGAACACAATGGTTTCTGTTTCAGTAGTTCTGGAAAAATCCCAAATACTATACACCCCGGGCCACCACAGACACTCCTTTTCTCAATCTTATGCCACTGCATTTCCACCTCCCTCCACTGGCCTGAGTGAACCATTTTGGCCGACAGGGCTGTTCCCCACTTCATGCCCTGGCTTCTACACTGCTTCAACCATCATGGCTCCACATAGTTTTTCCTCCTTTCCAATTACAGTACCCTAAAGATTTCTCAAGGGAAACCTGTACCTTCCCCTTCTAACATCTGCCACGAAGCCTCGCACAGCCCCATGCACAGAGGAAACACTCAAATCACCAACAGGCAAGACACAGACAAGTATCAAAGAAGGGGGCACTTTCAGATTCTGTAAGGTACAGTTTAATCTTATTCACAAGAAATTCCCTGGGGGTGGATTTACCAGTTGCAGTTCATACTGTGGTTACTGCACTTGTTTAAGCATATAAAAATAGCCCACTATTTCCTCTTGGGTAAGGTCTGCAAACATCTAAACTGGAACCACTAGCAACGGTTACACACTCTTCATCAAGGCCCCAAGGAATCTAAAAATCTAACAGAGCTTCCCACTGCCTGGTGCCTCAAAAGTATAGGGGGTGCCACGAGTGTTAAGTGTGACCAACCTAAATTCTATCGTGAGCAATAAGAGCCTCAGTTTTCTCACCTGTAAAGTGGGGATGAGGACCTACTTCAAGAGTGTCACAAGAAGAAAACAAAGAATGAATGAAGGCAAATGTCTCCTACGACCTGCACCATCGCAGCCCCCCAGGAGGGTGGGCTTCCCTCCTGCCAGGCAAGCTCCTTTTTCACTGTGACAGGACTGAGGGGCTGCGTGGTACAGGTGCCACTTGGAGGGACAGCTGGGATCATGTTTCTTCACCCTGGGTTTCCACTTGTCCTTGTGAAACAACCCCATCATTCTTTTTTTTTTTGGTACCGGGGATTGAACTCGGGTCCTTGTGCTTTTGAGGCAGGCAGCGGAACCACTGAGCTAAATCCCCGGCCCTACCCACTCCTGTCATTCTTGACTCTTCTTTACCACTCCTAAGTAGCTCAATATAAACAGAGAAAATCTCAGCGCTGAGCTGCAAGATTTCACTCCAAGTTCAGTCTGAGTCTCATAGGGACACTCCACTCTTCTCTAGAGGAAGTCTGCTGCCACTTGTTCCTGCCTCCTGGAAGCTCCCCTCTACACTTCTAACTGGGTTCACATGTCACCAGATGAGTCAATGATTCGCTGTGGTACTCTCAATCACTCTGTAAATATATATATTGGGGGGGGGTACCAGGGATCAAATTCAGGACCTTGCACTTGCAAAGCAGGCATGGTGCCACTGAGCTATATCCCCAGCCCAAACACTCTGTAAATATTAACAAGCAACCTATTACACACAGTGCATTTTTCTACACCCTAGGGTATGTCAGTAAATGAAGGACGGAGTCCCTACCCTTGTGGTGTTTACAGTCAAGATGGGAGAGAAAAGAAAATAAACACAACAAGATAGATACATGTCAGATAGAAATGAAGGCCTTAGAAAAAAATAAGGGGGGTAAACCTATGGCTGTTATCTACCACATGTTTCCTGGTCTCTTCTCAGACACATAGTCAGTTGCTGCCCACCCACCAATCCCAACTGAACTTGGATACGGCAATAAGACTTGTATGGGTCAGGGATTTAGCTCAGTGGTTCCGGCACCTGCCTCATAAGTGCAAGGTCCAGGGTTCAATTCCCGGTACCAAAAAAACCCCCACAAAAAAACGAAGTCCTTCAATTACTGCCAAGTGTGGTGGCACAAGCCTGTAATCCTAGCACTCAGGAGGCTGAGGCAGGAGGATCACTGTGAGTTGAGGCCAACCTGGGCTATACAGTGAGTTTAGGGCCAGCCTGAACGACAAAGGGAGACCCTGCCTCAAAAAACAAAAAACAAAAAACAAAAAAAAGGCTTGCATGGGCCAAGTAAACGTAAGACATGTCACTTCCAGGCAGATACTTCAACAGCCAGTGCTCAAGACGGTGGCCACCCTACCAGCCAGATCTCAGGGCTGAAGACAATGCAGGGTAGACCCTCTCCCACTGCCGGTGATCCACAACCAAGATGTGCCACTGGTGACGAGGCTCTTAGGCTAAGCCTGATACCTTGGAGTTGTGTGCTATCACCACACAACTGACCCCTGCTTGCCCACAAGGCAAAAGATTGCTACAAGGAGGGGGTCATTTATATAGGGCAGTTAGGAAAACTCTTCTGATGAGGTGAGACTTGAGCAGAGACTTTAGGGAAGTGGGCCTTGTGGACCTCTAGGGGAAGAGTCTTCCTTAATATTACGGGGAAAATGCTTGGAGAAAGGAACATGTTCAATACACAGTAGGGCAGCAGATGCAGCTGGGACAGAATGAGTGCAAGGCACGAAGGCAGGATACAAGGTCAAAGAAGTGGGAGAGTAGAGAGTGGAGAGCCCTTGTAGGCCATTATAAGGATGCCAAGCTTTCCTGGAAGGGTGACAGGGTGCTTTTTTCTTGGGGGGGGGGCACACGGTAGTAGAGGAATGGAACCATCAGGTACCTTTTAAATGATCACCCGGATGCTAAGTTGAGAGGGGATCACGGAAAGGTACAGATAGGAAAGGGGAGGCCAGCTGGGAGGCTATTCAGATCATTTAGGCAATAGCTAGCTCAACTGCAGGAAGTTTGGATAGAGATGCTGAAAGGCATTTGGGACTTGGCATAGGTTTCAAAGGTACAGCAGACAGAATTTACTGACTGACTGGGCATAAAGTATGGCCAAATGGAGAAGTCAAGAATGACACCAAAGTTTTTTTCCGAGCAACTGGAAAAACTGTCACCAGTTACTGAGTTACTGGGATGCTGTCTTTACCACGCCTGTGATATCTGGCCCATCTTGCACAACATTCCCAAACCCCCACCTAGCCAGCCTCTGCCCTCTACACAAGTGCAATTTCAAGTAGCCAGGCTGCAAACCATCACCAGCCCACACTGGGCAACGTAAGTCCCGGAAAGTGGATCAGCACATTGCTTCCTTAAGGGATATGGGATAAAGACCTGCTATGAAAATAGATCACTGGAGATAAACATGTGCTCTGCTTAAATATCATTTTATTTGTATGCACCCCACCCCCTGCAACTGTCTATCCTGTTTGTACTGATTTGTTTTTTATAGCACTTAGCAGAAGACTTAAGAGTGATTCATCAATGCTATGATTCAAGATGACTATAAAATACACCATTATTTTTGGTGACAGTAAAAAGAAACGTTACTAGATATAATTCTGAGATGTCATCAATTATAAGACATATCTCAATTTCAAAAACATTAAAGTGTGAAAAAAACATGCATTTTAGAATCAAATGTTTCTTTACTTACTGTCCATCTTGGCCACCTTCCATTCCACTGGACTCCTGAGAGCTTCGACTCAGTCTGGTATGTTCACTGCTGCACTTGCCCCCAGGCCCAACACAGGACCTGTCTCAAGGGCAGTCAGCAAGCACCTGTAGCACGGAAGGGTACTGACATACAAGAAGTGCTCACACACTAACTTGTGGGGTGACCCAGCTGTCCACTGACACAAGTAGACAAACAGATAAATGGGTCACACACATACAGTGGAATTTAATTCAGCCTTAAAAAGAAAATTCTGACCCCTGCTAAACCATGGATGAATCTTGAAGACATAAGCTAAATGAAATAAACCACTCACAAAATAATTCCACTTACACAAGGTACCTGAATAGTGAAATTCATAAAAGAGAGGGTAGAATGGTGGCTGCCAGGGGTAGTGGAGGAGCAGGGAGTGGGGATTGTTATTTCATGGATAAAGAGCCAGTTTTGTAGGATGGAAAGACTTCTGAAGACTGTTTACACAACAGTAGGAATGCACTTAATACTACAGAACTATACACTTAAAAATGGTTAAGACTACATATTTTGCCAGGCACGGTGGTATACACCTGTAATCCTAGCACTTGGGAGGCTGAAGCAGGAGGATCATCACAAGTTGGAGGCCACCCTGGGCTACATAGTGAGTTCAAGGCCAGCCTGAACTACACACCTGAGACCACCTCAAACCGCCCTCCAAAAAGGAAAGACTAAATTTTATGTATACTCATATCTTACCTCAATCAAAAATTTAAATTAAAAATAAATACTGAATTACTAATTGATCCTATTTATACGAACTTTAACTCTGTCAAGGACTAACCCTCTAAAATAGAGATCTTAAACTGAAGTGTGGTAACTACCACTAAGACTTCCTTTAAAGAAGAGCAAAAAATTGAATCCCTAAAAGCCTTGCAGAACTGAATAAGATAACACACAGGTCTCCAAGAAGTCTCACAACACAAGATAAAAAGACAGGATACTATGGACAGCAGGATTTACTGATCAAGATATGTGCATTTTTCTTTCTGAAAAATTTACTTTAAAAAATATGAATTTTAAGCAATTATTTTTATTAAATGCACATGACAACAATTTACTTTGAAATGGATCAAAAATCAAGATGGACTGATCAATAAATAGAGGAATGGATATTTGATAAACCAAATATAGCAAAATGTTAATTGTAGAATCTAGGTGATAGGTGATGCTGTTCACTGTACCAATCTTTCAATTTTTCAACATATTTCAAATATATAATTAAAATATTGCATAAGGAAAGCACAGTGAATCATAAAACAGCACATAAATACATGTTTTTTTAAAAGCATCCATTAGAATAGCAAGTAATAATCTCTGATCTATTCATGGGATATTTTAATTTTTTACACAAGTCTAACAGTGAGAAAAATACTTTTTAACTAGCTACTAATTCAGAAAAAAAAATTCACTAAATTCTCATGCACTGAGATGGGGTGGGTCACCAGCAATCTTCCTGCCTGTGAGCAGTCAGGAAGTGGTTCAAACATAAAGAACCCACATGGTGATCAAGCAGAAGGTTAAAAAAAAGGAAAAGTCACTTCCCTGCAGGAAGTCTGTCCACCTCTCAAAATGGGGGTGCTATGATTTTTGAGAAGAATAAATAAAGTATTAATCTAAAAGTAAAAATGGAAAACATCTATGCCAAAGATAACATAAAACACCAAAGTTCAAGATTTCTGGGCAATTCATCTTCTATTTCTCTTTGGTATGACCAAAAGGACAGATATTTCTTTGTGGCAGTGAATACCAATCAGGCTTAGGTGACTACTATCCTAAAATAACTATTACAGTATATGGGGATTATTTTACACCAGGCACAGTGTTAATAAAAGGACTTTCTCTGTAATACGATCTCAGTGAGTTCTTATAGTATTCCCAAGGCAGGAATTAATTACCCATATACTCTATGTGAAGAAGTAAGATTTTGAAGCCCAATGTGGTGGCGCACACCTGTAATCCCAGCACTTGGGAGGCTGAGGCAGGAGGATCACTGTGAGCTCAAGGCCGGTCTGGGCTACACAGTGAGTTCAAGGCCAGCCTGAACTACACAGCAAGACGCTGTCTCAAAAAAACCAATAAAGAAAGAAAGGAAGGAAAAAGAAAAAAAAGAAAAAAGGAGATTATGAAAGATTAAATAACTTGCCCATGGTCATAGCTAGTTAGTAGAAGGCTTGGTATTTGAACCCAGTTCTTCCTAACAAGAAACAAAATTTTTTCTAACAAGAAAACATGAATTTATATGTTTAATACTTAAAACACATTCTAAGTGTTAAATGTCAAACAGAATTTACCATATGTCCCAGCAATTCTGCTCCTGAATATATACCCAAGAGAACTGAAATCAGGTATTCAAGCAAAAACCTACAAATAACGGCAGCCTTATCATAACAGGCAAAATGTGGAAGCAATCCAATATCCACCAACAAATGAATGGATAAACAAGATGTGGCATATCCATACAATGGGGTATTATTCATTCATAAAGAGAATAAAGCCCTGGTACATGCTAAAACAGGAACAAACCTCAAAAACATTACACTAAGTAAAAGCCAGACACAAAAGCCACATATTACATGATTCCATTATATGAAATTCCCATAATTTAAAAATCTATGGGGGGGGAGGCTGGGGATTTAGCTCAGTGGTTCTGCTGCCTGCCTTGAAAGTGCAAGCTCCTTAGTTTGATCCCTGGTTCCAAAAAAAAAAAAAAAAATGCATAGGGGCCTGAAGCAGATTAGTGGTCATCCAGGCAGGGGCAACAGAGAATGACTGCCTTCTGAGTCCTGGATTTCTTTGTGGGGTGATGAAATGCTCTGAAATTACACCATAGTTAGTGTTATGTCACAACAATATAAATATACTAGAAGCCAGTAAGTGTACACTCTAAAATGGCTAAACCAGTGCATTTTATGTTCTATGAATTTTATCTTAAGTACTGAAGACACCGACCACAGGTTTTGCAGAGCTCAGCCACGTGGGCTGTTACAGATGCAGTATAGCTAAAAACAAACTGGGGGAGGCAGCAACTCTGCCTGCCCAGCAAGTCTGGCATATAAAAAGACACACGTCAAAAAACCCAGTGTGGTTCACACTCTTGAGAGGAGAGGCCACCATATCCTACCGCAGTACTGGTTTTCCCATTTCTGACTATTTAACTACTTGGTAAACTCCTCAGGGTTCCCACAAGAATGAGGTGATCTGGTTATCTTATGAAGTAAAGGTCTTAAAAACTTTTCATTAGAAAGGGACTAAATCAAAAATAAGGGAGAAAATCCACAAAAGTGCAGCAATCCACACACTGCAAGGAACACCTTCTGTTTCCACCATGATTCATTTCTCGGGCCTCTCAGCTTTCCACAAGGAGCTTAATGGAATTTGTCTTCAGTGCCCAATTCAGGGAAGAATGTGTACATTCCCGTGGCTATCTCCACAAAGGCCTCAGTAAAACTGCCAGGAGATCAAAAGGTCCCAGTTTATTTTTGTTTCTCTACAGTGTTTAGAAGTAAGATGCCGAAAGCCATCTGAGAAACGCTTCCTGTCCCTAAAGCACTGGGGAGAATTCAATGACACAGTCGCCTGCTTCAGCATCAGTTCCTCATACAGGTTCCCAAGCACCTGGGCAAAGTGCCTGGCTCAGGAGGGCAGCCAACAAACTCTTGTTACAGCATCAATGGTTAAGAGTTTATCAGGAAAACAAACAGAAGAAAGTGCTAAGAAGTTTCCAGGAAAAGGGGGGTAGGCAGGAACGAGAATTTCCCCACTAGATACAAAAATGTGTCCTACGTCTAAAATGTGTAGACAGTATGAATTAGGGGACAGAAGAACAGTAAAATTTAAAGGGAAAGTTTTGAAATAGCGCTAAACACTGAGGCTTGCACACCAGGGAAAAGCGTATGAAATCTGCAAGCACAATGGCATCAGGACCTGTCATTTTTATTTTGGCCCTGCCACTGCATCAGATCCTAGTTAGGTCTATACTCCTAGTGAGAATTTATACAAATGCTGATGCTCTCATTAAACCTAACCAGTAGTCATTGTTGAAAGTGCTAGTTAGACAAAAAAATACAATTATAATGAAATAATTTTAAAAGCCAAAAGAGGTAAGAAAATCATGACTATTACATGTAGACAGGGGACAAATCATTCAAAAGTAGGAACAACTCCACAATCAGGAAGCTTTTGGAAAGCTCTGGACCTGTACAATAAACTGTAAGAGAGAGGAAAATGGCATTCTAAAATGTGGAAATGTGTAGTTAGCAGCAAGAAAATGTGCTGTAAATTCAATCATCTGAGGAGGCCAGGCAGTGAAACACAAGTCCACAGCAAGAGAACTGCACATGCTCAGTGGGCGATTGTTGTACAGCAAGTTGGCCCTGAGATTGTCAGGTCACCCACCACAGGAGAAAATGGAAATCGGGGCTTCTGTCTGCATGCCCTAATTTAAAAGTATTGGCAAATTAACCCCTCCCTAATGCTATTCCCCTTCTCCTGCACCACAGAGACCTGGGTGACCTGCCTATCCCCAAGTCTGGCCTGCAGAAGCATTACTGAGGGTAGCATGCATCAGTGACCGTGTCACACCAAGCCAGGGATAATTTCAGGTGTTCAGAGACCCAGTAAAGCTCACCCAGGCAAATGAGGGCAACAAGTAAGGGTGCCAAGCCGCAAAGACTCGTGCTGGGACATTCGAGAAGGTAACAGGAGGTCAGCTGTGTGCTTCAACAGATTTTTAATGAAGACTGCACTATTGGGGGAAAGACGGCAAAAAAAAAAAAAAAAATCCACACATAAGCAGGTGCAGAAACCTGAGTGTGATGATGCAGAGGACCTACCTGACTTGCTCCTACCTGAAGACAAAACTTAAAAGAACCAAGCTGCAAACCTCCAAGTCTGGGCTTCCACATGGCCCTGCAGCACCTAACCCCTCCGTGAGGAGATCTGGCCTGCAAGCTGCTAACACCTCCAACCACTGGTGCTGAGCAACAGGCCAGCAGAAGAGAAAGAAAAGTCCCACTTAAACCCCAAACACCAAAATCAAGTCTAAAAGGAGCAAAGAGTCAAGTACAAGCAATGAAATAAAAAAGACAGCTAGACAAAGTCCAATGTAGGACAGCACACCGGGAACACCTGTCTACTTTTCCCGCCTTCCCAAATTATAAGAATCCTCGAGACACAGAGAAATAGCTCCTTTCAAATGAATCCAGGGAAAGAGTTGATAAAGCCAAGAACTGAGGAAGAACATGAGCCATCAGCAGAACCATTTACCACACTTCTGAAACAGTAGCAATGCAATTTATGCCATATCTCATCATTACTATCCTATTACTGAATATTTTTCTTCAAGTTACCTTACCAGGATTTGCATAAATAGATGTATTTTAAAAGGAACTTTATATCTCACTACAGCAAATAGAAAATAAGTGTCCCCTTGTAATCAGCAGGTAACTACAAAAATAAACACACTCGGAACAAAATAAAGTTACTAGATTCTAACTAATAACTGTTGTGGACAGAAAGAGCCAGGCCTGCTGCCTCCTCTGTTACAATGGGAAACTCCCTGCTATTACAGGTATTTACAACTAGTTCCAAATTAAGTTTTTGCTTTAGTATATTCAGGACTTTAAAAAAACTCGGTGGTATTTAGCAACATTGTTTAAGGCCACCTCTAGTAGTAGGGTATTAATATGCCAAACACTAGATCACTGACCCAGCTGGACCTCACCTAAAACCTCAAACCTATTTTCCCACATTCTTTCTCACAAGCAGCCATTCATTCCACCATCCTAGCTGGGAAGAAGGCTTTCTTCCCAAAATAAAATACCACAACTTTCTATAAAGAAAGGGGAAATCTGCTTAAGGAGGACATCGAGGAGGTTGGAAGTCTGAGGAGAAAAGTAAAAGAGAACTTGGAGAAACGTCACACTTTCAGGAGATATCACAGCATGGGTACCAGAGAAGAGAATGATGGTCAGAAGGGCAGCTTCACTCCAGTGCAATTTACACGCACACACACACACACTCACGCAGGCACGCGCGCCGCCAAGCCTATCTCTCCAGAGCAGGAGGTTCTCACAGACTCTTGCCAGACATCTGTTCCTGACCTCTACATCCTACATGGAAACAGCCTACTCACATGCTCTGCACACCCCAGCAGAATCTACACCCTGCCTTGCCTCTTGTGGAAAATCATCTACCTACAAACAAGCAGGAGACCCCTGATATGCACTTCAGATTCCAGTCATTCAGTACTGTACAGGTCAAGCAAGGATCCACAAAGTTCACCACCAGTGTCATCACATGGGGGGGGAGGGGGAATTATTCTAGGACAGGCAGGGAGACAAAACAAAACACAAAATAGATGCCAAAAAGAAATGAAGCAAGATTCAAGAAATAGCAGTAGCTGATATGACCTTAAAAAGTAGTGAAGAAATATCAAAAGAAACTAGAGGCTCCTTGAAGCAACCCAGGATTCCTGACCTAAGACTCTATTTCTTTCTCCAAGTCCAATTACATGCCTGATTCCTCCATAAATAATCACAGTAATATCAGCATAGCTCTTGCTTTTTTATTTTCTATATAAAATCAACTTACAAAGCATGAAAGGATTACTATTATAGAACAGACCATCAACACACACTCACATATACAACATAAATTAGGAAGCTGAGTAGATATTAATTTCTCATTATTACAGTAGCGCCTACTCCTTGTGCCAAAAATTGTAAATTTTTTTTAAAGTTTGTTTTAATGTAATTTTTTAAAAAACCCTAAGGCAAACTATTTTTGACTGAACATTCTTATTCATGAACTTGGGATATCTGAAATCACTTCAAGTAAATGAAACTGTACACATATGACTTTTAAAATGTTATATCGGGGGCTGGGGATTTAGCTCAGTGGTTTCGCCGCCTACTGCGCAAGCACAAGGTCCGGAGTTAGATCTCCGGTACCAAAAAAAAAAGAGTAAAAAATGTTATATCAAGCCATAGACAGCTGAGATGCCTTGGTAGTAGGTAATTCAAGGTGCGCCTGTACAGTAACACCAACTTTCACAAGGCCTCGTTCTTCCAAAATATGATGAGGCAAACAGTCCTTCCTGTGAGACACCCAGCTTTTTACAAGCATCAAGAAAATTTTCTACATTTCTTCGACATTTTACCATGCTCAGCCTGGGCACTGCTGGCGATGGTACATGAATACTTGCTATAGACTGCGGCCTTATGTGATTGGCTAAATGGCAAAGAACAACGCCACCCATCAGGTGCAGCTCCAATGTCATCAGGCAAAATTACTTTTAACCTGGATTCAAGGTTATTGTGAAGTTGT
Source organism: Heterocephalus glaber (assembly GCF_000247695.1). Next base: position 11,807,158 of record NW_004624793.1, read on the forward strand.
CATATTTGCTCTCACTCTTCTCATAAATGTTCCATCTTTCTTCACATTGTAAATCCTGGATCTGCTGCCCCATATTCCTGGCGCGATGAGCGGCTACAAGCTGATCTAGGCTTCAATCCAAAGGGACCATGTGAAAAACCATCCGTTCTGTCATATTCCCCAGATGATACTGGAGATTGTGGTGACTATTAGCATTGTCACTGTCTTGCTCATCATTTTTATTGCCACTTGAACTCTTCCTCATTGATTTGTACTTGAAATATTCTTTTCTAATCTGCTTGCTCCTTCTCCTCTCTTCACTTTGCCCAATTATAGGTTGAGATTCTGGCCGCTGGTGCTCATCTATTTGATCCTTCTGATTTTCAAAGGGCTGCCATGCAAACGGTGATGATAATGAATTAACTTCATCTGCTGAGACACTCGTTTCACATTCCAGTTTGTTTCAGCTTGTTTCTCATGGCAGAAGTTGAATGATTAAGAATCCTGTTCTTCTGTTCTTGCTTCAATAACTGAGCAGCTATCTTCCTCAAATCACCCTCAACTTCTCTAAGGAACTGTTCTTTCTCAAGTCTTTTTTCACTTCTGAGTTCTTCATTTTTCTGAGCTTTTTCAGAGCATCTTTCTTTTCCCTTAAGGAAAGCGACAAATGATCCCATACGTGTACCGCCTTGTTCAGGAACAGTGACATCTTCTGTGTTGGGGTCAATAAAATCCCGTATCTCTTGGTCTTTCTGAGAATCAGGCTTGCTTCCTAGTGTGTGACTGTCATTTCTTGATGTGCTTTCTATTTGATTCTGATATTTGAGAGTGAAGCCTGATTGTGTCATCATCTGATGGTTCTGTTGTAGATAATCATTTCTCTCCATTATCACTTCCAGTTCCAGAGTCAGGGCCATGATTTTTATTTGGATAAAAATCTTCCATACTGTCTGAGAGAGGCTGAGAGGGCATTCTTTTGCTCAGTGATGGAAGATCCAGAGAATCTGGATTCTTATCCATTCTAAAACGTGCTTGGATATTTAAGTACTTAAATATATGTACTTTACCATTCAAACATATCTGTGCTGGTGGTATTTGCAATGGATTGTTATCCAAAATTACTTGTAATAATGATGCAGCTTCCTGTAAGAAACTGCAATTTCTGTCACTTTATTACAAGAGAAATCCAGCTTGACCAACAGAAGATCTCCTAACCCTTCTGGCAAAACACGAAGATTATTTCTTTTGTTTAGTTCTCTAAGCGAATGTAATTTTCCCATTTGTTGAGGAAGGACCTGAATTTCATTACAACTAATATCCAATTCCATTAAATCTTTTAACTTCCCAATTTCTTCTGGAATGGATACCAGTTTATTATTACTGATGACCAAAACTTTAAGGGGTAGATCAAATAGATATTTCACCAGTCGATAAAAGATTTCAAATAATGTTAAGGTATGTTAACATCTGTAGGTTTTTAATGGCTTCAGGAATGGTTTTGATGCAATTATGATACAAATTTAATGTTTCAAGAGCTGCAAATAACCAGACATCAGAAGGAATTTCTGTAAAACAAATTCTGGAAAGATCATGGACTAGGGCTGTAGATTTAGCTCAGTGGTTCCACTGCCTGCCTCAAAGTGCAAGATCCGAAGTTGGATCCCCAGTACCAAAAAAAAAAAAAAAGATCATGGACTTAACCCATTGCAATTTGGTTTCTATTCACTCCCACATCTACCAAGGTTACTAACATATCAATAATCATTCAATTCATCTGGAAATTCTCCTTTTTGGATCTCTTCAGATTATCTTTCTGGCTACTTCTTAGTTTCTTCTGGCAGATATTCTTGTACCTGTATCATATTGCTGAAGTTCTCCGATGCTGTGACATAAGGTACTCTTTCCTTCTCCAAACACAACATACTGGGTGATTTCATCTACTCCTGCTTCCGTGGTGTCCGTCAGGTCCTAGTCACTGCCCAGGAAGTCTCGGAGTTTCCTGACAGTGAGACTCAGGATGCCAGAGTTGCCCGCCTCCTCCAGGGAATGGTCCAGGCTCCTCACCATGTGCTGAGGCTGCGGGGTGCCTGGGTTCCACTACAGCCCATTGGGGAATGGCAGAGTGAAAAGTCAGGACCGGGATAGGCACTGCCAGGGTCCGGCCACTGCCACCACCGCCACCTCCCCCTCTGGCCCCACCACCAAAAATTGTAAATTTTAAAAAAAGGTTTTGTTCAGTATTTAAAACAATAAAAGGCAACCACTATAAGTGGTAACTATACCAAAACTGAAAGATAAATATGCAAGAGGAAAAAGGTTCACTTTCTCTGACAAAGAAATGTACATTTAGGTAACAATGAAATGACATCTATTAAACTATTGACAAAAATTATTTTAAATTATCATGCTGAGTTGTTACAAGAGTTTGGTAAGGAAGATACACTCCTAAACCACTGAGAACTCAGAATAAAGTAACATACCCTTTCTGAAAGGACTCAGCAACAGATCAAGAGCAGCACAGTTCTCCGACCATGCAATTCCACATCTGTGATTATTATTATTATTTCTTTTTCCTTTGGTACCGGGGATTGAACTTGGGTCCTTGTGCTTGCGCAGCAGGCAGCGAAACCAGAGCTAAATCCTCAGCCTATCTGTGATTATTTTTTTAGGGTGAAGTAAAAGGTGCAATTTTAACTTAGTTATACAGATGTTAAACTTAACATTGGTTTTTAATGGAAAAATATGGGAGAAACACACATTTTAGTATGATAAATCCCATAATCATTCAAACTCATGACTGACTAAGATAATGTTGGGAGAACATAAAAATGAACATTCAAATGCCATCTCTGCATAAAACTAAATATGCATACATGAATGTGTGTATGTATCTGTTTTGGAGAAAAGAATGAGTAGGCAAACACGTGCATAGAAAAGTCTGGAAGAATAAGCTCTAACCAGTGATGGTTATTTGGGTAACCTAACTATTAATTAGACCTAATTATGTAAGCCTAGTCATTCTTAAGTATTACTGTAATTTTTGAATTTGTGTATTTTTTTTCAGCAAGCATGTTCCAGTTTTAAAATAAGGCAAAATAAAAATGTTAAAAGTCAGCTTTAAAGACTGTTAATGACATGGGTAAATTCATTTCAGAAGGTTAAATGAAAGTAAGATAAATATAAAACTACCCCCAGGCTGGGGATTTAGCTCAGTGGTTTTGCAGCCTGCTGCACAAGTGCAAGGACCCAAGTTCGATCACCAGTACCAAAAAAAACTACCCCCAATTTTACTTGGTAAAATGTGAACATACACTATGGTTTAGATCTAGAATATCACCCCCTCATGTGTTCAGAAGTGGGGTTTCTGGAAGATGAGTGGATCATGACTCACTGTTAGGAGTTGGGCCAGGTGGGAGGTAGGTCACTAGGGGCATGACCCACAGGGGTGTATCTCCTGCCCCAGCTTCTCCCTTCTCTCTCTGCTCCCCAGTAGCCATAATGCGAGCAACATTCCTCTGCCAGACCCTCCCACTATCACCTTCCTGGCTTGGAGCTGGCCAACCATGAACGAAATCCTCCAAAAAGCCATGAGCCAAAATAAATCTTTCCTCCTTTACGTTGTAGGTGTCAGGTATTTTGTCCCAGTGACAAGGAAGTGACTAAAACAAGATACAGATAAACATAAAGATGAAAAAATTTACACAACCACAATATGTAAACAAAGATCAAGTCTGGGCAGTATAATGAATTAAAATTTTATGTTTCTTCCTGACATGTTATATTCCATCCTCATTAAGTTTTAGAACAGTTAATAAAATGAAAACAACTTTTTTTGTTGTAAAGTTGCCACGTTAATCTGCTTTGTCAATCACTAGAAAACTACAGGCAACATTCCTGACCTACCTGGGTCTGTTTTTCCACTGTGTTGTGACACATTAAATGGCTGAGAACAATGGCTTATACAGTCTAGGGAAAAACATCTGGGAGAAAGAATCATGATTTCAATGAGGTTTAAATTATAATTCTCATTTGTACTCAATTTAAGTGCTCATTAAAACTTCAGAAGCCTCTTAGAGCACGTGCTGTAGAAAGCATATTTCAAACACGCTGGAGTAAATTATCAAGTTGCATTTTTCAAAAAATTCTACAGATGATGTATTTTTAAAGTAGTTTACTGTAAGGTGGTTCTACTTTCATTACTAAAACTGATACTGCACAAGTTGAGAGTGAAAAAGTTAAAGAAGATGTAATTTGATAAGGGAAGAAAGAGATAACGTAATTCACACATAAACAAAAATACAGAGAATTAATTACTACAAAAACAAGATGGAACTTGCCAGAACAGACTCATGCAGTTGGAGCGACTGGGACATGAGCTCTACTGCTAACCCAAGCTAGTGTTTCATCATCAGCCTATGAAGATCTCAGCAGTCAGGAGAGACACATGGAGACAGGTATTTTTAAGGCAGAGAAGCAGTAATATCACAGACCTGAGGCCAGACTGCCCGGGTTCGAATTCTAGTCTTCTTCCTAACTATGTGACCTTGGAAAAGTCACTGAAGTATGTGTGCCTCAGCTTCTTGACCTGTTAAATCACAGGGCTGTTCTGAGAACTAAATGAAGGCAGCTTAATGCCTAGCTGGCTCATAGTTTAAGTGTGCTGCAGGAAAAAACCAATAGGAGTTTATACCTACAAGGTCTGACTGGAAGGTACAGTGAATGATTAAATTTTAAAATTATAGTAAAAGACACATTGCCATTAATCTCCCTCAAAATAACTCTCCCTTGCTTTGAACACTTATTCCATCACCCTCGCCACTTTCTGAAGCAGTTCTAGAAGTCCCCTTTTGTGTCTGCAAAGTGCGATTAAAAATACAATGAATACTGCTGCTGAGTGCCATCTGGCAGAAAGGCAAGCTCCTAAAAGCATTATGATGTATCCAAATGCACATTACCCACCAGATTTGGCACCACAAAAGTTCTGGCTCCTTTCAGCTCCTCCCCAAAGTCAAAATGACCATGGAAAGTAAATATTTTAAATCAACTGAGAACACTGAGGTAGCCATCACAGCACAACTAAAGACAAGAGGACTTCCAAAACTGCTTCAGAAAATGACAGTAATGAGTTCAAAGCAAGGGAGTGTATTCTGGGGGGGAATTCATAGCAATGTGTCTTTTAATGGTAATAAATTTTTTTAAAATTTAAACATTCACTATATTTTCCAATAACCCCCTATTAGTTATTGACTGAAAAATGATAAGAAATTATATGGAGATATGTAGAACTATTATTTAAATTATAATTCTTTTCCCAGGTAAGTCCTCAGGCTTAAGAGTCATATTACTGTAGCCATTTTCCATTAAAGGGATTAAATCATCGACATGGAATGATACAGTGGAAAAAGTACAGGCTATGGAGGCGGGCAAATCTAGATGAAATCTAGCTCTCCTACACACTAGCTACATGATCTTGGGCAAATTATTATCTGAGCCTCAACACACTCATTTGTGGGATTAGGAGGAAGAATAATTCTTAACCTCACAGGGCAGCTGTGAAAATTCAGTGTAATAAGCAAAGCAACTTTTTCCCTTAATTTGCTGAAGTTTTAAATAAGCACCATCCTTTGGGATTGGAATTTGGTAGTATGTGCCAAGTTATAAGAAAATGTATTTTATTTAGTCTGCTTTCACTTCCAGGAATATCTGAAACTTAAGGTCCTCTTAGCATAACTATAAAGGGAAAAACCACCTAATTCTGCAAGAACAGTATACTGGAGGAATGTTTCTGATGGAGAAAAGCAGAATACAAAAGAACAGAAGACAAAGTCATTATGATTATATTTTTAAAATTCTGTTAGGTGAAATAAAAGCAAATTACAAGTAATATTTATGTGGGATAAGTTTATTTGTACTTATTTATCTGATTTTTCATTTTTGCACTGGAAAAACAGAGAAAACACCCAAATGTCAATGCTATTTTATTTCTTCTTAGTGCTTTTCTACATTTCAGAAGTTTCTTTGATGAACATGTACTGCCTTTACAATAATGAAAGCAGTTATTTTAAAACAAGATCATAAACATGCAAGAAAAGAAAAAAATGAAAATTAACTGAAATGCTAACAGTGCTTGTATTTTCCAAGTTTTCTACAAAGTGGTTAATCTCCCTTTTACAATGAAAAGAAACTATTTTAAAAGCATCTTCCTTTTCCTTGTTAATGTCTTTGTTTCATTCTTAGCTAAAATTCATGAACAAATATGCTTCTTGGGAGTTTCAGAAGTATAGTTCCAAAACACTTTAAAAATGTGGGGAATAGCTCACTCCCCAAATCTGGCCTTAAAGGAAGTTGTGCATAGTTTGGGCGACCCAGGTCTGGTTAGAAATGCAGAAGCTCATCACCCTTAAAAAGGTCAGTCTGGGCAACTTAATGAGGGCCTGCCTCAAAATAAAAAAGGGCTGGGGATGTGACTCAGTGCAGGTGTCACCAGACCTAGAATACAGATTGGTGTCAGTCCATGGCCTGTCATAAACCCAGCTGCACTGGAGGTGAATGGTGGGGAGCAAGCAAGTGAAGCTTCATCTGTATTACAGTCGCTCCCCATTACCCCAATACTGTCTGAGCTCCACCTTCTGTCAGATCAGCAGCAGCACTAGATTCTCATGGGAGCGAGAACCCTCCTGTGACCTGTCATGAAAGGGATCTAGGTTTTATGATCCTTTTATGAATCTAATGCCTGATGATCTGAGGTGGAGCTGAGGCAATGACGCTAGTGCTGGGAATAGGCTGCAAATACAGATTAACATTAGCAGAAAAGTTTGACTGCAAAGAAACCATAATAAAACAACTCCTTGTAGATTGATATCGAAACCCTACCAGTGTGTGGCAAGTGAGAATTAAGCTGCCCCTGGTGGCACAGTTTACAGTGGCGAGTTGATGTACTTGAACTGTACAGCAGCATGTTGCAGCAGGCTTTAAGTCAGAATCCAACACTTATTTTAGTCTGCATGTTGTCTACCCTTTATCTTATTTACCACGTCCATCCATGCTTCTTTCCTGCACTGCACACTTGTCTCAGTTACAGTTTTGGTAAGCCCACAAGCTAACCTTAGCCAAAATGAGTAAAAAACAAACATCACCGGAGAGCTTCTTTGAAAAGGAGGAAAGACCCATTGTTGAGGCAGCAGAAAACTAAGACTGCCAACAAAAGAAAGCTGCATTTAAAAGAAAATATCAAGAGCCCCACTTAAATTATGGGTTCACTAAAATAGGTGATTGATTCTCCAAGCCTGCTTTACGACATGGAGACCAAGCACTGTGCAAAGACAAGCCTTTGGAGAAAAGAAAAAAATGAACACAGAGAACAGAAGCAATTATTGAAAGCCACTACTTCATATGTATCTGGGCTAAGAGCATCATTCTTAATGGCTAACAGTGAAGAGTTGATCCTGCTTGCTGCTAATGACATTCGTCATGAACTTTTAGGGAAGATTACAGTTCAAAAGGTGAAACATGTTCCTCTTTCAGCTAGCATCACAACTGGATGAAAAGACGAAATAGCAGAGGATACTGAGGCACAATTGTTAAAGAGGATTAATAAGTCACTGTAGTACTGCAGTATGTAATCCAGGTTATAAGTCTACTGATGTGATGAGGCAAAAATGCTTGCTTTTGTGTGATGTTATCTTTCAGGAAGATGTGCATGAGGATACATTATGTGAACCTTTGTTGCCAACTAACACCACAACTCCAGACAAGCTATTCAAGTCTTTGATAATGATTACATATCAGGAAAACAACTGGTAATTTTATGTTTTATACATGGAAAGAGCAGCTGTCATGGCTTAATGGTTTTCTGGTTTTACTACACAGTCAAGGAGGTCACTTCTGAATATGAGCCTACATACTGTGGCAGCCACAAAGAAATGCTGACTGGCCAAAACATGTTACCTGAACTTAACAACATTTTGTAGGATGTGATTAAAATTATCAACCACATTCAAGTGTGTCTTAGTTACTTTCTCATTGCTGGGACAAAATATCCAACACCCACATGTTAAAGAAGGAGAGGTTTATTTTAGCTTAGTCTTTTTAGAGGTTTTAGTCCATAGTCAGCTGGCTCCCAGGCAGAGAACAAAGAGTACATAGCATGGCAGGCAGGAAGCAGTGAGCATTCAAGGCAGAAGGGATATATATATATACATTCAGGCCTCACCCATGGTGACCCACCTCTTCCCACCAGGTTTCACCTCCCAGCATCACCCCCAGCTATAAATCCATCAGTACACTAATCCAGTATCACACAACCATGATCTAGTATCACACATCTATGACCCAGTCACCTCCCAAAAGCCCCACCTACAAGTACATGAGACTTTGGTGGGGACATCTAGATATAAACTGTAACAAAGTGTATGGTCTTAACGCATATCTGTATGTCCAGCTCTGTGAGGAGATGGACAGAGCATATTATCTTTTTTTATACACAGAAGTGAGATAGCCTTCTAAAGGTGGAGCACTGGCCAGAGTTTTTTTAGTTATGAGAGTTGCTCCAGAAATTTCTTTTAGAGATATAGTCACCACTGGCAGTGCAATTCATTGACACACAATGGATCACAAAACTTCCTTATTCGTGTGACATATTCAACCTGCTCAATAAACTCAATCTGTCATTTCAGGAGAGAACAACAACTGTGTTCAAATCAGCAAATAAAGTGGATGCATTCAAAGCCAAACTAGAAGTTTGGGGACAAGTGAATATGAACATATTTTTATATGTTTCAAACATAAGCAGAGATTTTGAAAGACTGAGCCAGGGCCTTCTTTCTCCCAGCAGGATTACCTATCTTAGATTTCAAAAGAATTGAGGATTACTTCCCAACCATAAGACTCATGAACTGGGAAGGAATGGATCCACAACACATTGGTGAATAAGCCAGGTGCAGTGACTTTGTCCATACTAGAATATCAACTGCTTAAGACTGCCCTAAAAGTATGTTTGAGATAACTTCAAATCTCCATATATTCTGGATTAGTCAAGATGGGATATCCTGAGAGTGCCATAAAGGCACTAAAAAGCCTGCTTCCATTTCCAACATCCTATCTTTGTACAGCAGGGTTTTCTGCACTGACAGCAACCAAAATGTGATTACAGAGTAGACTGGACATAAACAAAACACTTTGGGTGTCACTGTCTCCCATCACACCAGAAGGATCCATTTAGCTGCAGGCTCAGGCTCCCACTGACTCTCTGTTATACTGAGGTGTGTAAGTACTTCATTATATATTACAACATAATAATAGAAATAAAATACACAGTAAATGTAATGTGTTTGAACCATCCCAAAATCACTATTCTCTCCTACCCAATCCATGGAAAAATCATCTTCCACAAAAACAGTCCCTAGTGCCAAAAACGTTGGAGACCACTGGCTCAGTATGAAGGCTCTGTGTCCAATTCCCAGTATCCCCACCTCTTGAGAAACAGACCAAATTATTCTTGGCCCAAAAAGAGAAACCCAACTAAAACAAAATGATTAATTTTTAATGTTTCCACGAAGATACCAAAATGCAAGGGGTGCTACTTCCTAAAGAAGGCTGCACACGAAATGCACAATTTGCAAAAGTTGCCAACAAGTCTAAATGGGAGAAATAGGCAAAAAAAAAAAAAAAAAAAAGTCTTTATTTGATCTGGGTTTTTTTTGGTACCCGGGATCGAACTCGGGTCCTTACACTTGCAAGGCAGGCAGCAGAACCACTGAGCTAAATCACGGACCCAAAAGTCTTTATTTGAATGAAGACTGAAGTATTGAATAAAGTGGTGAATAGGACACTTTTAGTGTTTAAACTGAGCCTGTTTCATAGCTTTTTACATACGATTATCATCACTCAAATGTATACTTGGTCTTTTAATTCATACTAAAACCTGAGAACCCAGAAGAGTGGCTGGCCCACAGAAAAGCTCATTAATCAAATATCTATTAAATCAATGAATCAAACAGTGAAGGGACAGTCATAAGGCCTGATACCTTTTCATATGGGCATACTGCTTCCAACTAAATAAATTCTAAAAAGATGATGAGAAACCAAAATGAAGAGTTATTTTGATCACCTCCACAAGTTGTATATTCAACACATTAAACACATAGCTAAGAAAGAATATGCCATTAAGAATACGGTGTGATCCTTCCAGAAAGCATGAAAACAGAAGTGACAGTGGGAAATACTGGAGGTGTCCATCCCAGCATCATGTGGGGAACAGAAGATATTCCTGGGATCTTTAGCTGGAATGAAGGTGTGGTGTAGACTTCAAATGACCACACCAGTCCCTAGGGTTTGCTCATCTCTGAATTCCAAGTGACATTAGTGGACCACAGAAGGAGTTAATGAGTTTTTCCAACTACATTCAAGGCCTAATAATATTTTAGACCAGTTTCACTCAGGAAAAATTTCCAGCTCACTTGAATACTGTATGTCCCACTTCGAACTGATCTTTTGTGCTGGTTCCCACTGCAGTGCTATGTGGATTTTAGTTAGCACGAAACCTGGGGTATTGATAAACATCTGAGTTATCAAAGTGCTGCATATAGCTATGTCCTTACTCAGATTCACCCAGCTGTGCAAACACACCAGGATCCCTCCAGTCTACTTATGCTCTACCTCTCATTCATTCCTTAGTGCAAATAAAGCAGGTTTCGCCCTTCATGACCCACTGAGACTGCTCTAACTCAACCAATAATCCATTAATGCCAAATCCAGCATACTCTGAAGGTATAAAAGACATTAAATAGATGTGGTCAGGAGAAATGAAGAGAACCAAGAAGTACAGAAGGGGTAGAAAAAGTCAAGAGGTAAAGAATTTTAAAAGAAGTATTCATTAAGGCCAGATGCAAGAGGACATTCCACTAAGATGAGGACAGAGAAGCACCCACTTGATTCAGTGGTATGCATATCACCCGTCACCCTGTCCACAGCAGCTTTAGCACCTCAGGAAGACAGAAGCCAACTGCAGGGAGCCAGAAATACAGGCCTGCCTCAGTGGGTGGCATAAAAAAATAGCAGAGGAACTAGAAAGGGCTGGGGTGGGGGGTAAGTGAAGGATGTCGTTTAAGACATATAGTTGACAGATAGCCCAACAGCTGTGAAGACAGGCAAGGATGAGTGGAGGGCTTGAGCTTTTGCACTTACAAGAGAAGGCTCAGAAAAGGGTTCCTGTTAATACGTAAACCTGAGTATTTACTGGGACAAAATTCTACGAGTTACAGTATGAACTCTTTTCATCTTCCTTTCCATCATCCAAGGCCTAAAGGAGAGGCAGTCTGACTTCACCAAAACAAAGACACACCCCCAGGACAAGAGAGCAGGTGAGAAGCTCCTGGCTCAGGGAGCCTCCAAAGAACCACTGAGGCACCCTTAAGAGGAACCATAAAGTTCAATACATCCCAGGTGCACTCTCTCAAGAGACAGAAGGGTAAAGAAGAAATGAGTGGTACTAGAGGAGAAACAGTTAACAGTGAGTGGAAGGTGGGCTTCTGTAAGAAGGGGACTTCCTTTATAGTCCAGAAAAGAAACAAGCTGTGTGTAGCTGGAAACAAGGCCGAGAAGGGAAACAGGAAGCCCAGGGGGCACCTGGGTGACAGCCCTGATTTTCTGGATTGGCTGAGGGTGAAATGGGGAGAAACTTAAGAGTAGGGTAGATCAGGGTAGATGTGAAATGGAAACACCGCCAAGGGGTGGCTAAATCCTAGAAACTTATTAAGAAACCATGCCTAGGGCTCAGCTCTGTGGAGAGCGAAAGGTTGAAATAATCTTCAGAGACCTCTGAGTCTCCTGAGAACATAATGAATCCTGGATATGCAGCTGGCACAAAAACAAGGATGGTTACTTGTAACTAGAGTGGTTAAATAGAAAGAGTTCGAATGTCTGTAATGCAAGGGAATGTTATTCCCGGAGTTGTAAAGATACATTTGACCTTTTCCCTGGAAAATAATTAGTCGCCGAATTATGTACAGAGGAGGGGTTGGGGGTTGTGGAAAAGGTATATAAAGGGCAATAAAGTGGGAAGAGGGGTCTCTCCTCCGCCTCTCTCTCCTTTTTCTTTTCCTCAGAGGTTTTGTTTTTCTTTCATCCTCTCCCCTCCTCTCAGGTACTGTTCGACTAGTGACGGCTGGCACCGTCACACAGCTCAGTTTAGCCAGCAAAATTAATACAGGGCTAGGGCTTTGCTCAGTGAATACAGCAGGTGGCTGAGTCTGGGTGAAATAGCAACTGCGATAATTAACTGCAGGTTGCAAGCCGTGTATGGAAGAGATGCCAGTCATGAGCTGACAAACTGGAAACCAGGAAGGATCCACCTCATGCCATCAGCCATTGTGGGGTGAAAGTGAAGAGAACTAGGATGTGCACTTACTGTGAAGAGGGTATGTCCAGCTGGACTAGAGAGGAAGACCTGGTTTCCAGCAAGCCCCTGCTCTGCCGCCTCCTCTTCCCTATCCATCTCTCACAACAGACTAGCCTGAAGTTCTGTCCTCAGCCTTCTAACTCTACCCACTGCCTCTGCAGTCCTCACCCACACCCACACCTAATTCACACCTCACCACATCCAGTCCAGCTCCAGACCTCCCCAAGTGTCCCCTGTGTAACTCTTCAATGTTACACAGGTCCAAGACAGAACTATCTTTCCCTGAAATGAGCTCCTCCTTCCTTCTCTGTGTTCTCAATTTTAGTTAATGGTAACCTCATGATAAACCAGAGTCACCTTCAACTCCTCTTCCTCCCTACACCCCAATCCAACAACCTTGACTGACCCAACCTACCTGCAGAAACGCCTTTACAAATTCTCTTCTCTATGCCATCCATTCTATCTGCTACTTCCTTAATCGGGCCTTCTGCGTCTCTCTGTCCTTCTTGCTGTTGCTTGTCTAACCTCTTGTCTTGATCTAAATCTGTTTGTTCATTAAATTTGCCTTGGGAGACTTTAAAAATACAGATTCTGGGGCCGGGGATTTAGCTCAGTGGTTTCAACGCCTGCTGCGCAAGCTCAAGGACCTGAGTTCAATCCCCAGTACCAAATAAATAAATAAACAAACAAACAAACATACAGATTTTAGGGGCCAAGGAGGTGGCTCAGTGATAGAGTGTTTGCCTACCATGTGTGAGGCCCTGGGACAAAAAAATAAAATAAAAACCTCCCTTTAAAAAAAAAAATCCAGATTTGGGCCAGGGATTTAGCTCAGTGGTTCCACCGCCTGCCTGGCAAGTGCAAGGGCCCAAGTTCGATCCCCGGTACCAAAAAAAAAAAAAAAAATCCAGATTTCAGATGCCTACATTGGCCCTTCCCAATGTGACCCGAAAGGCAGGACCCAGTAAAGTATAATTCTGAAAGTGGCTTAGTTGACATTTTGTAGCCCAGACAGCCAGCATTTGGAAACCACTGCTCCATCACCAAGAGGAAACTCCCAGCTTTCGTCCCCTGCCCACAAGCAGCATGCCCACCTTAGGCCATGGATGGCAGTTACCTCCTCCTGTTTCCCAGGACTGTCATTCCTGCATCTTCCACCTTGCACTCCCCTGCTGGGTCTTGCCCAACACTGTTCCAATGAACTAAGGTTTCTCTCAACTTTAAGGAGAGAAACTTTAGTTCAATGGTTGTACTCAGTGACTTGGCCACGTACAACTCACTGGCTCACACTTCATGACTGATTTTCTTAAAAGTGCTTCCCAAACCCCACAGTCTCTGCTTTCCATCCCACTCGGCCCTCAGCCAGCCATATTGTGCTTCTCACTCTGACTGACTACTGGACAAGCTATTTCAGAAAGGTTCTGAGCAGCCTCTTTCTTTCTCAAAAACTCATTTCTCAGACTTTTTTTTTAAAAAACCTCTGCAGTGCATAAGGCTATTAGCCACTCCTCTGGAATTCTCTCCTCCTCAGCCATTTCCTCAGCTCTGCTTCTCTCTGTTTAAATGTTAAAATGTCTACAGTCCTGTACCCAATTCTGGTCACCCACCATTGTCACCAATCCAATTTCACCACACCCTTAGGAACTGCCCGCTCCAGCTATAAGCATCTGTCTCCTAATTCTTCAACTCTTGCCTCTTTGCCACACTCTGACCCTCACAGAAGCCCTCTCCCCACTGTTATGCCTGACAAACTCTTGCCCAACCCTCAAAACTCAGCTCAAGTATCACCTGGGAAGTGTTCTTTTAACAACTATGTCCATCAGCCCACCTCCTGCAATAAACCTACCACACCGGGCATGGTTCTTCATTTCTTTTTACTTGATTTTTTTCCTCTGGATGCTGAACTCCTTGGGAACTATACCTGGGATACATTAACCATGCAATTAGTATTGGTTGAGTGCAACTTTGCACAATGAATATACTGTGAAGTGCACAAGTAATGTGTATGCTTATTAATACATGCAATGAAATAAATGATGCATGTATTACTCAACAGAGTTGAGTGACAGCGCTGGTCTACAAGTAGGCGTCCAAGATAAGTCATGAACACTGTTTCTGTGGGATTTTACCCAGTCATAACCACATGAGGATGCAGATAGCAAGGCAGTTTCAAAGAAATGGTCACAAATACCCTTGATCTGATTTTCTGTCCTAGCCATACAAGCTTTCTTTAGCACCTTGAAAACACCCTGCTGCACCTACTTCACATTTCGTACTGTGTCCCCTTTCTTCAAAAGGAAAGTTTTTTTTCTATCAAACTCTAATGTGGCTGGTTGCTTCACACTATTTGGGTCTCAGCTCAAATGTCACCTTCCCAGATATCTTCCCTTCCAATGAATGTTAAAGCAGTGTCCAGCATACTTCAATCTCAGCTATTTCTCCTAACTTGTCACTATATGAAAGCACTTGAATTTTCGGTTAACCTATCTGGCGCTGACCACCTTTACTGTTTGCCACTTTAACCTCCATATGTCCTCTGTTACTCAACAGACGCCCGGTGAGTGAATGGATGAGACAGAAAAAATATGAAAGTTAAGTTTAACACTAAAACATCACTATCTACCAGTCACAAAATCGGGGGGAAATGCAGGTGGAAAAAGAGGTGGGGATTTCTTCCTTAAAGGAGACTGTTACTCTCCACTCCCAGGGGCAGGGTTAAGCAGATGTATTCTCCTTCTTCAGGATACTTGTTTAGACTTACCAAAGGGCCACACAGATTCTGATCTAAAGGAAATCACTTCCCTGTAAGTAAGTAGCTTTGCCAGAAAAAAATTTTAAACACGCTAACTGCTAATATGCAGATTTGCTAAATGACCAGTCCTGGAAAAGCTGTGCCTCAACTCTACTGCAAGTATCATAAACTCTAGGGCCAAGACTTGTTTGTCATTACAGCCAGGCCAACATGCCTGTAATCTCAGCACTTGGGAGGCTGAGGAAGGAGGGTCATTATGAGTTCCAGGCCAGCCTGGGCTACACAATGAGTTCAAGGCCAGCCTGGACTATATAGTGAAACCTTGTCTCAAAAAATAAACAAAAATTTGTTGATTATTGTGTTCCTTGCACCTAGCACAGTTCACCTGTAGCACACGCCCAAAATGTTTGTTAATGAGCACATAAAACACAGCCATAAGAGGAAGGGCTATCCTTCCAACTTTTACACTAGGTACACTTATTTTAGAGAAAGGGCAAGACAGCTGAGGCAGCCCAGGCCTCTCCTAAGGCATTGATTTGGCTTCTAAAAGTCACCTAGCTGTGCCACTGGTAATAAAGTATTACCTTCCCCGAGTTATTCTGCTTAAAATTTGAATACCCCTTGCCCATACAATCTCATGGTTCATATGGTACAGCAACTCATAGCAGATTTCTCTCGCCTTCTTAAATTTTTATATGTATTTTGGTCAGCAATGATAACTCAAAATTCTGAATAAAGGGGCCAGGAATTTAGCTCAGTGGTTCCAGCGCCTGCTGCACAAGCGCAAGGTTCCGAGTTTGATCCCCGGTACCAAAAAAATTTCTGAATAAAGAACAACTAAAACTGAAGAACCCTACTGTTAATGTTATATCCACCAGGGTCTTGTAATCTTAGGAAAACCACATCATCTTCTTGAACTGTCAGCTTCATCAACAGTCATGATGTTCTTTATCCAAAGGGTAGTTTGGAAAAGCTTAATTTGCTTGTAGTTGCAAGGGTCTCTGGAGCGAATGCATGAAAGATTCCCTAAAAGCCTTCACGTTAACAAATTATGAAACAAGGGAAATCATAAATATTAAAGCCAATGCAAAACCTAACGGGTTGAGAAGTGAGGAAGATTTAAAATTGTGCCCGTGGTTCTGACAATAATTTTTAGACTAAGACACGAATTCTCAGAAAAGATTTGTGACATTCACAGTAAAACTTACTATTTTTAAATGTCAGGCATTCCTGTACCTTGGCAACATTAACGGCACATGCAGCGATAGGAAGTAGTAACAGTGATAAGCAACGGCAAATTTGTAGCTGTTTAAACAGTTCACTACTGGAGTATCAGTGCTTAATATCAGGGCTGTTTGGTCAAAACACAGTCCAGGTTAAGGAAAGTCAATTAAACACAAGGTCATGAGAAAAAAGTTGTTTGCAAGGCTGTATATATTTCAGTGCCCTCCGCCTGCCGACCACAATGACACTCCAGTAAAATGTAGCACATCCAGCACTCAGGCATGTACCCTCTGGCCAAATGACTTCCTAACTTCTCTCCACTTTAAAGCACTTTGAGCAGTTTCTATCTAAAAACTCTTCAGGGAGACTGGGGAAGAATACAGGTAAGTAAAACTGAGAGTCAGCTCCTGAAGTAGAGGATGAGATTTGGATGTAGGGGAAGAGTCGGTTCGATCCCACTGTGGCCTCAATGAATGGGGATGGTGACCGGGAACGGGGCAGGGTTCCAGCATCGACTCCTCCGGAACAGCCTCTTCTTCCAGCCTGGCACCTGCGCAGCCAAGGACACAGGCCGGGGCCAAGAGAACTGCATGGCACCAGCCGACCAGCCGACCCACCGGGCCAGCCTACCTGCAGCAGCGCGGGGCTGCTGCGCTGCGCACCAGGGGTGCCTCTGGGGTCGCGCTGGCGGCGAGACTCCTGGCCCAACGCCCCTCCGGGCTGAGGTGGGGGCAGGGCCCGCGGGCCCCAAGGGCAGCCACTACCAAGAATGGAGTGAGGGGATGGAAGGCAGAGGGCCCCCAATCTCCAGCAAATCTGAGGGTCCCCGCTGTGCCCAGCCTCATCAGAGAGGTACCCAGGGTGACGCGTAGGAAGCAGCCAGGATGGCGGGGCCCAGTACTCACAAAGCCCACTGGAGCCGGTGCTGGTGAACATGGTCCCTCCGGCCCCGAAGCCCCGGCAGGGGGCCAGGGGGAGGGGAAGCGGAGGTGAGGAGCCCCGGCTATCGCGCAGGCGCACTCCGGAAGGGGCGGTGAATCCGGCGCCGCGAAGCCGCTCCGGGGTCGCCAGACGGATGACGCATGCGCAACCAGTGAGCGCACCCGTTGGGCCAGCGCTTGCCCTTCCGGCCACGGAAGGGAAGTGCGTCTCCCGCGGAGGGCCCGCCCCTCTGGGTTCGGACCGACGCGGCCGCAGTTTCGAAAGGAAAGGGATGGCGGGGTGGGGGGAGGGGGGGAGGGGGGAGTTGCAGCTCCTGGCAAATGCGCCAAAGTGTCCAGCCCCACCCTCGCGACCTCTAACCTCTCCTCGGACGGGAAGACCGGCGCGTTCCACGCATGCTCAGTACGTCCGCGCAGATTTCTGAAGCTCGAATCCCGCGTGCGTTGTGTACGGTGAGCACCAGCTCGGGGGTCGGCGTCCTGTCCAGTCCCTGACTGAGGTCGCTCAGATGCCGGGGCTGTGCACCCTGTATGTCCACGTTTTACAGAATGAAATTAGTTTATGCTAAAGTCCAACTTTTTCAAATGATTTTGAGACTGAAAACTTTGTATTATGTGATAATCGTTTAAAAAGTTTTCAAAGAATACATACGGGGAAACTACAGGGCCAAATGAAAAGGACGAGTTGCAAAACTATGCACAGCATACTGTAAAATTTTTTTGAGAGCTTATAAAAGGCAGCCAACTTCTAAATCTGATTTTTGTACATCAGTAAAACACAACCTTCCTGTAGAGAGTCCAGTGGTTCAAAACGTTCACATTGATCGTTTCTGGAAGGCAGCAGTATAGGTGATTTTTATTTCCTTTAGACTTTATACGTGGTTTGTTCACGTTACCTTGTAGTAACAGTTTACCTTTATTTAGGTTCATGCAATTAAGTTACTTTGCAGGAAAGTGATAGTCTAAACATCTGTTGTATTTGCAGATGCCCTTGGCCCCCAAACCTATAGCCCACAGAAGACGGTGGTTCTCAGGGTATGGGTCAGGACTCGTAACCCATATAGGGGGTCCAAAGGTCCAGAATCACTTTTCTAGTAATGCTAATATATTTATCTTTTCCACTCTTAATGAGTATATAGTGTTTTCCACTCTACATTTGGAAAAATTGCAAAAACTGAACCAGTATTTTCCAGTTGACCAGTGCCTAATGTTAGGAAATCATGAAAGAGCTATCTTAAACTGCAAGACAAACCAGTAAAGTTTAGGGTACAGAGTACAAAAAGTTTATTGTTATGATTTCTGATTCCTCATTGCAATTTTTAAGAAACTACGACTTAAGTTATGTTGTAATATCAAAAAACTATGCCCTTGTTATCTGAAGAGGCTATCAAAATGCTTGCTTTTCCAATTCCATGTCTGTATGAGATGAGAGTTTCTATATATATTTCAAATAGAACAATATCACAACAAATTAAAAGCAAAAGCAAATAGTGCCAGAAGATTTCTATTAAGCCAGAGATTAAAGACATTTGCCAAAATGTGAAGTAATGGCTTTGCTTAGGAAAGTACCATGGTGTCAAGTTGAATGTTTGAACACATTTATGCAATGAGACATTTTTCCTAGTTCATCTGAGAGGTGAACTCATAATGATTATGAACACTATATAAAGAGAGTTGACAAAGACAGCTTTAGCGAAACCTTGAAAATCAATGTTGTTCCTGGAGTTTGTTTTGAAATTTAATCCAATGGATTTAAAGTATTCTTCTAATAGAATAGCACAAATTATAACAATTTGTAGCAATCTAAATAATATTGGAGAAAAATTTAAATGCTGACTGTATAAGAGGTTATTAATATAAGAAATTTAAATAATTTATTGGGTGTTGACATTGTACATGTAGAAGGCTCTATATGAAATCCAAAGTGGTAGAAAATCAGCTGTGAAGTTTTTGTTGCCAGACAATTGTCTCTGCATGACAGTAGAATTTTGGGGAGCAAAATGTTGAGTGGAAATACATTTCCGAATGTACAGACAATAGACACTAAGGGATGTCAAAACTTGAAACCCTTAAAAATTATCCCACAGGAAAACCTTTTTCCTCTTCCATTATCATTGTGCAACAGATGTACCATAGATACAGTCAGCCAGTAACATGGGTTTATAAACAATTGAAAAGTAGCAACAGCCAGTGAGCAAGTCATTAAATTATACATTGACCAGGGGAAAGACCCACAAATCAGTGAATGTCACTGATGTCAGTAAAGTTACTATTAATGGCTTGAATAAAACATTATCTTGTAACTTTACAATGACATGGAAAGGAGTTTGTCTTATCCTACATAGGAAATACGATAGCGTTCAAAAGAATATTGTTTTAAAATATTTATTCTTTAACACTCGATTTTTGTTTCAATGTATGAGAAATTACATACAGTAGTTATGTCAAAATACTATAAAGTGCTTTGGCTTGTATTTTATATATATCAGAAATGCTAAATGAAACTGTTAAGCTGTAAGCAAGATTGGTATTACTAAAGAGGGATGATTATTATAAAGTTTTCAACAAATTTAATCATTTTAGGAGGTTTCTTGCCTAGAATTTTCAGTTTCATTGTCTTTAGTAAGTAAGGTTAGTTATAAGGATACTGGTCTGGAACCATATTTCTAATTTGAATGCTACCTTAAAAATGTATAATGAAGGGCCAAGGATTTAGGGCAGTAGCACCATGCCTGCATTGCAAGTCCAAGGTCCTGAGTTCGATCCCCGGTAACAAAAAAAAATGTATAATGATTAAATTGAAAAATTGATAGGAATTTATAATACCAGATTAGGTGATTAATCCCTTGGAAATGAGGAAGCATGTTAGTCAATGTTTGCAGGAAATGTATAACTCAGCTAAAAAATATATAGGGTGCAAAATAATTACTACTTAATACAAAGAGTTTGGGGTTCAGCTAAGACTTTCATTGGTCTTTTAAAATAGGAACAACATTTATTTATTATAGTAATTTCAGCTGCACATTTAGATCCAAAGGGTTTCAGTGCCAGGCATTTAGCTCAGTGGCACCGTGCCTGCCTCAAAAGCACAAGTCCTGAGCTCAATCCCTGGTACCGAAGAAAAACGAAAGAAACAAGGGGTTTCAGTGCAGTGGAATAGCAGCACAGTGCCACAATTACTGCAAAAGCAACACCATGTAACAGAACACTTGGTGTTCCTTTTAACAGAACTCCATCAGAGTTCATCAGTAAAATTAAAAATTTGGTGTTATTGCCATCTGTCTCAGTTTGGGCCTCTCCACAGACTCTGACATGAATTTTCAGGTACAAGCAGGCTGTGAAGTGGTGCTGTGGAGAACTGCGAAGGGGATAGGAAGAACAGAGATGAATTACCAAATTAGCGCTGCAGGCAGATGGAGATTTATCCCATGGGGAAATCCTGGGAACTAGTGCCTCAGAGTAAGCCCCAAAGGGCTAGGGGGTTGGGGTGTTCATCCATGGACTCCTGTCTGTCACCAAGGCGCTTCCCAGGCAGTAGCAACTCCCTCCCACCTCCAGCCTGCCACGTGAGAAGGCAGGGAGGCTTTGATGGCGAACAAGCCTGGAACTAAGAATCACAGTTGGGAAGGATGTGCAGATGTGTGAAGACTTAGCATAGGAGAGGGGGCCAGCAGCACTTCCTGTACCACCCTGTTTATGCTTTTTGTGTTTTTGTAGCACAATGACAGGAAAGCTGTTTTGAGAAAACTACATATATGGTAGAAGTGATGGTTATGGGTGTGTTTTGTTTGTTTTGTTTTTTGGTACCGGGGATCGAACTCGGGGTTATGGGTGTTTTAAGGGGAGTTTGGGTGATCTGACCTTTTTCTCCCCAGTCTTCCTGTAGTATACATCTTAAACATCCACCACACCATTTCTCTGGAGTGTTTTCTCTTTCCATTTCTGTTTGCCCTGACATTGCAAAGAATGTGGTCTCCGGGTCTTTTTAAGTTCCAGAGATAAAACAGATGCCCTACATGTGGGATTTCAGAACAAGACATGAGGTTTCTACCACTAATCCTTCTAAACACAGGGAAGCACTTTGAAGGTGCACATTCAGAGCCCACCACATCTGACACAACCGTGCTTCCTCATCTTCTCCAATCTGACTGCTCTTTGTTGGAGTCCAACTTAAAATTCCCTTTTTCATGTCTCATCCAAGCATGTGTGATCTGTTGGAACCAAGCACCTACTTACTTAGCCTACCCTAGTTTTCATTCTGCTATGCATCATACCTCAGCTTTGCATTTTTCTACTCATTGTAGGCCCAGTGGAACAAAAACAGAAGAAGGAAGCCTGCTGGCACAGGTGCACATACTCTGTGTCCTTGTGCTTTCTGGCTGCCATGAGATGAGCAGCTTTCTTTCACCATGCTGTTCCACCATGATGTCCTACCTCACCTCATGCCCAGAGTGATGAAGCCAGCAGGCTATGACTGAAAGCCCTAAAACTATGAGCAAAAATAACCTTTTCATCGTTTAACCTGTTATTCTCAGGTATTTTGTCACAGTAACAGAAAGCTAACACGCCATCTGTCAGAGCAAGAGTAGTGCCTCAAGACAAGCCTGTGGGTCTTTAAAAGAAGTAGAAACTGACCTCTCACTGACTTACTTATAAGACCCACTCAGAGATGCAGAGGTCACGACAGGCTCAAATACTTCATCATGCTTGTGCATATTTATGGGCAGGTCGCACTGCCAGTAGCACAGGGATTTAAATGTAAATAATAAAACGTTCTAAAGCAAAACATACACATTTGAACTTTTAGTTTGCCCTTTTTCCATGGTGAGATAATCATAAAAATAGTGTGTAGGAAATTCTTCATAACTTACTGCCATTACTGGCATTATTGACTATTGTAAATCAGTAGAAATATAATTAAAGTGTACACACACAGAAAGAGTATCATTACTACCAGAGCTAATGAAAAAAGAACGTGAAAATGCTTTCTGAATTTCAGAAAATAAGCTGGAAATACAAAATAAAGTAGTGATCAACATGTGCCAGTTAATTTTGAAAACTGATCAACAGATGCCAGTTAATTTTGCTTAGCACTGCAACTGGTTTTTTTTCCTCCCATGATGCTAGAGATCAAACCCAGACTCTCACGTATACTATGCAAGCATTCTACCACTGATCCCCAGCCCAGCTTTTCTTTTTTTTTTAATGGAAAGCTAATCTCACCTCTCTTTTATCGGCGTCATCAGTTCTCACCAGTGATGAGTTGAATTATGACCCCCCCAAAAATACACCAAGGTACCTCAGAAAGGGCTTATTTCGAAATGGGACTGTTGCAGATGTGATTAGTGAAGAGCTCTGGTGGGGCCCTTAATCCAACAGATTGGCATCCTATAAGCAGAAACGCAGACCCAGGACAGGAAGGCCCACATGGTGACCGTGGCAAAGATCTGAGGGATGCTTCTTGGACCCAGGATCTCCCAGAATCACAGGCCACCAGGAGAAGCCAGAGAGAAACAAGGAAGAATTCTCCCCAACAGGTTTCAGAGAGGACATGACCCTTCCAACACCCTGATTTTGAACTTTAGCTTCTATAACTATGAAAAAAAATTTCTATTGTTTTAAGTGCCTTTTATGATAGTCCTAGGAAATGAATACAGTCAGCTCTCTTTATGTCTTAAAATGTCTTGTTCTGTCTGTAGTTATCCATTTTCTCTTTCCTCTCCCTGAATTTCCATCTAGGTAAAAGCTAAATTCAGACTCGCTTTTTGCTCAGCAACCAAAGGGCCACCATGCTTTATGATTTATAGCAACCCCATTATCCCACAAGTGACACTGCATTCCGCCTCCAGGGTCTATGATAAGATCATGGACGCAAGAGTTGCACAGGTAAAAATCCTTCCATCCACGATGTCAACCAAATCTAAAACTGCTTTGAGTTAAAATGGCTGTTTCCTGATCTGTCTAGACTTTCACTCACTCACCTGGCTCCACTTCCTGGCTGACCCCTCCCCTAGCCACCTTGAGGTTCCTCTGCAAGTAAGCCTGCATTCCAGGCACTAGGACCAATTCTGCTGTTAGGAAAGAGGAAGTGGAAAAATTCCCACCCACTACTCTGTGGTGTCTGCTGAATTTCATGCCCTTGGGCCTCTTTTGCTCCTTGTGCATTTCTCAATCAAAGTAAAATGTACTATAGAGTGTTCATCATGTGATTATTTATCTCCCGCACTCAACCACAAGCAGAGAACACCTTTCATCTTTGCTCCCCAAGACTTAGCACACTGATTGGCATACTGTAGCACCTCAATATATATATTTTTAATGAATGAACATAGATAGCATCAAGTCACGTGGAGACTCTCACAACTGGGCTTCAGCTTTTCCAGCGATCCATTGTTTCGCTTGTGCCCCAGTAAATAGGGCTGTAAGTGAGTGGGAGTTTCCCATGCTTCCTGACTTCTTACTCTTATACAGTATTCTACTGGCTCCAACGGTGAAGGTGAATTTCATGTGTCAGTTCAGCCACAGTACTCAGATGTTTGGTCAAACACACTTGGCTGTGTCTGTGAAGGTCTTTTTAGGTGAGACTAGCAGTTA
The DNA here is from genome assembly GCF_000247695.1 of Heterocephalus glaber. Next base: position 11,831,045 of record NW_004624793.1, read on the forward strand.
AATCAGCAGACTTTGAGCAGAACAGATGACCTGTGATGTGGGTGGGCCTTAAGAGAAAAAGACTGAAAGTGCTCAAGGAAGAAGGAATTTTGCTTCTTTATTGCCTTTGGACCCTACCTGCATCCAAGGCTTTTTTCTGAGTCTCCAGCCTGTTGGTCTACCCTGCTGTGTTTTTGTTGTTGTTTGTTTTTGTTTTTTAATATTTTTTAGGTTTTGTCCACAGTTCCTGGTTTGAAACTCTCACAACTATTTACCAAATGACTAGAACAAGACTTAAGTATCTGACATTGTGTCATTCAATCTTGAAGCAGCTTTAAAAGTAACAACAGTCTTTGCTATAATGTTGAGGTGCCTCAGGTCTCAAAAACCAGTCCTCAGGAAGCCAAATGTCTCTCTCTAACCTTTCCTGCCCACCTTTCACCTGCTCTTCTCCCTAAGACAAACCATGGAAACTAGAACTTCTTATCCCTGAGACTGGTGATAGAAACCAAACATATGTATTTCTACCCCCATCTTTGTGGAAGCTCACCATCAAGATATTCCCTAATGGTCCACGATAAAACCCCCACTTCAGAAGGAAACTGCCCCTACCCAGGGAGGAAGGGGTGAATCTGGACAGACTGGCCAGGCAGGTCTCGTCTGTCAGCGTGAGACCACACCCTTTCCCTCCAATCTCATTTCTACATTGTCCATGCTTCAGTAATGGTTATGCAGTGAAGTCTCCATAAAACCCTTGAAAGACAAGGTTTCCTGAGTTTCTGGAGACTGAGTACGTGGAGGCTTGAGGGAAGGTGGGTACAAGTTCATCCGCCTGCCAGGAGGGCAGTGACCCCAACTTCAGGGAGACAGGAGCTCCTGCAATGGGGACCCTTCCACAGGTCACCTTGTGTATATCTTTACCCAGCTGCTCATTTGTGTTTATAACAAACGGGTAAATATAATTATAGGGTTTCCCTGACTTCCGTGAGCTGCTCTAGCACATTCATCAAACCCAAGGAGAGTGTCATGGGAACCCCGACTGGTAGCGGCTCCAACCGAAGTTCCAGAGCCAGGACTGGCAGCTGGCAGAATAGTGTCCGAACTGAATCAAGTTCAAGGGTGTCCAGCCAGTGTCCATTGCAGAACTGGTCACATGGTTGCCAGTGAGGAGAAATCTCCACACATTTTGGGACCACACAAATGATCTGTGCTGTGAGCGTAGAGCAGGAGAAGCTGAGTTTGTTTTTCCTCTATGTCCTCAGACCTGAGGGTTTTTAATTTGCCAGGCCCCACAGTTGCATGAGCCAAATCCTTGAAATAAATCTTTATCTACTTTTTGACCAGCACCCTGCCTGGGAATACCAGTCTTGCAGGCTCCCTTCCAGTTGGACCGTCTGGTGTGCCTGGCTTTCCAGAGTGTGCGCCCAGCTCCCGGCTCCATCCTCTGTGACAGCACCACAGCCCCATCACTGTGGGCTCGCACAGGTACCGCTTGTGGCCAATCTGTGGCCCTCCCCCAGATGGTGTGTGCAGCCTGGCCTCAGCTTTTTACAGAGGTTACTAAGATTTATGTCCCAGGACCCTGGGCCCTCCATCCTTCCTGCAATATGGCCGAGGGTTTTCTAAAACCCTTGTGAGATAAATCATTTCCAGGAGAATCTCAGCAAGTCTGCCCCCAGCCATTCCTTTGTGTTGTTACAATGATGTCATATATGTGTAGAAGCTAGAATTGATTAAAATGTTTAAGTGAGAAGATCACTCTGATTCGCCAAATGTTCTTTAGTCCTGATAGGATCGGAGTGTTTATTTTTAAAATAAGGGAATGACTCAACAGTGAACATTTCAGCAATACCAAAAAAAGATCCTAAAGAATAACAACTTGGGGTTTCTGAACCTACTAGAGAACCTGATAGTAGTCTCTCCTTACCCACAGGTGTTTTGTTTTGTGGGGTTTTGGGGGAGACTTGGGGGAGCACCAGTGATGGAACCCAGCACATGTTAGGTGTGACAGTTAAGCTTGCTGTGTCATCTTAATTGGCTTCGAAGCTGCCCAGGGAATTGATGGAGCACATTTCTGGGTGTGTCTGGGTAGGTCATGGAGGTGTGCCTTGGGTATTTATATCTGGACCCTGAGACCTGGCCCCTTCCTCTCTGGGCCTTACTTTCTGTGCTCTGCTTCCTGGCCACCATGAACTAAGCAGCTTTGTTCCACTAGGCCCTTCTACCATGACGTTCCTGCCTCGGAGCCAGCTTACCATGGGTTGAGACCTCTGAAACCATGAGGTGAATTACACTACTACTCCTTTAAGTTGTGCATTATCAACATTGTGTCGCAGCAGTAGGAAAGCTTGACTAACACACCAGGCAAGGGCTGTACCATTTAGCTATATCACAGCCCTCCTGGGCAGGATAAGGTTTTGCCTGTGTGACATGCCAGGTGGTCAGTGTGGGACTCAGGTGCACCTTGTATGAAGGCAGCAGGGACATGCTCAGGGACCTGACATTCACCTTACCTGGTCCTGATGTCCTTGTGTCTGCCTGAGAGAATGTCCCTTAACAAACCACTGCCTTTGTGCTCTGACCACTCTTCCAATTACAACAAACCTTGTTGGTGATCAACCTGGCTTCTGGTGCCCAGTTTTCCTCCTTGTATTCCCTTGCGGTGGCTCTGTGCAGGGGCCTTGAGCAAACCTTCTCCATCTGGTACAAGGTGACTAAAACATCTGTTCAGTATCCTTTTGACTAATTTATTCATCCATTTGGAGTGAGTTTTTCACACACTCTTCAGCCTTCTCTTTTCCAGATTAAATATTTCTATAACTTTTCAACCTTTCGATCATGTTCATTCTTGTTTTGAGACCTCTCCAGTTTTCCTTATTATTCTTACATCAGTGAGTTTAAATGGAGTATGAGTCTCTACCCATAAACTAGAGGCATACAGTGTCATTGACCAGGATATATTTATGACAATAACTGGCCAGGGCTTATCCCAGACTAAGAAATCCAAAGTTTGGATTGGTAGAAAAACAACCCACCTGAATTTTTAAAATAAAATACTATTTTAAAAATATTCCAAGCAAATCCACAGCAGAACATTTTTTTCCTGGTAGTTTATATAAATTTTAGCTAATAGCCCATCATATTAAATCTGAAAATGTCCAGGCCTTTATATTCTGGTTTTTAAAAAGCTAATTTGTATCCTGGTGCCATGTGGTATGTATTATATATCACTTTAAAATGTGGACACAAATGTATGTACTGAACAAAAGATAGGAACAGGTAATTTTATCATTTGCCTTGCTCATGCCCCTCAATATACTGTCAGAGAGGGAGGGAAGGGGAAATAAATAGAATTATGTGTTATTTACATGTACCATCTCCCCTTGAATATTGACAACAAATATGTACTAATAAACATTTTAAAAAAGTTAAGCCAGGCATGGTGGTGCATGCCTGTAATCCTAGCAATCAAGAGGCTGAGGTAGGATGATTGCATAAAGTTAGAGCCTGGCCTGCACTACATAGCAAGACCTTGTCTGAAAAACAACAACAACAATAACAAGGGGAAAAAACCACTATCAGAGTGAACATTCTAGGTACCTGTCCTGCCCCTCGGAGACCCAGGCAGGGCAGTGTGTATAGTGGGTCTATATTACTAGTGTGGCCTCGGGTAGGGCCACTCAGCCCCTCTATGCTTCAGTTTTCTCATCTGTAAACAAGGAATGATGGTGATAATAATAATACTTGTCTCTAAGGGTCTTCTGAGCATTAAATACATTAACAAGAAAATTTAAACACACTCAAATTAGGTTGTTCAAAGAGTGCTTGCTATTATTACCATCATCATTTTAGTAATCATACTCCGAACATTGGCAAGGAAGCTGCAAAAGTTCTGAAAATCAAGTCTATTTCTGCTGGAACACTCAGGAGATGGTTTGTTCCTAAAGCAGTAATTAGAAATGAAGATCTGGAACAGACTGATCCTGCCATTTGACGAAAGACTTGAGAACACAGCTCCCCAGTATCTGTATTCTCTGGGGAGTCGGCAACTCTCCATGGTGTTCCAGGCTGTGAAAACGGGGAACAGAAATTCATATGGCCTCCTCATCCTCCCTCTGCCACTCGTCTTTAGTCTATTATGCCTGCAGCATCCCTCACAGGCCTGAGGTCCAAATGCGCGTGGGACACTCAATGTTCTCAGGCACTGACGATGAGAGAAGCTGGCTGGTGTCAGTAATCAACACACACTTCTCTTGCACGTCCATTACATAGTAAGGATCCCCATTCACACAAGCAAAGATGCTCTCTCCCAGTGCTTGACACAGGCCCAGTTGAGTGATTGTCTTTCATCTCTCTGCTTTTGATAGTGACACAAAATGACACAAAGACGAGAGCTGGTTGGTTGGGTTTCCTTCCCCAGTTAAAAGTCAACCATACAGGCGTGTAACCAGTCACCTTTACAGCTATGAGCCATGACGGGGAGAAGATGTATAGAACCCAAGTCCCATATGAAGAGTTGAGCTACTCCAAAGCTCTACATGGGAATGGGGCTGTCCTTTGTATTTCCACTCCTCTGGCTAATGTCAGACCTAGGCCATCCTGTCAAGAACCTGCTTGAGTTCTCATAAGAATTGAAAACAGCATTTTCTAATTGGTACCAGGTCCAGGGCTTGAGTGCAAGTCTCCTGGATCTCTGTGATTGACAGGTCATACCCACTTGCCCAGCCAGTTTGCCACACCCTAAGCTCCTGCCTCAGACCCATAGACGAAGAATGGAAGCAAGGACATCCACTTGTGCAAGCCTTTTTTATAGTAGCATTAACTCTCATGACCTAAATACCTCCTCAAAGGCCATACCTCCCAACATCCGCACTGGGTAATTTGGGGAAACATATTCAGACCATAGCAGGGATGTATCAGGAGCCAGAAGTACAGCAATAATGCAAAAAGAAAAACCTAAATACACTCATGTAATGATGAGCAATGATGGGGACAACTCTGTCATCAGGCAGTTTCATCATTGTGAAGACATCACAGAGCGCCCTTGCACAAATCTGCATGGCACAGGTCAGTCGCTCACATGACCTCTTGATGCAATCCATGCAGGTGGTAAATTAGAAGGGTATGAGGCTGCTGCTTGCATCACATGAATTCTGTTTTACAGCAAACTTTAAAAAAAAAAAAGTACACTCTAAAATAACAAGAATAAAAATAATGAGAAAGCTGGGCATGGTGGTACATACCTGTAATCCCAGCACTCAGAAGCCTGAGGCGGGAGGATTGCCCTGAGTTCAGCCTGAGCTACATAGTGAGACACTGTCTCAAAAAAACAAAAAGTAAAATAAAGTAAAATAATGAGAAAAAGTATAGTATAGTAAATACAAAAGCCAGTAACATATTTATTAGCAAGTATTATGTACTATACATAATACTAATGTATTCTGTATTTTATGTGACCAGCAGCACAGTAGGTTTGTCCACGCCAGCATTGCCACAGACACGTGAGGAATGTGTGTTGTATCACAGTACAGCAGCTATGATGTCACTAGGTGACAGTAATTTTCCAGCTCTATTATAACCTTATGAGGCCACTGTCATATCCGTGGCCTGTTGCTGACCTAAATGTCCACAAGTTGTGCATGACTGTATAAAGAATTGCTGACTGTGAACAAAGCCAATGAGGTAGGACAGGGTAAAAGAAATTCCAAGATATCACAGAGGAAGCGATTATTACCTCCTGGGCTGGGCTGGGTGAACAAAGAGAAGCCACTGCAATTACTAAAGGCTTAAAACTTAGAAGAGTGGTTCCCTGGGCTCCTGGCCTCTGATGGTGCTTCCTGGGTAGTGAAGGGTGAGGAACCATGACCCCAGCTCTTCGAGTGTTAGAAACTCTGGCAACTGGAACTGCTCCTGCTGGCAAGTGTGGCTGGGGTGTTGCTTGCTCAGAGGGGCCACAAGTAGCAAGGTCACAGGCCCCTCCTTCCTCCATGGCACTGCTAACTGGTGGAGCCCAACATGTGGCTTTGCAGAGTCTTAGGTATCACAAAGGCAAGCAGAGAAGGCTGGGTTTGGAGCTGAGAGGCAAACCCGGGTGAAAACTGTCATGGAGGACATACTACTTCCCACTGTAAGGGCTGCATTCAGGTGAATGTGTGGTTGAATTTCTTTCCTCTGCTATCTGCAAATCACATCTTGTTCCCTTAGGCACTTGCCATATTGAGAGTTTCTTCTCATTGCAAGGGTCAGCCTCTGGCTCCCTTGGTTGCTTAACTTCCATTGGACACTTTTTTTTTTTTTTTTGAGGCAGTGTCTCACTATGTAGCACAGGCTGGCCTTGAATTTGATACTCCTGCCTCAGCTTCCCTAGTGCTGGGATTACAGGTGTGTGCCACCATGCGCAGCTTTCTCTGAAAAATTTTTTCTTCTTTTTTTTTTTTTTTTTTGGTACTGGGGATCGAACTCAGGTCCTTACACTTGCAAGGCAGGCGGTGGAACCACTGAGCTAAATCCCCGGCCCTCTCTGAAAAATTCTTGATGGGCCACCTGGTTCAAAAGAAGTTGAACAAAGGTCACAAGTGTCCATCAGTGAATGAGTGGATAAACATGCAATATAGAGTTACAATGCAATATTACTCAGCCTTAAAAAGGAAGGAAATTCTGACACAGGATATACCAGGGATGAACTTTAAAGACATTGTGCTCAGTGAAATAAGCCAGGACAAATACTGTGTGATTTCACTTATGTGAGGTTTCTAGAATAGGGAAAGTTGTAGAGATACAAAGTAGATTGGTGGTTGCTAGGGAATGAAGGGAGGAGTGGGGATTTATTGGTTCAGGAACCAAGAGTCCCAGTTTTTCAAGATGACAGTGTTCTGTATTTAGCTGGTAGGGATGGCTGTACAACGTGAGTGTAGTCAGTGCCACTTAAAATGGTTAAGATGGAAGCTTTATGTTATGTCTATTTTACCACAATTAAATGTTTTTGAAAATGAACTAGACAAAGGTGGAAGCTGGAGGATAAGGGTGGGTGGCCGCCCGCCTCATGTGCCACACATCACATGTCCCCATGTTCTGACTGTGACTCATTCCTGAACTCACCTTGGTGAGCAGCATTTTCCGGGCTTTGCTTAGCTAGTGCCTATGTGTTGTGTCCCCATCAGCCCTGCTGCACACCCAACCCCGTGTATGTGTGCAAGGGCAGCCTCTCCATTAGTGTCATTTCGGCAGATGATAATAGCGAATGCAGAGGATTTACCAACATGCCAGACACATGTTCTAGCCACAAATGGTAGTATCCACAGTACAGAGGATTGTCTGTAGTTATCTTTTCAGCTTTACAGATGAGGAATTAAAAGTTCAGAAAGGCTGTGAGTAGCCTCAGGTCACCAGTCTGCTAATAGAGAAGGGGAGGTTCAAACAGCTCAGTCCCAGAGCCTGAGCCCTTCACCATGGGACTCTACTGCCCCCTAGTGGACCATCCACTCCCGCATTGTCTCACCTATAGGGTAGTTTATACCTAGATAGAATCCCCAGCTTTTCTCTCTCCCCGCAATAAGTAATTTCACAGTCAATTTCAGTTCCACATCACACTTTCTTCTTTTTTTAATGCTGCACTGGGGATTGAACCAAGGGCCTCTGCCCTGAGATACATCCCCAGCCCACTTTTTATTTTATATTTTGAGACTGGGTCTTGCTAAATTGCCCAGTCTGGGCTCAAATTTTTGATCCTGCCTCAGGCTCAGTGATGCGATCACGTATGTATACCACCATGGCCAGCTCACACTTCCTTCTTTTGCCCTGGTGCCACAGGGAGGTATTAGGACAAGTGGCAGCAATGGTTGACTTGTACTGTACACCTAGTGAGGCCCTAGAATTCAACTCATGTCTCATTCCTGATGACTTCAGAGGCTAGTGGCAGGATCATCCTGTATTGGTCACATCCCTGAGAGATTTAAGAGTCTTTTTACACCTCTCTAATGGAGATCATTGGAACTGGAGAGAAACTCCTGCATGTCTATGTCCTGGTATTATAGACAGCTACATTGGGTAGAAATAGGCAGTCAGACAGGGCTAGGCCCTGAAGGGAGTCAGTGCAGAAGATGAGAACACATTACAACTGTGGCTAGAGGCACATCTGTGGAATTCAGTCCTCAAGATAAAGACGGGATGACCAGGCCTGCATGCTTCCCCAAGGGGATAAGCAAAGATACTATAATTGCCATCGCCTAGTCCAATAAAATCTAGATAGACATCAGTCAGCCAGGTGGATGACCAGGACCTCCTGACTCATCTTTTCCAAAAAAAATTCCTTCTTCTTTCCACGTACACTTGTTGCATGACTTGCTTCCCTATTGGATCAACATTACCTAAGTGGCCATACTTGTAATCTTATTGGTTGATGATAATTTTGTCACATGTTGTACTCACCTCATGAATTTTGCTCTGTAAAACTTCCTTTGAGAAGTGGGCTCATTGGCAACCCACTCGGGTCCCCTCCTGCCTTTCAGGAGCTCTCTCTCTCTCTCTCTCTCAATAGATATTTCCTACTCTTAACCTCTGTTGTTCCTTAGAATTCAGTCTTTGATTTGAGGGAACACAAACTCAGTGTATTTGACATCTAGCAGGTTAGGAGTTACATTATTTCCCCTATATTGTTGGAGTTCTATATCACTGACTACATGAAATGCTTTTGGAATAAACAACTCTCCACATTTCCCCCTTGATCCTAGTCTATTGTGCAGGATAGGCAGATTGGGTAATTTTTCTCTTTTGCTTTGTTTTATTTTCTGATGCCTGATCTTATTTGTTACCTTTAGCAGACCTTTTTGGATTGGACTGAAACTCAGAGGCAAAAGCTGTCAAAGAGACACCTCTGTCTCCTGGTAATATGTCCCTGCTGTTTTTCTTTAGTCTCCTTCATTCTCTTGGTCAAAAGATCAGCATGTTCTACAACTTCTTTATTTTTCTTTTGGGCCCCAAGCAATAGGCACAGTAGTATTGATGCAGTGCTTGATGGATTCCCAAGAGATAGATTCCAAATTCTTGTGCATGAAGAGCAAAGAATTGCAAGTTATACACATGATGGTAAAAGAAAAACAGCTACATTTATTGAAGGTAATAAATTGGGAAGGTGTCCTCAGAGCAAGCGAGTTTGTGCCGGGAGAGAAGTGGTTCCAGGGCAGTGGAGAGAAAGGAAACAAAAATAAGTTAGACTTTTGGATTTGAAAAAATGTGCACCCCATCTAGGGTGCTTCTCACTGAGCTTTCTCACTGGGTCTTTCTGTATATGACTGAAAAAATGATTGACAGAATGCTCAGTCATCTCCATTGTATCTAGTGTGCATAACCTTCCCTTAATTCACTCTATTATGATTACATGCATGACACACAGCCCATATGGATGAACTTTGAGTGGAAATGGTCATCGTAGGGCAAGCCACTGTGTCTAACACGCATGTGCTCTGGCCTGGAACTTTAGGAATTGCCTGAGTCTTTGTTATTCTTACTTCTGCCTCTCTTAGTACAGAGGAGGGAGGGTTGGCCCTGGGATGTCACCCAAATTCAGGCAAATGGAGAGGGAGTGGTCCCACAGCCTCAGCTGTGCCATCTGTGTTAGAACCAGCCAATCTAAGAATAGTCCTCCTATCACCGTCCCCCTTTTTATAATGACGGAGTTGAGACCATCAAGGCTGGCATCCAGATGCACCCCCAAATACATTTGTTCTTCCTTTCTCCACTTCTCTTTGGTCTCTCAGAAGAAAACTCATTACTCAGTGGCAAGCGAACATGGCGAAGGGTCCAGACACCTGTGTCTTCGGGAATGCTTATTTCTTATTCTCAGTGTTCACTTGGGCTACACAACTTTCCCTTTCTTCACCCAGAACGTGGCCATAGGATCCTCATAAAGGGTCCAAAGTTTGCATTCATTGTCTACTCTGATGAGTTCCTGGCAGCCAGTGGTCAGGAAGGAGATGAGCAAGTTCACACTGGAGCAGCTGACCACCTCCAAGGTGCCTCAAAAACAAGAAAGCAGATTTTTAACAGCTAGAGGGACAGCAACGCAAATTATATCTGAGAATTAAGGTTCTAAAACATGGATTGCTTCAGAGCTGTGGTAATCAGTGGCCACCAGAACTGCTTTTACATCCCATCAGTCAGTTGATCCTGACTTGGCTCGGTGAACACACTTTCACCAGCTGCTTAACCTACATCTGTAGCCAGCCACACAGATTGGTTCACTCCAACAAACACCTCTGAGTGTCAGTGCACAAGTGCTCCGGCAGTAACCATACCTCCATGAAGACACAAACACGTCCTCCAATCCCTGAGCCCCATGTCTCCAGACCATGTAGGAGTCGGTGCTCTGTTCAGCTCAGAGAGACTGAGCCTATCTAGAAGAGCTCTCTTTGGCCATGGACAGCCATATATTCAGCTTTGTTTTCTTTCTTTCTTTTTTTTTTGGTACCGGGGATCAAACTCGGGTCCTTTTGCTTGCGCAGCAGGCGGTGAAACCACTGAGGTGAATCCCTGGCCCTCAGCTTTGTTTTCTTATCTCAGCTACCATGTGGTAGGCCTGTTGTAACCAAGTCAGAATCATATTCCTTAACCTTGCTTAACCTTAACCTTAGCCCCGAAGCACACAGAGGCCCAGGCACCACAGGGTGTTGGAGAAAGAAACAAAACAGGTACCCCGGGGCCTGGAGCTGCAGAATCACCCCGGTTCAGGTTTATTCCCAGAAGTGAGTGGCCAAGAAGGTCTGAAGGAGCAGGAGGAATCTAGGTTTGATTGGCTATTTAGAGGGTATGTATGCTCCAGAGGGCTGAAGTAAGAGGATGCCCAGACAGTAGTTATAACACTTATGCCGGGTTTGGACAGTTGCAGGTGATCTGTCTGTTTTAGACAGGTTGTTAAGGGAGTAGAGGATAGAGGAGGGACCCCATCAAACAGTTCAGGGCAAAGGTTGGCCAGCTATGGTCAGTGGACCATGCTCACCTCTCCTCCTACCCTGACTTGGTTTTTATATTTCTTTTTTTTTTTTCTGGTACAGAGAATTGAACTCAGGACCTTGTGCTTGCCAAGCAGCCAAGGCACCACTGAGCTAAATCCTGGCCCTGGTTTTTATATTTCTTAATAGCCTTATTAAAATTGACCATTTTAACTCTTTATTTTTTCCAGTGTTGGAGATTGAGCCCAGGGCCTTTGCACTGAGCTACATCCTCAGCTATCCTTTTTAATTTTAATTTTTAAATTTTGAGACAGGGCCTTGCTAAGTTGCCCAGGCTAGGGTCGAACTTGCAATCCTCCTGCCTCAGCTCCCAGGGTGCTGGGATTATAGATAATTCATTGTTAAATGTATAATTTAGTAACATTTAGTATAATTTAAGGACATTCACAATGTTGTGCAACAACCATCACCACTATTTCCAGAACTTTTTCATCGTCCCACACTGTATTAGTCAGACTTCTGGTTGCAGGACACAATACCTGACACCCACAATTTAAAGGAGGAGAGGTTTAATTTGGCTCATGTTTTAAGGGAATTCAGTCCATAGTTGGCTGGCTCCACATCACGGTGGGAGATCCTGGTAGAGCAAAGAGGCTTAGTTCATGGTGGCTAGGAAGCAGAGCAGGGGAACAGTGCCAGAGGGGAAGGGGCCAGGGATCAGATAGCATACCCAAGGTCACCCTCCATGACCCACCCAAACACACATCAAAGTATGCATCACCAAGCCCCTGTGTGGCTCCAAAATCAATGAAGCTGACACAATCAAGCTTACCCATCACACATACTGAAATTCATATCCATTAAACAATAACTTCCCATTCACCCCTACTTTGTCACCAAAAATGTACCCATTCTGGGAATGTCATATAAATAGAATTACACAATAGTTGTACTTTTGTATCTGGCTTTATTTACTTAGCATATTTTCAAGGTTCATTCATGTTGTAGTATGTGTCAGAATTTCCTTTGTTCAAGCCTGAATAATATTCCATAGCACATGTACTTTGTCTTTATCCATTCGTCTGTGATGGACACTTGGATTCTGTTTTGCTTTTAGCTACTATGAATAGTGCTGCAATAAACATGGTATACAAGTACAATCAGTTATCCATTTTAAGTAGTTACATAACCACCTATGTAATATTCTGTCTCTTGCCTTTTGGCATTCAAAGCTTAAAATACTAACCAGGTCTCTGCAGAAAAACTTTGCTGACCTGTAGTTTAAGGGACAGGCTCAGGACAGAGGCAGACCCTAACAGAAGCCTGTTCCCCTGCGCTTGCTAACTGAGAAAGAGAGAAGTGAATTGCTGTTACTTGGTGGGAATGAATAATTGGGACCAGTGTTATTTGCAATGGCTGCCATACAAGTACCACAGATTAGGTGGTTTAAGTAACAGAACTTTGTTTTCTCCTGGTTCTGGGGGCTGGAAGTCTGAGATCAAGGTGTGGCCAGGGTCGGTTTTGTCTGCGGCTGCCCACAGAAAATGGCCGCCCTCTCACTGTGTCCTCCCTCGGTCTTGCCCCTGTCCTGTATCCTAATCCCTCTCCTGAGGAGACCAAACAAGTTGGGTTAGGGCCCACTCTAATGACCTTGATTAACCCTAATTACTTCTTCAAAAGCCCTATATCCAAAAAAAGTCCCACTCTGGAGTCCTGGGGTTAGAACATCAACACATGAAAAGGAGGAGACACAGTTCCACCCACAGCAAGGCCTGTGCTCCCCAAAAGGCCCCCAGGCCTTCAACAAGCCTCTTGATACAAGGTCTCGCTATGTAGTTCCAGATGGCCTGGAACCCACCATGTAGCCCAAGCTGCCCTCAAACTCACTGCGATCCTCCTGCCTCAGCATCCTAAGTGGTGGGATTTCAGGGGTGCTACAACATCCAGCTACCGCACAACAGATTTCAACCCAGGATGGCAGAGATGGTGTCAAGCAAGGAGAGATATACTGAGGCACCCTTGCCTCTTAAACACTGACTCCTCAGTGAGGCAGGCCTCAGCCTGCCAGTGAAGAAACTCCCTTTTCTGGGGCTTGCTGAGGACAAATGTGAAAAACTTTCTGATTGTATTTTTGTTCGTTAAGCAATTAATTGCAGAATTTCTTAGATTTTTTTTTTTTCTTTTGACAACAGAGAATGAAAAAAATCCAGGATAATTTTAGCAGCAATTAACCTCAATTCACAGAGATGTGCTTGCTTCTGCCCTGCTGTCTGTCAGGCCACATTTCCGGCTTGGAGTTCTCCCTTCCTGTCTCAACTCTGCTGTGGAATGTCACTACAACCTTTGCCCTCATCTATGGTTATCTCTTCTCTATTAAAAAAAAAAAAAAAAAAGCAGATACCAGAGGACACTTTGAAGGAACCGGACCAGGTTTGTTCCGGGTCTGAGAAATGACCCTTCATCCCCAGAAGCAGCTGTGGCAGACACGGTTCACAATTTCCTTTCTTCTCACTGGCTCAGCAGTAGACAAATGATACAGTTTCTGACCCATGACACAAAAACAAGAAGGGGAAAAAGCTCACAGCTCCTCATCCTTGGAACCCCCACCAGCAAATGCAGCAAGAATAGAAATTGCCATTTTTAGCGCAAAAACTTCACATGGACTGACCTTATTTCACTCTGGGACACTGGGATGAGTTCTAGTCAAATGAATTGGAACCAATGGAGATAAAAGATCAAAGTGTGAGGACTATAATAAGAAAATCTTTTAACATTCTGTAGAATCAGCAACATATTTCTAATGCCCCCAAACTGACTTAGAATGTAGAATGCTTTATATAAAGTAGTGGTTTCTGATGTATAGAAGAGGCCAGCTACTTACTTCCAAAGTAGATTAAAGTACAGGATTAAACATGGAAATACAAGATTCAGGCTCTCAATTTAATTTCAAACCTGTACTACTGTTAGGAAGATGATGCTTTTAAAACTCAGATATACTTGGCTCCTTTTTTGTGTGTGTGTCAGGAATCGAATTCAGGACCTTGCACTTGCCAGGCAGGTGCGGCACCACTGAGCTACATCCCCAGCCCACTGTGCTCCTTTTCAAACATATCTTAGCGCTATTCTTTGTAACTAGCCTTCTCAGTAGCCTGTCTTAGTCCTTGCTACTGTTCCTGTGGGCAGTGGGGTCCCTGGACAGGTAGGTTTCCAGCTTCTTGTGTGGGATGACCAAAACAAATTGGGCATTGCATGCAACAATAAGGAAAAAGCAGCCAAGTTTAATGAAGTTTAAAGGGGAAAGGTACTCTCAGAGCGAGCAGGAAGAACAGGAAAATGACACAGGCATGGAATATATTGAGCTTAAGGATTTGAAAATGTGCACCAGGCCATTGGGTCTTTCAGCGCATCATGATTGACAGGGTGCTGAGTCACATTATTATAGACAGGTAAGTTAGGTAGAAACATTATAGGCAGTCAGATAGGGCTGGGCCCTTGAGAGCGTCAATGCAAGAGAGGAGAACACACTACAACTGTGACTGGAGACGCATTAGTTAGAGGCCAGGCCTCAAGATAAAGACAGAATGACCAGGGTTACATCCTTCCCCAGGGGTGAGATAAGTGGTAACACCTGGTCTAATGAAGTCTAGATAGACAGCAGTCACTTCAGTAGGTGACCAAAACCCTCAGGCCCATCACCTTCCTAAAAGTTCTTTGTCCTTTCCATGCACACTTGCTGTGTGCCTTGCTCCCCCACTGTATCACTATTACCTAAGTGATTATACTTGTAACCTTATTGGTTGATCATAGCTTTACCCCTGTTGTACCCATGTGGTTATGCTTTATAAAACTTCCCCTGAAAAGTGGGGTCCTCAGCAACCCATTTGGGACCCTTCCTCCCTCTCAGAAGCTATCTTTCTCAATAAATATTTCCTGCTCTTAACCTCTGTTGTTCCACCATAGAATTCATTCTTCAGATTTGGAGAACATAAACTTGGTGTATCTGACAGATAGGTTGGTAGTTATAATATTTCCTCTATATCATTTATAGGTCTAATATCATTCCTATATCATTTTGAGGGCCTCAGTGAGATAATTGGAAGGAGGTAAGAGTTGGCTTTTGTTTCATGAATTCTGGATTGTGACTCATTTAGGTAATCAGAAATTGTCATCATTGCTCATCAATTGCTTATGCCTTAAATTTTGTATCTTATCTCTTATATGCATTATTTTGTTGAAATGATAAAATTAAGTCGAGAACATGGAAAGATCATGTTATTTCTTTGGTGGGACATTTTACTTTTGAAGGCAAGGTCTTATGTTCCTGTTTTGTATATGCTGCATTTGGACTTGCTTGACCTGTCTCTTGCTTTGATTGTTGTAACTTGTTTTCTTATCTTAGATGGAGCTAAGGGAAAGCAATGTTAGACCATTCCCTAGTGGACTTTGATGCTAGCTAAAATGTGAATTTATGGAATGCTATAAATTGGGTCTTTTTATGAAATCTAGTTTACCTTTAGGAAACATACATGCCTATTAATAAATCATGGGACCCCAACTGCCAGTTAAAAGACAATAAGTTGACAGCCATTCTTAAGAGGTACTGGGACAGACTGGCTCCAATCCCCCTTCTGCACTCTAGAGGGACTATCAAACCTGTTCTGCCTTAGCTTCCTTTCTGGTCTGATCTTCCACTGGTGAGGAGGCAGCCTTAGCTCTTGAGATTCCCCATTCTTGCCTTTCCAGGCTGAGAGTGACAACTTATGGGCAAGTTGTCTCAATAATTCGCCATGAGCATGAAAAAAAAAAGACTTCTTTTTTCTTATCTCATTTCTGATCTTTTCCTGTCACTTTGTACTTTCCTTTTTTGGAGGCATGTAAGATTAAAGAGGGGGGAACCCTAAAGTGCCCCAATCTTTCTCTCTTATCCAACAACTATGAACCTTTAAGTTGAGCCTATAGAAAATGAACATTTGTTAACATCGAAGAAGGAAAATCATCCTAGATGAAGACAGCTCAGACTTTTATCTGTCCCTTAGAGAACTCTAACAAACAGTGGTTACTCTGCCATCTAGTTAAATGCTCTTAGACTAGCTGCCACTCTTTTTTTTTTTTGGTACTGGGGATCGAACTTGGGACCTTGCACTTGTGAGGCAGGCACCAGAACCACTGAGCTAAATCCCTGGCCCAGCTGCCACTCTTAACACAGAGGACAAGTTTGTCTAGCACCTTTTGGCCAATCTCCATTGAAGTCAATGGAATGTTGACTAGATAAGCAGCTAGATTTCTTTCTGGAGACAAATTTCTGGTTGTGTGGAACCAGTGAAAACTGAGAGGACAACTGAGGGGTCTTGGCCGGGGAGACTCTCTGGTGGAAACCCAAAGCTTCCTCAGTGGAAGCTGGGTTCCAATAGCCCAACAGGGTAGCCAGCAGAAATCTCCACTTATACATTATTCCTACCTGCACTCCTCAGTGAGGTGAGAGGTAACTGTCTCAGTGATCTTCTGGTATCCTCAGTCCCAGGGTGACCAGAGATGACACTGTTAGAGCCCTCTCTTAAGCCTCCATTAAGAGTTGAGCTACAGATTTGGACTTTTCTCTCTCTGCTGGTAAGGTAGACAGTAACTCTCTAGATACCCTGACAAATGATTGTGAGGACAAAGATCTAATTTAAGAACCTCCATTACGTTTTTTTTTCATTCCAGTGTGCTAGGAGTTAACTGTAACTCCCTGGCTACATTATCACTAGACCACACCTCTCTACAGGAGGTCACAGGCTGAGGCAGCTTGGAATAACTGCCTTTCACAGAGAATAGCTATCAGAGAAGTGATTTATACTTTGGTTCACAAATGCTAAGAGTAGAAAAAGAGGTTTTAGTCAGCCTTTCTTTTCTTCATGTGCATGTAGGAAACTGAGAAATGTGCCTTTACTAACATGTCAATTGTGGTTGCTAGGTTAAGGGTATATGTTTAACCTGTGACATAGAAACCAAAGACATAGAAAATTTAGGGTAGATTTTGAGTAAAATGTAGTCTTGTCTTGCTGCTAAGGAAGATTGCCTAGGTAATTAGGTAGATAACTTGACTCTATCTGTCTCTAGAGATGATTTATTTTGTGGGCTGGGAGGTCCTCCCATCACTTTCAATTTGCCATCACTCTCTTTCAAAGAATTGGAAAGCGGTGCGTTAGATCTCTTGATTATTAGTTTTGTTAGCAATCCTTTCTTCTTTAAACATGACCGTTACAGCTGGAAGCAGTTCTAGCTTGTGCTTTTAGAAACACCTGCTAGACTACTCTGGAGTAGGTTACCTCAGGGAGGGGAGGATGACTTGAGGATAGAGAAATCGAGTAGAAATTAAAGGGACACCAATTCTTTCTCTTGTTTCAGATGGGAGACTCAATGTCAAAATCTCTTACTCCTTTGGAATTTGTTTTGTTTTGTTTTGTTTTGTTTGGGGTTTTTTTGGTACAGGGGATTGAACTCAGCACCTTGCGCCTGCCAGGCAGGCACAAAACCACTGAGCTAAATCCCTGGCCCTGTAATCTATTCTTAAGGACTGGAGGATGTTCAACCCTTACATGTTAAAAAAGAGCCATTTAATATTTTTCTGCACTTGCTTATTAAGTCTTTACATCAGACCTTTTACTTGGGGAGAGACAAGCACCACCAGATGGCTTTAAATTTATTCACAGGCAAGGGATTTTCTCAGACAATACCACAGACATGTGAGCTCTGCCAAAAGAACAATCCTCTTATCAAATCATAGCCCCTCCAGATATACAGAGACATGGTAAATGCCCTGCAGAAGATTGGGAGCTCAATTTTACCCATATGCCAAAAAGTAAGGGACTCCAATAAGTATTAGTCTGGGTAGATACTTTTACAAACTGGATTGAGGCCTTTCCTTGTAGAACAGAAAAAACACAAGAAGTAGTAAAGGTTTTAGTCTCAGAAATAATCCCCAGATCTTGACTTCTTAAAAGCTTACAAAGTGATAATGGGCCTTCTTTTAAAGCAACAGTCACAGAGGGAGTCTCTCAGGGACTAGGTATTCTCTATTATCTTCATTGTGCATGGAGACAACAATCACTGGGAAAGGCAGAGAAAATGATTGAGACCCTAAAGAGACATCTTTGCAAAATGGCTCAGGAAACTCGCCTACAGTGGCCTCACTTACTAAAGTTAGCTCTTATCAAAGTAAGAGATATACCTCAAATTCTAAGCCTCAGTCCATTTGAAATGGTTTACCGTCTCCTTTTTCTCACTAATGATTTTCTCTTCAATAGAGAAGCAGATGCCTTACTAAAAGATATAACCTCACTGGTTAAATTCCAACAGGCTCCTCAACAGCTAACAGAAGCTCAACCTCAAGAAAATGGAATCCCATATTCCAACCTGGACATTTAGTACTGGTAAAGTCTCTTCCCTCATCATCTCCTCCGCTAGGACCAATTTGGGAAGGATCATGCACTGTGATCCTGTCAACACCATCAGCTGTCAAGGTAGCAGGCCTGGACCCCTGGATACACCACACTTGACACAAGCCCTGGGAAGCAGAAACTATTGGTGAGTGTGAGAAGCCATCCAAATACTCCTATGAACCCATAGAAGATTTAAAATTCTTATTCAAAAAGAAAACAAAAGGGCTGGTGATTTAGCTCAGTGGTTCCACTGCCTGCCTTGCAAGCGAAACGTCCCAAGTTCGATCCCTGGTACCAAAAAAAGAGAAAGAAAACAAAGACTTCAGATAAGTAATCTAAGATGTTATGCTTAACCCTTTTAGTAATTACTTTACCACTTAAAGGAGAGTGCAATTCCTTTTTAGTGTGGGCACAGAAATATGCAGAGTCATTACAACAAACATATTCCTGGATATGTGGCCTGCTCCCCTTGTCAAGTGCATCAACACTTCCTTGGTGAGTATCTGCACTTCAGGGAGATGATTGGAATAAGCTATAAGACTACATTGATGAGATGCAAAAACATTCAGTGGTTCACAGCTTAGCCCCCTGTTACAAGGTAACTGAGTGGCCTATAAACTGCACCATTAATGATCCTGGACATAATCAAATTTTTTCTAAAAATTCCACTGAAGCCTCTCTAAAGGTACTGGTAAACTCCTGTTAAGTAAAAGTAAAGGTCCTATCATGAGAGTCAACAATCATAGATTTCAAGATGGCAACTTTCAGATATGGGATGATTTTATGTGGTTAACTCCAACTTTAAGACAGCTTAGTAGAAAGGCTCCTTATATTGGGAACAAAGAAATCACTTTTATTCTCATTGGTCTAACTCTATTAAATACTTGGGATGGTTACCCCCTGAGCAATGTATATACACCATAACTTTACAGGTTGAAGACTGGTTTGTAACAGACTGGTTTAATCACCCTGGAATAGACGGAAAGCCACCAAAGGCACTCATTGGTCCTGTGGAGCCAATTTGTGGCCCTGGCTACTCCCTGGATGGGT
Organism: Heterocephalus glaber; assembly: GCF_000247695.1. The sequence goes on from NW_004624793.1 coordinate 11,850,441, forward strand.
AGGGATATGTGCACTGGGGTTTGTGTGGTTACAAGGCAGGAGTGTCAAAATTATCAATGAACCTGCAAACTTATCCCATCTAGAAGTGTGACATTGATGATCTAGAAGTATGTTTCACTGGTATGATCATTTGGCTTCTATTTTTATCCCTTCCCTAGGATTAGAGGATGTAATGCAAGACATTGAGGCCTTGACTAACTATACTCAGTGGGCCTTAAATGATATCTCAACTGGTCTCTCTTTCCTAAATGAAGAAGTGAAATTAATGAGGCAAGCCACCCTCCAAAATCGGATGGCATTAGACATTCTAACAACAGCACAAGGGGGTATTTGTACAATTGTAACCTGGATGTTGTATGTACATTCCTTGATACTTCTGCTATCTTGATGACCATTCAAGATATTAAATGACAGATATTTCAGATTCTGAAATTCCCTGGACCTTCTTCTTACCCTTTTTGTGGAAGGGTATCCATGACTCTTCCTAATGGAAACATTCGTTGATTATATTCATAATAATCTTCCTAATCTTATTATTTGGCCCATGTATATTTAACTGTTTCTTTGGCCTTGTCTCCTCCAGACTTAAAGCTATATGTCTACCCAAGATGAGAACACCTGAGGTCTATCAAGGGACTTTAGATAGATCCTCTGGAGGGTATTTCTCACTGCTGATCACAACTACAACCCTCTTTATCCTGAAGTAGTGGTCTTATGGCCCCTAACTATACCATCTATATTATACTGTAACAGAATGCCCCAGACAGCGTAGTTTATAATGAAGAAATACATTGGTTCATGGTTCTGGATATGAGAAAGTTGAAGATCTGGGGGCCTGCCTACTGTGTTATCCCATGGTGGATGTATAAGGGGAAAGTGAAGGATGGTAGAGGGGACCCAAACTTGTCCTTTTATGATGAACCTGCCTCAATGATAATGAATCCATTTCCAAGGTAACAGCATTGATCAATTTTTCAGCATAGAGCCTGAGGTAGGATAGAAGAAATAAAAACTAGGTAGACAGGGAGAAGGAAATCGAGATTTTAAAATTGTACTGAACTGCAGCTTCAAGACACAAAAGTTACTTGAGGATTTTTCCCATCCAGGAAAGTCACTCAAGAAAAAAAATTGTTCCTAAAGGTCTTAAGGACAGTAAGTCAGTAAACTCAGGCTCAGACCTGTCCCTTTCACCTTTAAACTATGGTTCCTCCACCCCAAAGGAAGCAGCAGTATCTCGGACAGCAGATCTCAACTGAAAACACATGCAGATGCTTGCACTGTAACTGACCAGGCAGTAGGAATTCACATCCCAGGTCACCCATCTTGAAGACACCCCTCAAATATACCCAACTCTGGCTCACAATGCATCTCATTTCTCTAGTGTCTGCACTCTGCTCTTGAGTACACCCTAAATCTCTATCTAATAAACACTTCTCATTTCTCTTCCTGACGCGTCCTGAAAGTTCATTCCCACAACCTGAGCCTGTGTACTTATCCCACTAGGGAGGGATAGATTCCTTATATCAGCATTGGGGATCCTCAGACCCAGCCCAATGACAGAGCCCTCGTGACCCTAACATCTCCTGTCGTGCCTCATTTCCCCAAATTCAAATTGAGAGTCCAATTTTTTTTTTTTTGAGACAGGGTCTCACTACGTAGTTCAGGCAGACCTTGAACTCACTATGTAGCCCAGGCTGGCCTTGAAACCATGGTAATCCTCCTGCCTCAGCCTCCCAAGTGCTGAGATTACTGGCATGCACCACCATGCCCAGTTGACCCAATTTTCAACACATTTATTTTTGGGGAACATGGCAGGCCTCATGGTCCATCTGTGAGGACATTTTCTGAGAATCTCCATCTTGGAGACTGGCTACTATAATAATACACTGCATCACAACTTATTTGTTTTGTTTATTCTCTTGATGACATAGGACATTCCCCTTTTTTTCTATTACAAACAGTGCTGCTAAGATCATTCTTCATCAAGCTTGCTGATACATTTGGGCAAGAGTTTCTCTAGAAGGAGGTTGCTGGACTAGAGGGTATGTGCATCTTCACATTTATTAAGTAATACCAATATTGCTCCCCAAAGTGGTTGTAACAATTTACCCTCCCACTAGCAGTAAATTATATTTTCCACACTCTGTGTCTTCATCAATCTTGGTATCGTCAGATTTTTAAAAATTCATGACAATCTGGTGAGTGTAAAATGTTACTCTTTGAGGATTTAAATTTGCATTTTTCCAAACTATTAATGAGGTTGAACATCTCTTCATATGTTTATTTGGCCATTTATGTTTTTTCTAAGGGTAAATGCCTATTTTTGTCATCTGTGGACTTTTCCACTGGGTTATATATCTTTGTTTTACTAACTTGTAGCAGTTCTTCATATAGTCTGGATTGTTAAATAGCTTCTGGTGATTGTACCTTGTCCTATTTGTGCTTTCTCTTTTTGCATTTTGAAAATGTTTTTGATGAATAAAGTTTTGAAAGTATTGTTTCCCCCACCTTGTCGTATGTGCTATTTTCGTCTTTTTAAAGATACATTTCCATCACTTCTTGGCCTTTTGGCTAAGATCAAGTGTAAAGATACATTTTCATTCATTGAGGTCACAAAAATATTTGCCTACAGTTCCTTCAGAAGGTTTTTGTAAGTTTCCCCCTTCACACTGAAGTATTTAATCCTAATGAGAACTGCTCTTATGTGTTGCAGAAGGCAGAGACATAATCATATTTGTTCCTGTGTGGATGTGCTTGCTCACGTCCCCTGGAATATTTTGATCGCTTGACTTTGTGGACATCACATGCTCTGGGTTTTCCTTCTCTGTCTCATTGCTTCTTCTTGGTCCCCAGTTATGGGCCTTCTTCCTCTTTGTATTGGTAAAGGATAGAATGACCTTGCAGTTCCCCTCTTCTCAGGTCCAGATAGATTCCCTCAATAGCCTCTGTCTAGATGAGCTTCTTCAAGTCCATGGTCAAAAGTAACACCTGTGTGCTGAACACATTGTTCATAGCTTTACTCTTCTTTCGCATTGTCCCACACCTCTCTCCTTCCCATCGCATTGGCTTTGGCTCAAGTGCTCCTCCCTAGTGAGGTCTTCCATGACCACACTGTGAAAAATAGCAGCGCTTCTCCCTCTCTATCACTTATTTTGCTTTGTTTTATATCAATATAAAATATTTTAAAGCATCATAAGTTCCCTCCTGACCTTGTATTAGAAAACTATTATGTATTATCTATCCAGTCAGCACTAGAATTAAACTAAATGTCTAAGAGAAATGGTTGACATATTATAGAGAGGATTTTTGTTTTGTTTTTGTTTTTGGTACCAGGGATCGAACTTGGGACCTTGTGCTTGCAAGGCAGGCACTGGAACCACTGAGCTAAATCCCCGGTGGTTGACATATCATAGATTCTCAATAAATGTTTGTAATAAAAATAAGCAATGATAATTAATATAATCCTTCATAGAGTATGGAGCTCTTTTATATGCAATCATAGTCCTCCTAGTATCCATTTAATTCTAAGAAGCATGAATTTATCTACATTTAAGAAAATCAGGAGGCCTCTTAAAGTTTTGACCCAGAATCTTTGAATTTATTCCCAGTTTTATGCATTATTAAGTATGTGACTGTCATTTGAAGAGATTCAACTACAACATCTCCAAGATAACTTCAGGCCATGCCATCTATCATTCAGTATTTCACATAAAATAAAGATAGTTCTGATAAAGTGACAAGTAATTCAAATTAATGGACACACAAAGGTGTTTCAAAGCCAAGTTTCAAGATTTTCCAGGACTATGTAGTTGTTTCTTCTCAGTGAAAATGCATGCCCCTGGGCCCACTCCAATCTTGATGCCACCAGAAATATTTTTGCTCAAAGCAAAATACTACAAAACATTCTTATTTATCTCAACTGTCAGCAGCTAACTTGCAGAATTCCAGCCTGCCTGTCCACACCAGGTTATCTGGCAGACATGGGCCTTACTCCAGGGTGCTGGGTCCAGGAGCCACAGACAACAATATGCAGACCTCTACCCTCCTCTCACTGCTGCTAAGCCAGTAAAATCCCTGTAGCTAGGTTGATAAAAATACACACTTGGCAAGTCTGAGCTGCCAAAGAAATTCATTCATTTACCAAGCCTGGTGAGAGTGTTTGAGTTTATTTAATACGTGAGAATTTAGTCACTTGTGTTGAAATGACTGGTTTGCACTCTGACTCATTCCCTAACACAAGTAGAAGGAATGTATGCATTTCTCTCCCTAAGGACACAAAAAAGAGAATTTGAGAGTGATGTGAAAATAGATTCTGCGTTCCCTGGGGACTCTGCGGGCTGGTAATGTTATGGAAAGTTCTGGCACTGAGGGGTAGGCTCTGCTGATGGTCAGCATTGTGGACTGATAGCTTATGACTTGGAAGCACACTTCGCAGACAATGTGGGAAAGATCTGGGGCACTTTTCAGGGGACAGTAAAGCTCCAATGCCTGTTACCAGAGCTGTGGAGGTATGAACTGCACTCTGTGAACAGCAGAGCGGTAACCTCTTAGAACTGTTGACTCAGAACCCTTAATCTTATTTCCAATTCTATGCTTTATCAGATGTGACTGTCAATCAGAGAGACTGAGCTGTAACAACTGGTAGAACGGGAACCCATGACTGCCAAGCCTCCTATCAGAAACAGAGTTCATTGCCTTCCCAGAAATTTCTCGCTAAGGCAGTTGGTCTGGTTGACACTGATTAGCAGTGGGATAGAGATTGAGTTGGGTGGAGCCTGCCCAGGGACTAGAAAGGTTTACAACACCAGCGTTAGACAAACCCAAGAGCAACAGTTACGTCCAATGCCTTACAGACTCAGGGTTAGGTGTCACCTATAGCACCTTTGACAATGTCACCAAAATCCAAAGGAATGGTGTGGATTTGTCAGCAGAAGCTTACTACTTACTTAATGCCCCACAAATGGTGCACAGAGGGTCAGTGATGCACGTGCTAAAAAGTATTTTACCAATAGACAAGGAAGGTAGCAAAAACAAGAGTTAATTTAAATCAGGGAAAACAAGAGTTTATTTAGATCAGGGTATGCAGCAAAGGGGATCAGGGACAGTGAAGGTGACAAATTGGAGTTTTTATAAGGGTTTGAGGATTTGGAAAAAGGGTCTAGGCAGCAAATGTGATTATCTAAATAGTGTCTTTTTCTGGGTCATTTCCCACCGGATAAATCTTTGGGAAGCACCTGTATTGCATGTAAACTAATATGTTTATGGTTGCAGTTTTGACAAGACCATTTTCCTCTGGCTTATAGAAGGTTTTTAGCCTTAGATAAGATGGTGATATCTTAGAGAAGATGGATGACTCTTGGGAAGAATGAATGGGTGTTATATCAAAAGGCTTGTTGCTGGTGTTTTGGGGTTTTTTTCCCACACTGGGGATCAAACTCAGGACCTTGCGCTTGCAAGGCAAGAGCAGCGCCACTGAGCTAAATCCCCAGCTTGTTGGTGTTTTTTGACGGCCTTCTAGATGTCTTTAACAGGAGTTTCTTTGTTAAGGGTTTTGAACCCTTGATTCAAAATGGGCAGCTGCTACATTTAATATGCAACACTCAAATATCATGGGCTTAACCAAAAGGAGAGACACAATCCAAGATAGGTTGGGGAGGGGGGAGTTATTCAAGGACCCAGACTTCTCCCATCTATTTATCCTTCCATCCTCCAGATAGAACCTTGACGGATCCTCTGCATCCAAGCCACAAATGAGGGAAGAGAGACACACGGAGAAACCGAAGGAGAATATCACTTCTCTCCACACATCACTGGTCAAGGCCAGCTACAGGACCCCACCAAGACAGCAGAAGCCAGGAAAATGTCTGGCTATATGAGCAGGTAGAAGACAGCCTAATACCAAGCACTGGCAGCCTTGGTTATACAAGTTCCATACAAGAAGAAGATGTATTTTTAACAACAAACATATCAAAGCAAACACTGTAAGTGATCATATATTTAATTCAAATAGGGTAGTCCATTTTCAAAATGTTCTTTGGTCCCATTTGACCCAGCTATTCCCCTGCTGGGTATCTTTCCAAAAGAATTAAAACTTTTTTTTTTTTCCCAGTGTTGGGGATTGAACCCAGGGACTTGTGCATGTAGACAAGCTCTTTATCACTCTTTATCACAGGCCCATTTTTACTTTTCTAATTTTTTTTTTTGTACCGGGGATCAAACTCGGGTCCTTGTGCTTATACAGCAGGCAGAGAAACCACTGAGCTAAATCCCCGGCCCTCCATTTTTATTTTTTATTATGAGGCAGAGGGGTCTCACTAAGTTGCCTAGCCTGGCCTTGAACTTGTGATCCTCCTGCCCAGCCCCCAAGTATTTGGGACCAGACATGTTTGTCACCATACCTGGCCCAAACCGGTCTTTAACAGAGATTTGGGGTGGGTCAAGGAGAAGGGTGGAAGAGATAAAGTTATAGAGTATGGGGGATGATTCTAGGCACAAAGTCTTAATCTTCTAGGCTTTGAGAAGCACAGGTGGTCAAAGAGTGGACCTACCTACCTGCCTATGAAGAAAGGAAAGGAAAGCAGTTGTTTCTAGCTCATGTCTGGTTTCCTGGCCCCCTCCCACCCCTGGGGATATCACTCACCTCCCCAGACTCCCAGGAGGCCCCATTGGGAACCGTAAGTGTGGGCTCTGGAGCCAGGTGCCAGAGTCCCAACCCTGTCCCCAGCACTTAGTGGCTGTAAGACCTTGAGCTTCTTACTCAGCCTTTCTGGTTCCAACTGCTCATGCTGCATAGTGGCAGTAATGCCTGCACCTTCTACAAGGGCTTTTTATGATAATTCCATGAGTTAATATTTTTAAGGGCCGAGAGTAGTGTCTGGCACAATAGTAAGCACTGTGTAAGTATCTGTAAAATAAAAATTGCTACCACGACTGAGATAGGAGATTAGGGTGGGGCAAACTGGTTAAACCAGTGGGCATGACCTGTCAATCATAGAGATTCAGGACACGTGCACAGAGCACAGCATCCGGGATGACTATGCAAGTTCCTGAACCCTGTCCGCTGGACTGGCTGGACCACTGAGAAAGTGCTTCTCTCAATGTCTGAGATCTCCATGCTCTGACCTAGAAGTGGCCTCTCCAAAATGGCCTCCAAGAACTCCTTGGCTGCCATTTCTGCTGCTGACCAACTGGATAGTCCTGCTCCTGCCCTTGGTTCTCACCCTCCTCTGGTTCTGTCCTCTCCCACTCTCATATTCACCAGCTGAAAATCTACCCATCCTTCTAGGCACAGGATAAAAGCCTCTTCATCTATGAAGTTTTCCTGGTCCACCTGAATCTCCATGTTCTTGGTTGATCTTCCTATGTCAGATATTTGGAACTTACCTAATTGTCTTCTTCCCATCCCCAACAGAATAGAGATTTCTCTCAATGGTGTGTATCTGTGATGGCTACCTTTATGCACCAAGCGAAATGGGATAAGGCCTGCCCAGAGAGCTGATAAAACCTTATTTTCGGGGTGCCTGTAAGAGCATTTCTAGAAGAGAGTGCCATTTGAATTCACGAACTGAGTAGAGTAGATGGCTCTTCCCAGAGGGGTAGGGGGGCATCATCCAATCTGTTGAGGGCCTGACTAGAATAGAATAACAGAGGGATGCTGAGTTTGCCCTCTGAGCTGGGCCATCATCATCTTCTCCTTCAGACACTGGCACTTCTTGCTCAAAAGCCTTTGGACTCAGAATGAATTACAACCAGGCTTTCCTGGTTGTCCAGCTTTCAAATGGTAGATTGTAGGACTTCTCAGTCTCCATAATCATCTGAGCTAATTCCTATAACAAATAAACTTACTATCATATGTAAATATATATATATATTTAGTTAATTCTTTCTCCTTTTGTAAATGCTCACAGATTCACATACATCCTTTCAGTTGTGTTTCTCTGAAAAACTCTAATGCAATATTGCATTCAACTTTGTGTTCCCCATGCCACTTAGAAATATGACTTTTACTTAACAAAAATATGAAAAATATTTCATGGCCTTGTGATGAAGTGAATTTAAGACATCAAGTTTTGCTATGGCTTGAAGTTGTCCCTCAAAAGCTCATTCCCAATTCAACAGTTTTGGGAGTTGGGGCCTAGTGACGGGGCAGAACCCTCATGAATGGATTAACGTCCTTGGAATGGGTTCCTTAACTGCAGAATGGGTTGTTATAAAGCAAATCTTCTCATTGTTTTCCCTCTTGCAGGACCCCACCCTTCTACCCTTCTGCCACATTATGATGTACCACAAGGACCCTCAGAAGCCAAGCAAATGCCAGCACCGGGCCCTGGGACTTCCCCATCTCCAGAGCCATGAGACAAAATGAACTTCTTTCCTATAGGATTTGCCCAGTGACTGAAACAGCTACTTTGTCCCTGTCCTCACCATCTGGTGTCAGTGGGTTTTGCTCCAATTAGATTACTTGGGACTCCCAAGTGTCTTCCTTGTTGGGAAGGAACCACTCACTACCACCACCATTCTCCTTACAGGTGATAATTTGAGTTGTTTTCCTTGAATGGCCCTCCTTCCTCCTTCTAGCCAATGTGGGGTTGCTTTTGAGTAAATTGGATTTTATAAAAAGTAAATGGTGTTTAAAGGACTATTCACTCCTCCCACATAATTAAAGGTATCTTGGGGCTCTTCCCTTTGGGGACCTTCACTTCCATAGCTTTATCTCTCATCTAAACACAAATGGCTCTTCAATGTAAATTCTTGCCCTGGCTTTTCTCCTGATAAGCCATTTTTCTTGTTCTCTGAGGCCCATCCAACTGTAACACCTGCTACACAAGTGAGTAAATTCAAGCCACATTGGTCTGTTTGGCCTTTGAACTTAGGCTCATTTCTAAAACCACCTGTTTACCCATGCTGCACCCATCCCTCATGTTTCTCAGCCTGTATGCACCCCTACTAGCTTCCACTTCAAGCCCAGTTCCCCATGGAATCTTCCCAGCGCCCTCTGATCTTTTTGTTCTCTACCTATCTCTATTTCTGTCACGTGTTACCTTGAATCATCTGCGACTCTATCATTTAAATGCCCTGTCTCCCCACCTCAATTACATGCATAGTGCTTGTTTCTTCCAGAAAGTCTCATGCTAAACATGTGCTTGTTCTTTTTATTTTCCCTGACTCCTACTGCATCCAGAGCGGGAGATGTTTCAATTATCTCGTAATACACAGCAAGCCATTAATAATCTTGTGGGGTGACTGAGTTTAATTGGGAACTTCTCCCTTAGGGTCTCTCATGCAGTTGCAGCCAGATGTCAAGTGAAGATTTGTCTGGGCTGAGCACCCCAGGTTGCTCACTCTCGTGACATGGTGTTGAAGCTGACTGTTGTCTGAGAGCTCAGCTGGGTCTGTCAACAAGAGCACCCAAACATGTCCTCACCATGTGGCTTTTTACAGCCTGACAGCTGGGTCCAATGAGGGAACATTCCAAAAGACAGGGCTCCAAGATTCCCAAGTAGAAGCTGCAAGGCTTCTGTGACCTGTCCTTGGAAGTTAAATGACAAACAAGTCACTGAGCCTGTCTAGATTTGGGCAGAAGGAAACATGACTGCAACTCTTGATGTGAGAGTGACAAGATCACAATGCAGAGGAGCACAGAAGATGGAATCTAGTGTTGTCACCATCCAACTAGGGCAGATGACATGTACATTCCCATTCTAGGACCCGCTGATCTGAATTATCTGGCAAGGGGTTTAGGGTCCCTTTGAGACCTGTATCTGTTCTGCCTTCCTGGCATCTGAGACACTGCTAGGAAAGCCATCTGAGCAATCAGAGCTGAGAACATCTGGCAGCTCAGAACCAATACAATAGCAAAGCAAGTATAATAACTATGCTGTTTACTCTCTGAATGGCGAAAATCTTCTTTTCACAAATTTAAAGATTATGGTGGGTTGCTAGAGCTGTCTGATATCTTGTTCTGGGTGGGGATAGCGGAAGATTGTTCATTAAGCTGTGGAAAGAAGAGACAGGGTGGAAAGCCACTTAGGAAGCTGTGTAGGACTTGGCTTTGGATGTGTGGAGTAAGGAAGGGGTGGAGCTGTTTGCAGGGTTGCTGTTAGGCCTCATGAACAAAGATGGGCGGGAAATTGCCAGGAAGTCTGCGGCTTTGAAAGGGGAGATCTGAGACAGGTTTTGGATTCCTCAGCCTCTGCAACAGTTGCCTCTTCCTGAGCTTCAGTTCCACAGGCTCTTGATCCATTTCTAGACCCTCGCTTTTGATTATCCTCTGGTTTCTAGTTACACCTGCAAGCCTTCTGCTTTCCAGTTTCCCTCTTTACCAAGAACTTGAGTGAAGATTCTCTGAAGCCCAGGGCTGGCTCACTCAGTGCCACTGAGTCCTCAGCATCAAGCATAACACTTGGGGCCCAGGAGGTGCCGTGTGAGTATCTGCTTCGTAAGGCACAGTGGCACCCGCCTGTGATCCTGGCCACTTGGGAGGCAGAGGCAGAAGGCTCACTTGAGCCTAGGAGTTTGAGGCCAGCTTGGGCTGCATAGTGTGAGTTTGTTAAAAATAACAATAACAACAAAACCAAATAAATATCTGCTGAAAGGAGAAATAAAGAAATGTAGAGTGTGCTGGCTAGTATGCTTAAAGCCGCTGGAAAAAACCAACACATCTTGCTTGACTGTAAAACCAAGTGCTTCACTTGAAATGTTGTGAAATCCAGCAAGCCAGAAAGCGAGCGTGCAAAGTCATGTTGAACAGTTTTCATAGTGCTATTCACTGAAGATGAGCACGCTTTATTGTATGTATTTTTTAAAATCTCATTCTAGAGGTAAGACATTTATTTTTAAAGATTTTTACAAATTTTCTTCTTGCAGATCATTTTTTCTGATTTTCTTAGCAGATGTCATTTTGTTTCTTCTTATTTTCTCAGCAGCTGTCATCACGCTCTTTCCCTTTTCCATTTTCCTAAGCCAAGTAGATCGGTCTCAGAACCAGGTCTCAGGGAGGCTGGGAGCAGGGGGATCGGGTGTTGAGCAGTCCCTTCTGTCCCCTACCCCTTCATGGGCACATCCTCCCCCTCCTTTGCCCACTTCACATATTTCTTCACCAACAAATGCTACACAATGACCACGCGATGCTTCAAACACAGCTTTAGCTGTCAAAGCTTCCACAGTGGAGAAAGTATTTAAACCCCTCTCCTTGGGGCCCTGGGAGTCCAGCAGAAGCATCAGCTCTTCCCAGGTGGCTCTCCAAGATTTTCCATCTGAAACTGGTCCTGTGCATCCTACACGCTCACTTGCAAGGTGGGGGTCAACTCTAATCTGTGCACTTTTGAGGATGTGTGATTTAACAGACTTCTTACTCTCCAGTGTAAAATATAGCATTTCAACAGCAGGCATCTTGCATGTAACCTACGCACATCCTCCTGTACGCATTAAATCATCTCTAGATGACCTGTAAATCTCAATGCAATGCAAAGGCTGTGTGAGTAGTTGCTATATTGTATCATCTAGGAGAAAATGACAAGGAAAAAATTCTGTACTTGTTCAGAGGCAATTTAAAATGAAGTATTTTGGATCTGTGGTTGGTTGAATCCACAGATGCAGACCCTGGGGATACAGAGTGCTGACTGTACTTAGTTTTACTTCACATCTTGTAGGGTGCCAGGAAATAAAATAAACTTCACGAGCACAACCAGGGATCAGGTGAAGTGATAGCGAAGAGACTTGATAATCCACTTCAGCAATTGAACCAAATTGTTAGCTGGCCTTCGGCATGCATGTCCAATAATGCTATGCACTAAATTTATTGTCCAAGGAATACATGAAAAAGATAGGGATTAAAACAGACTTTCAAATATTTTCATAAGATTAGCTTGAAATCCCAGAAGAGATCATTCAAAGAGAAAAACATCATTTCTTCTCTTTCAATAAGAAGCTTTTCATATTGTGTGCCAACATCCATTATGCTGCAGAGATGGATTAATCATCCATGTGGAATTTTATATTTTCAGTCTCTTAAAAGTCAGCCTTCATCTCTGCTTCCACCAACTGAGCCCTAAGATCATGGCCCTTTGCTATGTACAAAACCAGTCTGATGTTGTTGTTGTTGCTGTGATGGGTTTACCAGGCCAAGTTGCTAAACCAACTTGGCTCATCAGTTAAACCCCTGTGAATTCAGGGAAAACTAGTCCAACTAGTCCCAGACACTGTGATGGGTCAGTGTGTCCCCATTTATTACACATAGTGTGCTGAAGTACCCAGAGGAGATCAAACACATACACAAGGTGAGGCCACCCAGGGCAGGTGCTTGGTTCGCTCCTGGCGTCTAATCATCATTCAGAATACACGCAATGCGTTAATGATCCTGTCAGATGCACCAAATGCTTGTCTGACTCCGCTTTTCACTTTGATGGAGAGAACCTCAGTAGATGATGAATGAACAACAGACCTGAACGAGCATTATTTCATGAAACCAGGCAAGGCTGACTGGCTCCTCCCAAAATCTGGCTCATTTGCCCGCCTGGCTACTCAGGTCAAAAGCCACAGGGTCAACCTCTCTCCCTCACCCGCCCCCTTGCAATCATATCTGACATCCGCCATCCCTGTCCTCATACCTGCTAATTTTCTCCACACCCACTGACTCCATTTACCCCAAGCCAGCTGACCTCCTCCCTGGAGAACCACAATGGCCTCCTGTTCACTAAAACATTGAACCTTATTTAAAAATCAAGCATTTCCGTAAGGCAAACTACTGTAACAAAATCAATGACAAATGACGAAACAGGTAAAATACCACATACCCATGACCAAGGTTAGCCTCCTAAACATACAAATACCTTATATAAGTTATTATGGAAACCAAATATTAAACAGAAGAAGGGGAAAACTTTTTGGACAGTTTGCAATGAAGGAAATATTGCATTTATAAATGAAAAGATGCTCAATCTCACTCTAATAAAAGAAATACAAACATGCAGTTTAACGAGATACAGTTGATGCTTATAAGATTAAAAATTCAAAAAGCTTAATGTGGTCTGATGGTGACAGGGACCCTGGCACTATTGTCAGTGGGAGGTGATTAGGCCACCCTCATTGGAGGCAGATGCTTTTTGACAGTTCTACATCTAGGAATCTCCCTATCATATCTTTACACATGAGCATGAAGATATATAACAAAAGAAAGCAGCCAAATGCACAGGATAGGGGGCTGGGTAAGTAAATGGTGATACATCCACAGGGTGGAATATTATGTAGCAACGAAAAGGATGAGATTACTAGGTATCAAGAAAAGAAAATATCCTAGATATATTGCTAAATTATAAAAAGCAAGATGCAAAGGAGGAAACATGGCATGCTATCATATACACAAATGCAGGCAGGGAAACATATATGCTACTTACATGTGCACAGGCTGTTTTGGGATGGATGAACAAGAAACTCACAAAAGTGTTTGCCTCTGAAAGGTGATCTGAGATATTTGGGTAAAGGAGAAGAGGTTTAGTTTTTACTGTATTTCTCTTTCAGATATTTGAATTTGTCTCATATCCAAGAATTACTTTAAATTTGGGGTTTTTTTTTCGTGTGTGTGTGTGTGTGTGTGTGTGTGTGTGTTTTGAGACAGAGTTTTGCTATGCAGTGCAGGCTGGCCTTGAACTCATTGTGTAGTCCAGGCTGGCCCTGCACTCTCTGTGATTCTCCTGATTCAGCCTCCCAAGTGCTTGGATTACAGGCATACACCACCATACCAAGCTCAGGAATTACCTATTTTCTACAAAACCAGTAAGACAAAGAGGAAAGTTAGTTATATATATATATTTTTTTGTAGTGCTGGGGTTTGAACCCAGGCCCCATAACCCTATTCTGTCATTTTAAAGTAAAATATTAGTAACACTTTTCTAGAAAAGTGTGAGTTTTTAACCTAAAGAAATAATTAAAATTTTCATTTTATTATATCTTCACTTTTAGGATATTATGTATAAATGAATACTTTAAAAAAATAGCTAAAATTTAGTGTTTACTCTGAACAAATACTATGCAGAGTGCTTCAAAATAACAGTTCTGTCCTCATCCCCCCATTGTAAATGAAGGAATGAAAGCTCAGAGAGATTAATTAATTTGCACAGCTAGTTGGTTCCAGAGCCAGGATAAAATCTTAGTGCGCTACCTCAGACTTCAGAGCCTGCACTCCTGGTTTTTGTTTTTGTTCTTGTCTTTTGACACAGGGTCTCACTACGTAGGCCAGGCTGGCCTTGGATTCACTATGTAGCCCTGGCTGCCCTCTAACTCATGGCAATTCTCCTGCCTCAGCCTCCTCTAGTGCTGGGTCACAGGTGTGTGCCACCATGACCAGCTCAGAGCCCGCCTTCTTAATCACTGTAGGGTTTATTTATTGTGTTACTAATGACTCATTTATTTCTTACAAAACAGTGCTTAAGGGTACATAATTTCCATTTCAAAACAAGTACTTAGAAAACGAATCCAACCTTAACGATAGAAAATAAAAACACAAATGTTGCAAGTTCATGAGTCCCATAAGTAAAGTCATAATAGTTTCTGATTTTTTTTTTGGTACTGGGGATCAAACTTGTGACCTTGTGCTTATGAGGCAGGCAGCACAACCACTGAGCAAAATCTCTGGCCCAACAGTTTCTGATTTTATAATCAATAATACAGAAAAAATTTAAAGTAATATCTTAAGATATCTGAATAACAACTACTATGTATATATATACTAATACATATATATATATATATACATATATATGCTATTTTTTCTTGGTGTTTAATTCTTGACCTTCATAAAGATTAAAGTAATAAATTAAATGTATTACTTTGGTGTTATGGGTGGAGTTGTACCACCACCACCACCCCCATTCAGATGTTGAAATCCTGACCCTCGGTACTTCAGAATGGGACCTTATTTGGAAGCGGTCTTTACAAAAGTAATGGAGTTAAAGTGAGGCCATTAGCGTGGCCCTGATGCAGTATGACGGGTGACCCTATGAGGGGGGAATCAGGATGTAGAGACAGACACGCAGAGAGGAAAGACGGCGCAAACAGACAGGGAACTGTACTAGGCACGGGGGAGGAACACAGCCTCCTCACCGCCTTGGCAAGCTAACACTTCCAGCACCTGTGAACGTGACCTTATTTGAAAATAGAGCCCTTCCAGATGGAAGCAAGTCAAAATGGGTCATACTTGTTAGGATTGGGGTGGTTCCCTAATCCAATACAACAAGTATTGGATTAAAGTATTGGATTATGAATAGATTAGGATGCACAAAGAATACCCTGTGAAGACAGAGGCAGAGACTGGAGTGTCTATAAGCCAAGGGACACCGGGGACCGCTGACAATGCCAGAAGCTGAGAGATGTGGGATGGATTCTCCTCAAACACAGCCTAGTCTGCCCAGCACCTTGATTTAGGCCTTCAAGTCCCCAGAACCTTGAGAGAATACATTTCTGTTGTTTAGTCCACCTAGTTCATGGTCCCTTGTTACAGAAGCTCCTTCTTATAGCAGAGTTGATTCCCTAGAAGGAGATGGGTGTGTCCGTGGCTTGGGAAGGAAGTGCTCACAGGGGGCACAGCTTGGGGCTCTCATGCAATGACCATGTTCCTGCTACCTGGCCAGGTGCTAAAGGTTTGACCATCACCCCAGATGAAGTACCTGTTATGTACCTAGTCCAGTGAACGTAATGTGAGCAACAGAAACCAGCATAAGCATTTCCTGCCTTCACAAAGCTCAAAGCTTCACTGAGGAGGGAACAAACACAGATTCAATTATTAGGGCTAATCATGTGCTGACCCCTGCAATTCTAACATGTAAAACATGAACATTTTCTGGAAGAACGATTGGAAAAATCATTAAATGCGGACATGGATGAATCTTCAACTTGCTTGAAGGGTTGAGTTCATCATGGCCTGTAGGTTTCTGCGAGACTAAAGACTATTCACATTAAAAATTCCTTAGTCAGTGGTTTTGTTAATGCAATTCTCACCATTCTCACTGCAGTTTTTATAAATGGATAAGATCTTCTCATATATCTGGCTGCTACCTTACAGCAAAGGGAGGCTTTCTCAGAGGAAGAAAAACTAACCAATTTGAAAGGTTTTTTAGGGTTTTCTTAGGCGTGTTCCAAGCCACACTGGTGGGGAAAGGGAAGGAAGCTGACAGAAACCCAGCTGTCTTCCCCAAGGAAGCCTTTGAAATACAAATTCAGTTCCACTTTGGGGTCAGAGCGTGACCACAGATCAAGACGAAAGTGCATTTTCACGAAGCCACACCGATCAGCTGTCTGGGGTGCAGTTAGCCCAAGTGCTTACTTCAGGTTTCGTTTTTCTGAAACAAAATGTGACCAAATTCTACCCACAATGATTGAGATCCACAGATGACTCAGCCAGGGAGTGATTAATTAGAGCCCAGAAACCAATTTAGGATAATGAGTAACAGGCCTCAGGAAAAAAGACTTGTATTTTTCTTCTTGCTAGTTTGCATGGGCTTTTGAATTATTTTATGTACAAAAAGATTTGTTTCCACCTATGTTTAATTATGAGCTACCCATTGAGTACCAATATAAGAAATACAATCACTTATTTTTTCTTATAGTGACTTAGAGGTTACAACTCTTTGACACATCTCTCACAGAGAGGTGGAGTCTAGAGTTCCACCCCCATACCCCAGCGAGTTTGTGCCCAAGTTTCCTAGGTCTGCCATACAAATTGCCACAGATTAGCTGGCTTAAAACAGCAAAAGTGCCTAGCTGGGGTCCAAGGCATGTGCCTGTAATTCTAGCACGCAGGAGGCTGAGGCAGGAAGATTGCTGTGAGTTTAAGGTCAGCCTGGGCTACATAGTGACTTCAAGTCCAGCCCAAATGAATTACATAGCAAGATCTTGTCTAAACAAACCAAAATAGGGCGGGGATTTAGCTCAGTGGTTCCACTGCCTGCTTCAAGACAGCAAGGTCCCGAGTTCAATCCCCAGTACCAAAATAACCCAAAATAACAGCAATGATGCATTCTCCCAGTTCTAGAGGCTGGAAATCCAAAATTAAGTTGCTGGCAGTCTTGGTTCCTTTGGCCACTTTCTGAAAGATAGAAATGTGCTGCACTGTGCTTCTGTAATAGGGATTAGGGTTCCACAGATGTCTGCCATTTGTGAAATGATCCACATAAAGTCTGGACACATCGTGCTATGTCAGTTTTATCTCAAAAATAACTCAACAAATGCTGCATTCTCACTAATGATACATACACTAGTGTGTTTAGGGGGAAATATACGGATGCTTGCAATTTATTTTGAAAGTTATCTGGACTAGTAAGAGGAAGAACACATGGCCAGTTATGTTAAACAAGAAGCTTTGTAAAATAATCATAGACTAGAGGTGGTGGGCATATGAGTGCTGACTGCCAAATGTTTTCAACTTTTCTGCATGCTTGAAAGTTTTTATAACACAAGCTTGGAAAAATATTGAAAATGTATCTTTTATGGAAATAGATGGAAATTTCTTCTAAACAGTGTGTGCAATTCAAGGAATATTAATTCTTGCTAGAATGAATGCTAGGTTTACCATCCATTTCATGTCAATTTTCCTCTTTTTTTTTTTTTTGGTACCGGGGATTGAACTCAGGTCCTTGCGCTTGCGAGGCAGGTGGCAGAACCACTGAGCTAAATCCCTGGCCCTAATTTTCCTCTTTTTAAAATGTAAGCATGGAGTGTGATCCCTGGTGCCAGAAAAAAAATAAATAAATAAAATGAAAACATGAGAAAATATGTTCACTGTAATCAAATCAGTGGTAAAGGAAGGAGTTTTGCTCTAACCCTGCTCCTTAATTCTTTCAGCCCCCTCTTAACTGTGCTCCCCAAATCACATAATGAAATATCATCAAAAAGCGTAGGCTTTGAGCATCTGTGAGCTGGATGCAAAACATGGCAGGGTTCACCTATAGCAGCGCTGGCAAACCTATGGTATGTGTGCTGCAGGCGGCACACAGAGCCCTCCTTGTCAGCACTCGAGCCAAGTCACCCCAACAGCCAAGCGTCGGATAATGGTTGTTTTTCTAAACTAAAACCTCACTACTCAGGTTTAATTGCAGTGTAGGCCCTTTTCGATAAATATGTGGGTTTGGGATTGCAGTTTGGGCACTTGGTCTCTAGAAGGCTCGCCATCACTGACCTACGGCATCCAGCCGTGCCTGGCATGCAGACATTGCTCAATCACTCTGGCTGTCTGGCTGAATAAATGAGGGGGTGACTGAAGGGGTGCGTGAAGATTTTGCTTGGCTGCTTCGCCTTGGTGGGCTCTCCAGAGACACTGCGGCTCTCCTGTCTTCTTCCTTGCCTTTGGCGTGGATGTGGTCTAGTCTTGGAGTCACCCTTCCCACCTCAATGTATGCCTTTCTTCTGTGTCTGCTTGGTGCCTTCATCCTGCTGCTGGCTTGTGCAGGTTTGCCGACAGGTGTCTCAAGCTGTGTGGCAAACTCCCTTCCCACTTGGCGCCTATTGCCCACGATGTAATGTGCAGCACAGCCCCCAGTGGAGCTGGGCTTGCTTGGTTGGCTGCCTTTGACACGGTCCCTGAATGCCTGAGATTTTTCAGTTCCCAGCAGTTGCTTCTCCAACAGCCTCTGTGTTACAACTTCTGGAAATAGCACTGACTTCAAGCCATTGTCATCCATCCATTTATTTTTCTGCTTAATATAAAAGAAGTAACTCAGATTTGACAGAAATTGAGATCCATCTTACTTCTCTATTGCTGTGCAGCACATTACCACAAACTTAGCCTCTTAAAACAACATACATTTATTACCTCATGGCTTTTGTAGGCCCAAATCTGTATAAAGCTTACCTAGATCCTTGCTTAAGGTCCAATCAGGCTGAAATTCAGGTGTTGGCTCGGCTGCAGGCCTGTAAGAGGTTCCCTGGGGAGCGATCCACTGCTAGGCTCCCTCAGGTGCTTGAAAGCGTCTGTCTCCTTGGGGAGTGTGACTCCCATAGGACTAAGGTCCCAGCTCACTTACCGGCTGTTGGCTGAGCATTATTCTCAGCCACCAGGGGTTACTATCACTGACCTTTCCATATGGCCGCTCGCAACATGGCAGCTTCCCTCTTCCACAGCAGCAGTCTCTCCAGTGTGTGCTCGAAAGATGGAGCTATTATATCTGGTACTGTATTTATTTGGAGATACCTACATGTATATAGAAATCACAGGAATGCTACCCTCCCACCAGCTTTGCCATATTTTAATAGTTGAAAGGAAGTCACTGATCCTACCCACATTTCCGAAGAAGGAAAATACATGGCATACACATGAGAGTCACTTGAGGCCACAAAGTGTAAATGTAGAGAGCCTTGGATGCCAAAATAAAGAGTTTGGACTTTTTCCTTTAGCCAGTGAAGCTCTTTCTGAGCAACAAGGGCCTACATGGAGGATGGACAGATATCAGTGTGTAGAATGGAAGTGGGTGGAGAGAAAAGCATCCCGTAAGGAGCTGAAGAAGGTCTTACCAGTATTGGTGAGTGGGCATGGGGCTCCTGCACACGTAGAATGGAATGCACTCACTGCAGTGAGAACAGCCCAGACATAAGGACCAAGTATCTATCTGGGGGAGAAGACAAGGGTGTCCCAGACC
The DNA here is from genome assembly GCF_000247695.1 of Heterocephalus glaber. Next base: position 11,870,066 of record NW_004624793.1, read on the forward strand.
TTTCTAACTTCAAGGACATTTAAGATGATCCTATCAATAAAAAGCAGGAGTTCATTCTGGCACAGGGAGAAAAGTCAGTCTTGAACATTTTCGTCTTAAGCAACCAGAAGAAAATCCACCCAGAAATGATGAGCATGCATTCAGAAGTGTGGAGGAAACATTCAGAGGTACGTTCAGGCACAAAGAAGTTGGTTTTCAAGATAAGTTTTTTAGCTGGTTCCATGGCTCCAGGGATCCAGCCAATGCTGCCACTATTCCAGGAGCCATTTGTTTGGAATATCACCTTGGGAGTTAGTTACATGGGGAGTTAGGTACTTCAAGAGACCATTCATGAAATTAGATTAAGTCATCAAGAAGAAGGAGAAAGAGAAAAAAGAGGAAGGGACGAAGGAGGAGGATAGGAAGAGGAAGGACAAGGGGAAGGAAAAAGAAGTGTGGACAGTGTACCCATCCTAGGGACAACTGAGAAAGAAAAAGCACTGAAGGGGAGGAGAATGAAGGGAAACATCCTCTAATGCACAAGACAGCACTTCCTACAACAAAGAATTGTCTGGCCTGAAGTGTCAACAGTGCCAAAGTGGAAAACCCTGCTGATACCAGCAGGCATAGGTCCTGGATTTTCTGAGATGACTCCTTTTCAAACATTCTTATCAGAGTCTATACCTCATAGTGGGGCTTGATAATATGGTTCCCAGGGTTGCAGTACCCTGAGGGACTCATCCTGTGTCTCATCCAGAGAATGGAATCTGCTTTCTGTCTTATTTTTGAGTCTATTTCCCACTGGCTAGCTTCCTCTCCATCCTCATTTTAAAAATATTTTTAGACTAATGACCCTAAGTGATTCTTCAACTTTCTTGATCTCCAGTTAGCCATAGCCAAACCTGCTTTCAACATTCAGACACTGTATGTGTGTCCACGTACATGTGCCACTTTGCACATGTGTTCTCTATGCCCCTCAGTACGTCATCTTACTGTTCTTGATTTCCCACCGGCTCTGTCTGAGATGACCTGGAATCATCTCCCACCCATTGCCTCAGTCTGGCTGTTGGCTCCTAACCACTCCTTGCCCAATACCAGCTGGCTCATCACAGCCCCTCCATGCTCTACTCCTGTTGCCCAGAGTGTTCTAAGGTATGAAAATTAAGTGCTGATCTTGAGCCCTTGATGAGAATTAGAACTTACAGTTTTTTGAAAAACAAACCAAATTGGTTCCTTCTTGCCTAGCCCTTCATATCTTCTTCCCATGGAAACTTCCTGATGAATTTCTAAGTTGGTTAAAATCTGCTCAACTAAATTCCAGAGTTATTCTTCACAGCAGTGATCATTCTTTCCTGCCTCAAACTTCCACTGCACAGCTTTGGTTATGAGGTCAAAGGGACAAATTGCGATTAGAGAATAGAGCCAAGACCAGTGACAGTGCGCCTCTGTTATTAAACGGCAGAGCGCCCTTCACCCTCCCTTCCTCTCAGCCATCCTTTTGATGTGGCTCCAAGGCCCCGCAGCATGTTGGCATCCTTGCCAAAGCTCTGACTTCCTTTCAGGCCATTATTTCATTCTGAGTTTCCCAGGCAAGACCTATCCTCTGAGACGGTGTTGGGGAAGTGAGGTGGGGTGACAGCGGGGCTGCTCTCCAGCCGATGTGTCTCACATCTCACTCCGAGCCTCCTGTCTCGAGAGCCAGGAAACCCGGTGTTGTTCTTGAACTCCATATGATCAAACTGAGTCCCGGCAGAAAGCACATGCAAAAAGTTTCTTGGATTCTTTTTGTATGTTAGGGTTGAACCAAACTTGTTCCAACTTCCTTTGAAAATGTTACAGAAAGTAAAATGACAACAATAATTGATTTTTCCAAACTGTTTGTTATATGCACTTGTGACTTTTAAGTTCACTCATTACTCCTGTTGTTCATATTTTAATGAGATTCATGTATCAAAGCAGTGAAGATTTGGCTTTTAGTGGTAAATATTTATCCTTATCATATCATATCATTTATCCCTAGTTTCTTTTCTATTTTTGTTCCATAACACTAGGTAGGGTCTTAAACAGTGACCACTGTGTCTTTTAATATTTTAGTTAAAATTCATTTAACTCCAGAAAGTTGTGTGTGTGTGTGTGTGTGTGTGTGTGTGTGTAGGTGCTCTGTAATCAAATCTTCAATGAGCTCTAATTATATTTTAACTCACGTTTCTTCCTGCAGCAACATTATTCCCCTAACCTAATTCTTAGAGGTGCTCAGACTATGTTTTCTCTGTGGCTACTGTGTCCTCTTAAGGTCTCTGTCCACTTGATATGAGCCAAAATGCTGGCCTGGTGGTGCAGCTCAGTGGTACAGCATTTGCCTAGCATGCCCGAAGCCTTGGGTTCCATCTCCAGCCTCAGGGAAAGACCACTGAGCATGATGTTAAGGTCCTTGTGCTAGTTTCCAATGGATATTGTAAAAGATGACCACAAATTGAATGGCTTATAGTCACACATCAGAATAATTTTACTGCCCTAAGTATCTGTGATCTACCTATTTATCCCTGTCTCCCCCAACCCCTGGCAACTACTGATCTTTTTATTCTCTCCATATTTTATCCTTTTCAGAATTTCATGAAGTTGGAATCACACAATGTAGTTTACCCTTCTTAGATTTGCTTCTTTTACTTAGCATATATTTCAGTTTCCTCCATGTCTTCATGACGTGGGACCTTCATTCAGTTAGCACTGAATAATGCTGTATCATGTGGGTGTACCACAGTTCACCTGCAGAAGGACACCTTGGTTGCTTCCAAGTTTTGGCATTATGAATACAGTTTGCATAAATATCCCTATGTGTGGTATAAATATGCATTTATTTTGTGTGTGGACATAGTTTGACTCTTTGGGGTAAATTGAAGTAGTAAAATTGATGGATAGTATGGTAAGAGTATGTTTAGTTTTGTAAGAAACTGTCAAGCTATCTTCTAAAGAAGCTGGACCATTCTGGTTCCCACCAGCAATGAAGGACAGTCCCTGAGTATCACCGCTCAGCCAGCATTTGGTGTCAGCATGCAGTATTTGAGATATTCTAATGCCTGTGTAGTTACATCCCATAGTTGCTTCAGTTTGATTTCCCTGATGACATATAATGTGGACAATCTTTTCATATGCTTATTTGCTCTCTGTATATCTTTAGTGAGGTGTCTATTAGAGGCTCTGATCCATTTTATTTATTTATTTTGGGTTTTTATACAGGAGCTTTCTATGTAGTTCAAGTTAGCCTTGAACTCACGGCAATCCTCCTGCCTCAGCCTCCAGAGTGCTGGGATTATAGGTGTATGCCACCAGGCTTCTGACTGATTTTAATATCAGGTGGTTTGTGTGTGTGTGTGTGTGTGTGTGTGTGTGTGTGTGTGTGTAATACTGGGCATTGAACCCAGGCTCTTCGCACTGAGCTAAGTCCCAGCCCTTTTTTATTTTTTATTTATTTTGAGACAGGATTTCACTAAGTCACTAAGTTGCCCAGGCTGGGTTCAAACTTGTCATTCTCCTGCCTCCGCCTCCCAGAGGGCTGGGATTACAGGCATGCACCATCATGCCTGGCTCAGGTTGTTCTCTTATGGTTGAATTTTAGGGATTCTTTGCATATTTTGGAAAACAGTTCTTTGTCAGATGTGTCTTTTGCAGATATTTTCTCCCATACCCGGGCTTGTATTTTCATTCACCTGACTGGCTCTCACAGAGCAGAAAACACTTAATTTAAATGAAGTTCAGTTTATCTCTTCTTTCATGCACTGAGCTTGCAGCTGGATCTAAAAAGTCATCATCAAACTCAAGGTCATCTAGATTTTCTCCTGTTATCTTCCAGGTGTTTTATAGCTTTTTGTTTTACCTTAAAGTCTGCAATCATTTTGCTGGTTTTTGTGAATAGTATAAAATTTGTGTCTAGATTAATGTTTGTTTGGCAGGTATCCCAGCACCACTTGTTAAAAATACTATCTTTCCTCATTGTATTGCCTTTGATCCTTTTTTTCAAAGGTCAGTTGATTATACTTATGTGACTATTTTTGGACTCCCCTCTCTGTTCCACTGGTCTGACTATTCTTTCATCAATATCACATTGTCTTGAATCCTGTAATTTTATGATAAGTCTGGAAGTCAGGTAGCATCGGTCCTCCAACTGTATTCTTCAATATTGTGCTGGCTATTCTGGTCTTCATATAAACTTCAGAATCAATTTGTCAATATTTATAAACTAATTCGTTAGGATAGTGGTTCGGTTTGCACTGAATCTATGTATCAAGGTGGGGAAGAATGGACATCTTGACACTATTGAGTCCTCCTATCCATGAACATGGAATGTCTCTTCATAGAGTTAGCTCTTCTTTGATCTTTTTAAAACCTTTTTTTGGAGATTGAACTCAAGGCCTTGAACATGCTAGGCAAGCACCCTACCACTGAGCTATGTCCCAATCCCTTCTTTATTCAGTTTTGTAGTTTTCTTCATGCAAACCTTGTGCATGTTTTATTAGATTTTTACTTAAGTATTTACTTTTTGGTCCTAGTAAAAATGGCATTATGTTTTAAATTTCAAATTCCTCAGAATTCTTTTTGCAGAGTTTTGTAATCTTCACAGAATTTTATCATTCTCTAATTTGATAACTATACCTCTTACAGTTTCATCCAAATGTTGATAAAAACATAAAATAGATGACAGCCAAGGATTCATGCCAAAAACAATCTCTTTAGAATCCAATTTTTTACTTAAACCTCTCATTTCCCTAAGATCCACTTTTAAATGCAGTACTAAGATTTGAACCTGGGCCTTTGCACTAAGCCACTAAGCTACATCCCTACCACCTGTTTGTTTTTGAGACAGAGTCTTGCTGTGTAGTTCAAGCGGGCCTCGAACTCACTATGTGGCCCAGGCTGCCCTTGAACTTTCAGTGATCTTCCTGCTTCACTCTCCCAAGTCCTGGGATTACAGGCGTGTTCATCATGCCAGGCCTCTTTTGTTTTTTGGGGCTTTTTTTTAGACAAATTCTCACTAAGTCACTAATTTTCCCAAGCTGGGCTCGATCTTGCAATATTCCAGCCTCACCCCCCACAATACTCAGAGTACAGGCATGTGCCACCTTGCCCAGCTGATCCTATTTTTAAAAACAGAATCAAGTTTACTTTTACTCTCATTTTGCTACAGGATCCAGTGGCCATTTCATTATGTGTTTTAGCTTTAGAGAGGGGAACACTTCTCTTCCTTTATTCCTTAGAAGTGGCCATTTTTTTTCTTGGGCATTACTTATTGTGTGACTCACCACATCTCTGTCTCTGTGCCTGCCCTCTCACCCATTCCCTCCCTTTTTTTTTCTTTTAGATAGGGGATTTTACTACTATGAGATATGATTTTTACAAAACCATGGTGAACGTTTAAATAAAAATTTTAAAAAATTTATTATAGTCAAAGACACATTGTCATTAATCCCCCTCAAAGTCCTCTCCCTCTTATGTACATGTACCAATTCCCTACAATGAATGCAATCATTATGTACTGCAAATATGTACTAAGAAAAAAGTTTTAAGTAATAGTAAATTAAAAAAATAAATATACCTATCCTTTGCTATGGCACATGTATACCATTGCAATGGTCTACTGTTCCCAAGTAAATATTATTATTTTGGGGGGAAAGATCCTCCCCCTCACTTCAAACACACTTATCCCATTGTCCTTTTCACCTTCTGGGGCACTTCTGGAAGTCCTCTTTCATGAGTGTCTTTTTGTGGCTGCCTCAATATCCTGAATTGATCAAAAACATTTAGGGCAATTTCTGTTCAATAAAAACACAACAATGTGTCCACTTCACCTTCGCTGGACCTGGCACTGAGTGACTTCTGATTCCCCAAAGTCAAAATGGCCATGAAAGGTAAGCATTTTGAATGGATTTAGAACATCAAGGCAGCCAAGACAGCACTAGACACTCCGGAAAGAGGACTTCCAGAACAGTTTCAGAAAATGGCAAAAATGGTGGGATAAGTGTGTTCAAAGTGAAAGGGAGGATGGGGGAGTTAATGGCAATGTGTCTTTTAATGTAATAAAAATGTTAAAGTTTTATTTAAACATCACCGTATGTTTTGATTACAACTTATATGTTGCCTAGACTGGTCTTGAACCCTTGGGCTCAAGTGATCCCCCTGTTTCAGCCTCCAAAGTAGCTGGGGTTACAGGTGTGCACCACTGTGCCCAGCTTTCCTCCCATCTCTTAATGCACTCTTGTGCTCCTGCTATAGACCCAGCAAAAAAGTCCAATGTTCCACCTCAGTTGGGGCCAATCCTGTTCTTAGTGGCCAGAAATTATAAAAACTCAGTTCAATAGGCTGAGCAAGTCCTCAACAATTCTGCCTTGCTGCTGGTTTTTCTTGAACCTTGATTCTAGTTCTGAGGACTGAGCTCTTTTCTCTCTCTTAGTGCTTAGTTCCATGTTTCTTCTTGACTTCTAAATTCACTCTTGTCCCTTCTGCCAGTTCTAGGGCTGACAGACATGACTGCTGATGTCTTTGACTCAACACACATTACTCACTTCCTGTAGTCACACATTAGTCCACTCGACCTCGATGCTACTTCTTTTCTGAACTTCCAAAATGCGAAACACTGGTGAATCCACAGCCAGCCACAGTCCAAGGCCACAGTCCTCGGCAGGTGATGTGCTGCCTGTGTATGTGCCCCTGCCACAAGCATCAGCCATGGCCCATGAGTGTGTCTAGACTCCGGGTGCAACCTGGGCTATCCTGACTCATCAATTCCATGGGCTCCTGCTTGGATAAAAAGGATGTGGGGCCGGGCATGGTGGCACCCATCTGAAATCCTGGAAGGCTGAGGCAGGAGGATCACTTCAAGTTCGAGGCCAGCCTGAACTACATAGCGAGACCCTGTCTCAAAAAACTGAATGACAACAACAATAATAAACAATAATAATAAAAAGATGTGGGATTCAGAGACTTCCAGGCAGGGCTGCTCCTTGGACACGGAGACCTCATTTTGCACATGCTCAGCTATACTAAAAATCGTAGTACTTACCCAAGAAAACAATCTGGTTCTGTTCCCTCCTAGGAAACATTCAGTTGGTAGGAAAACAATTTGATTTCCACATTTTCATTTTTACTTCACCAATGCTCAATTTCTTCAACCTCCCTTTCACAAATGGTGTAGCTCCTTAACCATGGGGTCTGGTCCTCCTATGACAATACCAAAAAGCATGGAGGGGCTAAAACTGGGACGAGATCAGAGCTACAGGCAGAGTGGTCAGGAACATTGTTTCCTGATCTCGACCAAGAAGGCAGCCGTCGTCTGCAGCATGTCCTTGGCATGACTCATTTCCTCATGGGTGACACAGAAACATGCACGCAGTGCCAACACACCACGAGAGATGGGACTAGCATGCCAGCCCTGGGGTAATTACAACCTCATTTCACCCATGACTTTGATCACAGTGTTTATGATACAGCACTCTGGAGTCTGAAATCTTCTGGCTGTGCTGTGAACTACACAGAACCTGATAGAAAATCACTCCCTACACAGCAGTCTGGGCTGCAGTGTCCATAAAAGGCAATATGCTGGCTCAAGAGTGAATGATTTCATAAGCAACCTGTGGGCCCAACCTCCCCCTTCACAGCTGAATGCACACTGGCGCTCAGAGGAGAAAAGGCCCTTTTTTCATGTTTCCATCAGACAGCTCCTTTTCCAGTTCTCCTCGGTGGAAAGCTATGTATTTCTATAAAGGGCAATTATTGCTCCTAGCTGGATGTAGGGATGGATGCCTATAGTCAAGCACTCAGGAGGCTGAAGCAAGAGGATCACTGTGAGTTTTAGGCCAGCCTAGGCTACACAGTGAATTCAAGGCCAGACTGAACTTGTTAAAGGACCTGATTAATTAATTGAATGCCTACTACATGCTGGGAATTGTGTTAAGTCTCACACATGGAAGATCCTGCCATAAGGATTCAAGTACAAGGAACTTATTTGAGACAGTGTCCCAGGAAACTCTGGAAGCAGTGGACAGGAGAGAGAAGGGAAGGAATCCAATAAAAGATTCATTATTAAGCAAGTTATCATGTGGGAAAATAGAGCTCAATCTCACAAGGTAATTGTTTTTGGGGGGTGGGGCCTCACTATGTTGCCCAGGCTGGCCTTGAACTCCTGGGCTCAAGAAATTCTCCTGCTTCAGCCTCCCAAGCAGCTGGGATTACAGTTTTATGGTTTTGCACCAAGTTTCAACTAAGAAATTCTCAAAGCCATGGCTCAGAATTAAGTTAGCCAGGGAATCAGGGAGCCAGATCATTTGTCTGTCTACTCTTTGTCTGTCCCAGGTTGAGGATGCTTTCTGGGGACTGACCTGTCCAGTACACAAGCACTATATGTCCCCAAGGCAAGCAAAAAAAAAAAAAAATCCCTCCACTGGAGATTTTCGGGGATCAGCTATGTGCTGAAGATTTGGCAAAGGAGGCAGAATTATGTGCAGGGAGACATAATTAAGCTCTCCTTCTACTTCTAACCGGAAGGGGCAAGTGGGGACACTCATGCCAAAAGTATCCGGAGTAGGGAGGAGTACAAGTGAGACAGGGAAAGCCCTGGAGCAGTGGTGGTGAGGAGTCTGAGGACACAAACCCTGAGTCAACTCAGGTGCAGATGAACAGGGAGAGGGGCAGAGCTCTGGACGGCACCAGGTCAGGACTTGTCCTCCCTTGTCACATAATGTGATCATCAGGAATGACGCGGAAACACCACCCCCCGCAGCTGGCCGGCTGGGGGATGTGGCCGTTCCCAGAATCGAACACCAGGACAGGGTCAAACTGCACCAGGCAGGGTCCCCAGAGTCTCTTCCTCCTGGGGAAAGTGAGTTGAAACTGAGTTTTGGGAGTCTAGCAGGAGAGCCCAGGGCTGGGGGAACCAGGGCTTTTCTGCAGCGGTGAGCCCAGATGCAACACTCATGGTGACCCAGGCTGGGTCAAGGGACACCAAGACTTGCCTAAACCCCCTTGCTTTCAGGGAGGAACAACTATCATCCAGCTGCCTGCAGGGTTGATCTGCTTTTGGGACCAGGCAGGGCTGAGCTGTAACACATCAAACATCACTAGGGAAGCTGCCAGATGCATGGGCTGGTGGAGAGGCATTTTTGTAGTAAGGCAGCTTGGGCTGGGTCCCCATTTGGTAGGATGCTCTTCTCTGGGTTAGACTGAAATCTACCTACCGCCCTTGAACTTTTCCTTGGTCCTACTGCTGCTCTTTGGAAACCCTCGGTCCATCCCAAGGAAGTGTCTGTCAATGCAGTATCTTGCTTATGGCTGCCAACGACCTTCCCTGTTAGGTACGTGTGCATTAGAAATTAGGGAGGTTGTGACAAAAATAGTGTGACTGATGTCCCCTCCCTGGTTTCAGCAAGCCTCTCTCTTCCGTATACTTCCAGGAAAGCAACTCTGCAGTGGATACAGGTAGTGTCTAGAGAGCCTTCCTGACGAGCTCATCACTCCAACCTCCCTCTTCCCATCTGGGCTCTCAGGGCCAGGTGCCAGCTCCAACGGGACCTCTCTGTCCCCTCCCTTGCTCTGTCCCTGCATATTCACTGTTGAGATTTCCCTCTGCTGTGACTGATGGACTTTCTTCTCACAGAATTTTATGTGTGCTCACCATTTGCTGGGGTTACCACTTGTTGAAAGAAATGTCCTCAGCCACACTGTGGGCCTGTCATATTGATAAAGAAGGGCCTTCATTCACTTATGTCATCTGAAACTTAAGGATAAAGACTTTTTAGACAGAAATGCTCTGCATGCTAGGTGACAAAGCACAATGCTGCCACCTCATTCTGTTCAACCAATGGAAAAGAAGACAAAGGAAACCCTCTCCAACTATTTTAGCCAAAATATCCTCTTCAAGAATGGCTATCATGGGCCAGGTGTGGTAGTGCATGCCTGTAATCCCAGCACTCAGGAGGCTGAGGTAGGAGGGTTGCCGTGAGTTTGAGGCCAGCCTGTGCTACATAGTGAGTTCAAGTCCAACCTGAACTAATAGTGAGATCCTGTCTCAAAAAAAAGAATGGATATCATGATGCACACACATTGGCAGGGTGGCCCTGCAGTACTTTGGCAAATATGTATGCATGCTGCTCTTACATTCTAATCAGGACTTGAAATTTTGCTTCTTTAAAAACCAAAGCAAGCCCTTTCTTGCTCACTTTGTTCTGTTCTACTTCCTTGGTGTTCTGACAAAAAACAGACAGGAAACAATTCAGTTCACTAGAAGTTGTAGGAGGACAGAATTAAAAAGTTTGGCTGGAAGAGGATGTTCCTTTTAAGTGAAGCATTTTCTATTCCATTTTGGTTGCCATGTTTATAGGTTAGTGAGAAATTAAAAATGATGTGTTGTTATGGCAGGAACCCATGCCAAAGGGAGAGGAAGAGCTAGCCACACCAAAGAGAGAAAAAAAGGCCAAAGAAGAAAATTCCACAAAAAGAAGCTCACAGAGAGGGATAGGATTGTTTTTTCTTCCCAACCAAAAAAGGATTCGGAGGAAATGGGGCTTTGTCAGAAAAGAAAGGCACTAGCCTTTTCTTCTCAAGACATCTCAGTAATGAATTTCTAATCATGGTTTCTATTAGTAATGTAGTTTAAAACCCTAAATCTAGAGAATTAGAAACACACATGCCTACAGACATTCATTTTCCAAGAATAAATCAGTTTTGATAAAAACATTTTCTTTCCTTAATATTGCCTTTTTCATCTGGACGTGAATATATTTTTTAAATATATGATCATTCTTCTTTTCCCCTTTTCATTGAGAGCTACATTTCCCTTAGTTCCCATTCTACTAAAAAAGGAATGATTTAAAAAATTAGGTTAGGAGTATTTTTCCCTTTCTTTAATCCTTCGTAATAACTGACATGAAAGTAGGTTATGTCCTACTTTGACAAGAGGGCTTATGGAAGCCAAGGAATATATGAAAAGGGTTTTTGTAAAAAAAAAAAAACAAAAAACCAAAAAACCCATTCTTTATTTTCTAACATTGGAAATAATAAAGCTGAAATCGTCCATACACATGATTACTTCTTCTAGAGTAAGAAAATGTGGATTTATGAAACCTAAAGGCTAGAGAAAAGGTAGTGATGAATTAGAAAGAAAGACAAGTTCTTAAAAATAGAGCAAACAATGGCAGATTTATAATTGAGGTCAAAAAAGAGAAAGAATATGAAACATCTGTTGATAACAGTCCTTCAATGCACACACAGTCATAAGAACATGCAAATAAAAAGTAGCCCTAAAGTTTTAAAATTTACTTTCTAAATTTTCATAGATTACTTGAAGGAAAAAAGACCAAAAATCTCAGTAAACCACTCTTGTCATATATTTTTTCCTCATACTTTTTTAGAAGGTGAGATTTTTCTTTCATCTTTATAAGACTGTCAAATAAATCTTAGATTTCCTAAAACAGGCGTGTAGACTGGTGTTTCTGGGATTAAATCCTGGCTTGGAATCACAGAATGCTTATCGCATCTATTGACCTTAAATGCCTTCCAGATATTGTCCTTTTAATTTTTCCAAACAATTCTATAAGGCAGGTGTTATTTATCTGCATTTTACAGATAAAGAGAGGGGAGTTTTAGCGAGATTAAACAATTTGTTGAAAGTCAAATTAGGATTGAAGCAGAGGTCTGCCTTCTGGAAAACTAAAGAACTCTCATGTTGGGCTGAATAAGCAGAAAGAGAGGCAAAGAGGGAAAAAACGAGGGAATAGGCCTAAAATGGGGCCTTTTCCCAGAACTGTAAGTGAATGGGTTTTAGAATTAAAAGTTGAAATAGGTGTTAGGGTGGGAATGGAAGGAAACCTTGGGTTAGTCTTCTATCCAGAGCTGTCTGGGCGGGTGTGGGGGAGGCTGCCCTCCTGTTTGAGATTAGGAGAGAGTTTAGATTCAGAGCAGAGTTTTTGTTAAGTACCGGGACACAATTGGAACAAGGCAGTGTTAACATTCCTGATGATAAGAATCACAAGAGCAATTTTTAAAACTACAAATCCCTGGCCCTTCTGAGACCTGCTATATCCTTGACTCCCAGGAAAATCTATACCATGCACAATAGAATCTAGTTGAGTCTGCTTAGCAAGAAAATGGGGCCCTAGACACAATGGTGGCTTCTCTTTAGAACTATTTGGAGAGCTCTTTATAAATATTGAGGAGAACTGGGTGTGGTGGTACACGCCTATAATCCCAGCTTTCTGGGAGGCTGAGGCAGAAGGATAGCAAGTGTGAGTACAGCCTGGGTAATTTACGGACATAATGAGACTCTGTCCCAAAATGAAAAATAACTTTAAAGGGGTTGGGATGTAATTCAGTGTAAAAGCTGTGTGGTCAATTCCCAGTATCAAAAACAAATTAACAAACAACCTGATGAACTAATCAATTCAATTAAACCGAATCTAAGGGAGTGGTTATTATATTTAAAAAGTTCCCCGGGTGATTCAGAAGAAAAGTAAATGTTTAAATCAAGCAAATAGTTTGAGACTAAAATAGATATTTCTTTCTGAGCTCATAAAGCTCTTCTATGGCAATTTTTGTACAATTCTTGATTTATAAATATCTGTATCCTTTTTTTATTATTCTTTTAGCTCTTTTATTGGTACATTTTAGGTATACAATTCGTTTACATTTATCATTGGGTGTTTGTACCTGTACATGATATCTTGGTTCTTATTTTTTTTTCCCCATTACCTGTGCATCCTTCACTCCCTCCACCCGTCCCTATTTACATAGATTTCATTTCCATTTTTTTTTCTTTTCTCACAGTTTTTCCTTTCCCTCTTTTCCTTTCCCATTCCCCTCCCTTCATTCCTTCATCTTTGGACCTTTTTTCCTATTTCAAATGATCAATTATTCATTTTAATCATTTTAACCCTTGTTTACACTTTCAGTTTCTCATACTAGTGAAACTATTTGGTATTTACACGTGTGTCCTATTTATTTCACTTAAGAGTATGGCCTCCATATGGATCCATTTAGCTATAAATGACTCTAGTTTTTTGTTCTTTAAGGCTGAGTAGTACTCCATTTTATAAAAAACCCACATTTTCTTTATCTAGTTTCCAGTTGATGGGCACTTGGTCTGCTTCCAAGCTTTAGCTATTACAAACTGTGCCGCTATAAACATGGGTGCACATATATCACTGTGGTATGATTCTTTTAATTCTTTTGGGAAGATACCCAGCAGGGGAATAGCTGGGT
>NW_004624793.1:11892213-11907379 GCF_000247695.1 Heterocephalus glaber
CTGTTATCTGAGTAATTATTTCTGATTTCATTTTTTCCAGTTCCTCTTTTATTGCCAGTTCAGTGGGTCCAGGTGGTTGAGTATCAGAGTGATCCATCTCGTTTCCCTTTGGGGTTGCAGTAGGTGATCCAGAAGTCTGTTTTTGAGGCTTGTTTATGTGTCTTCTCATTTCCACGGGGTGTGTGTGTGGGGGGGTGCTTCTGGTGCCCACGTGGCTCACCTTCTCTGCCCTAGGAGCTTGGGATGGTGGCGGGGGAGCTTCCTTCCAGGTGCTGGGACCGGCTGAGCTTCACTGCCCTAGGAGCCTGGGATGGCAGTGGGGGAGCTTCCTTTTGGGTTCTGGGACCGGCTCACCCTCGGATCCTGACATCTTAGCAGTTCATACACCCAGAAGTAACTGGTCAGTGCTTCCCCAAATTTGATGAGATCCAAGAAATTAATGACTTTACTAACAACTATGTACTTTCTTGCAAGAGGATGAAAATTTTTTCTAAGGGAAAGACTGAATTTTCTTTCTATTGTCACTATAGGAAATAATAAAAGATCATAGTCATTACCAGAATGTAGGGAGGTAAAAATTGTAGGAAAAAACATTTTAAAGAAGCATGAAAATATTAATTAAAAAATCTTATTTTGGGGGTGTTTTCTGGTCTTGCTTTAAAAATTGTAATTTGTGTGATTTTTTTCTTAAAATAAATACCTACCTAAATTGTTCTCAATTTGCTATTTATAGTTTATGAATTCTTTTTCTATAATAGGGCCCCTAGAAATTGTATATACTTCAGACCATACAACAAGGGGGCTTGTTCCTTCTCCTAAATTTTTAGATATCTCCTTTAAGAATAATGCCTCTCCAGGTGAATATGGTGGTGCATGCCTGTGATCCCAGCTACTCAGGAGGCTGAGGCAGGAGGATTGGTACCTTAAGGTCAGCCTGGACAACTTAGCAAGACCCTGTCTCAAAATAAAATAAGAATGGGCTGGGAATGTGGCTCAGTGCTAAAGTTCTTGCCTCGCATGAGCAAGGCCCTGGTTTCAATCCCCAGTACCCCGAGAAGAAAAAAAAAGAATACCTTCTCTCTGCAATCATTGGACAATACCTTCACACTCTGAATTTTTCTGTTTGTCTGTTGTTCCCTTCTTGGAGACAGATACAACATAAATATTATATATAATAAATTATACATATGTATATAAAATTATAACCATCCACAGCATAATGACATTTTGGCCAACAATAGAACACATATATGATGATAAGTCCTGTGAGATTACATCACTTAGTGACATTGAAGCCATTTTAATTTGACTTAGTACATTGTATGTTGTTCTCACAGCAATGGAATTGTCTAGCAATGTATTTCTCAAAACATATACCTGTCAGTAAATGTCACATGAACATATATATATTTTAATCATGATAAAATACAATAAAACTCACAGTCTTAACTGATTTTAAGTGTGTAGTTTAGCGGTGTTAAGTACATTCACTTTGTTGTGTAAAGCACTACCCATCCACAATTCAAAACTGAAGCTCTGTCCTCATTAAATGGTAATTTCATTCCCCCCTCCTTTAGCTCCTTGCAACTACCATACTACTTTCTGTCTCTAGGAATTTGACTATTCTAAATAGGTATCTTAAAAAGTGAAATCATACAGTACTTGTGCATTTGCGACTGGCTTGTTTCATTTAGTATAATGTCCTAAGATTCATATGTCAGAATTCCCTTCCTTTTTATGATGACTAACATCCACTATATCACTACCCTATATTTGTTTCTCCATGCATCTATCAATGGACTCTTGGATTGTTTCTATCTTTTAGCTTGTGACTACTGCTGCTGTGAACATGATGTACAAAGAGCTCTTCAAGACTTTGCTTTCAACTCCTTGGATATATATACCCAGAAGTGGAACTTCTGGACCATACGGTAATTTTATTTTTAATTTTTTGTTTTTTGGTTTTTTCTTTTTGGTATCGGGGATCGAACTCGGGTCCTTGAGCTTGTGAGGCAGGCGACGGAATCACTGAGCTAAATCCCCGGCCCTATTTTTAATTTTTTAAGGACTGTCCATACAGTTTCCTACAGGGACTACGCCATCTTACATTCCAACCAGCAATATACAATGTTCCAATTTCACCACATCCTCACCAATACTTTTTGCTTTCTGTTTAGGGTTTTTAATTTTTCTATTATAGTAGCCAGCCATATGGAGGTAAGGTGCTTAATATATCTTTAAGTTACGGCTGTGGTTGGATTTCTGGGCAAGCATTTATACAATATCATTCACTTCTCTGTTGTGCCAGTTGTTTTCTCCATAGTCATGGAGAAGAAAAATACAGTTAGAATACAATTTGAAAAAAAAAACTTTCATTATAAATTGTCAGTACTTCTATAAAGTATTGGTTACTCCTTTTCTCTCTTGTAGTTCTTGCTATCAGCTTATCCATATTTTCTTCTGAATGATATCACAGATCCCATCTTTGTAGGTTTACTGTTTATTTCTGTTTTATAGTTTCCTGTATACATACTTACAAACATTTCTATTCTGTTAGTTAAGAGGATCTATTTTGCATATTTGTTCTCCTATCTGAAAACTTTAAGGATAGTTGCCAAATATACTAAATGGTGATGTTCTTTCTATGTCTGGCTGACATTAAAGCTGGTATGGCAGGACCTATTGTTGAAACAGTAGACTACGCCTTTACTGTCTGATTAAAAGTTACTTGCTTGAAACTCTGAGGGCTTTCTAAGAGCAATCCCTAAAGATTTCTCTTTCAAGATTCTCCATGAGTCAGTATTAACAGGGTTAAGGCAGATTGGAAAAGAAGTCTTCAAGGCTTGTGCTTAGAAGGGGCCCTGTCCACTTAAGATTCTTAATATGAATAAGAGCACCCCCATTTTCATTTTGCAGTAACCACTGCAAACTGTGCAGCTATACCTGAACAGAAGAACCATTGCCCTTTCAGACATGGAGCTTTTCACAAGTGGAAGACAGCGGGATCTGCCTTAACCTTGCCTTGAGGGAACTAGGCAGGAGATGCCACACCAGGCCCCTCAGTGCTAACCACAGATTCCCTTTGGCCCTGCTCCCCTGCATTTATCTTGGCCAACATTCTTCCAGAGCCCGAGCATGGAAACTAAGTGTGTAGAGATCAGCATTTTTCTGCTGTGAGAAGTGGCATATTTTTAAGAGGCATAACCATTTACTATGCTCATTTTTTCCCTGATTTTCACTCCTTTAAACTCTATGCTTTCATTCTTTCTACTCTATTCTCTAGAAATATTATGCAAGCTTTTCTTTTTTTGGTACTGGGGATTGAACTCAGAACCTTGCGCTTGTGAGGCAGGCGGTAGAACCACTGAGCTAAATCCCCAGCCCAATTATGCAAGTTTTTGAAAGTCTTTTCCAAAGGAAACTGGCTTTGTGTCCTGTTTAAACCAGTCAATACAGGTAGATGTTTTAAAAGCATGCAGGATCATTGCCTAATTTCTGCTGTACTGGCTCAATGAGAAGCCTTACTACTATAAGAATAATTAAGGAGAAAGCTGTGGTTTCTTCCTCAGATATGGCCTTCATATCTAAGGGTTAATGTGTCAAGTTGACTGAGCCATGGGATGCCATGATGGATGATTAAACATTATTTCTGGGTGTGCCTGTGAAGGTGTTTCTGGAGGGGATTTTGTGTTTGAGTTAGCAGACTAGGGAGCATAGCAGGTCCACCCTAGTTAGGGTGGGTATGATCCATTCTGTTGGCCCAGGGATTTACCTCAGTGGCACTGCACATGCTGGCAATCTCAAGGTCCTGAGTTCGATCCCTGGTACTGGAAACAAAAATGGTGCTGGAAAAACTGGCTTTTCACATGCCAAAGATGAAAACTAGACCCGTATCTATGGGCCAGGGGATTTAGCTCAGTGGTGCCGCGCCTCCTTGTTGAGGACTTCGTGATTGTTAATTGTGATGTGTCAACTCTACTTGCATGAGAGCTACCTAGGAGATTAGAAAAGCTCTGGGTATGTCTGTGTTTGATTGACATATAGATGGCAAACTGAAGAGGGAAGACCCACTCTAGGGAAAGAAAAAGGAAGTCTTCTCTTCTTCCAGCAGGTCCAGTCTTTGCCATTGCCTGTGAATGTTCATCTCCTGTTCCTTCAGATTTCCAGTACAGACTCTTAAGCATTCCAATGCAGACCTTTTGGCTTTCCAACATGAGACCTGAACTTTGACAGGATCCTCTGACTTTCCAGCACACAGGTGGCCATTTTGCATTCTACTCCTGATTTTGCAGGTAGCCATTAATTTGTTCCTCTAGTGAATGCTAAATGATACAAATATGAATGGAACAAAATGGTGGAGGAGACGGAAGGCTCTTGGCCTGTTTGGGCTTAGACTGGAAACCACACCACTGACCTTCCAGCTCTCAGGCCTTGGAATGACACCACCAGCTTTTCTGGTCTCCATCTTGCAGGCAGGAGATTATGGGACTTTTCAGCATCCATAATCATGTGAAGCAATTCTTTATAATTATTTTGTGTGTGTGTATACAAACACACACACACGCCTGTTTTGTCTAGAAAACTCTAATACAATAGCTAAGTCCCATTTTAGCCTGACTAAAAATATTGTCACAGTGGTACCTCGGTTTATGAACTTAATTTTTTTCATAATTCTGGTCAGAGTTTGTTCCATGATTTCAGTTGTGAGTGAACTGCGAGCATACAGAATCGTGGAATGAATTAAGTTCATAAACCAAGGCTCCACTGTGTTTAGGAACATCTATTTGTGTTTGTACACTTCACCTATGACATAACTTTTAACTTACTTATCTTACAAGGATATTCTGAGAATTCAGTTTTATAAGGTAAATGGTTTACATAACAGACTGTTACAAACCAAACTATTATGATTATGCATTTATTGTTATTATGAATGGTAATTCTGTGATGATATATAGCATAGCAATGAAAACAGATGGTTGAGAATTTTCACCTAACATCAGTCACAACCCCTTTTATTAAATCATAACATGGCAGGCTTAGGCCTTCCATACAAAATGCTATGAGAAGTATTAATGGTTTTCTGGACTACATGTTACAAATATAAAAATGAACAAAGCAATATCATTTGCTCTTTGATATCACCCAATCTACATAGAATATGTAAACATTTTTCACAAATAAGAACAAAACATGCCAGGCATGGTGGCACACGTCTGTAATCCCAGTGTTGGGGAGGCTGAGCCAGGAGGATTGCCATAAGTTCAAGGACAGCCTGGGCTACATAGTGAGTTCAAGGCCAGCTTAAAGCAATAGCGAGAACCTGTCTCAAAAAAAAAGAGAGAACAAAGCAGGTAGTGATGATTATGGAAGGAGAGTGAAAATCTAAGGTAAACAAAGAAAAAGAGAGAGAAGATGATGATAAATATATCTCCATAGTCATAGGGTAGGCAGTTTGATCTCACAGTCTGGACCATTCTTTCTCTTTGTAAAACAGCTGTCAATAATTTCTTGAAACATTTAAAATTGTTTAATAGCTAATAATTAATTATTAATGCTTTAATGTGGAACAGACTGCTGATGTTTTAGAAAGAGTTATGTTGATGTCTCTGTCTTCTGCAATAGACTGTGAACAGCTTCTCAGAGGCATGCAATATTGTTGTTTCTAAATAATGAATAGACATAGTCTATTACCTCTTTCCTGGCTGTTACCCTCTGCCCAGTTTTCTCCATGTATTCTCCTTCCTCAACCCTAGTCTATGCTGAATGCAGCCATAACAAACAGTCCCAAAGGCAGAGTGACTTAGCACAGTCATTGTCCTTTTGACCACACAAATCCATAATGGATCCTCCAGGCAGAAAGCCTCCCTGAGGTGCTCTCCACTAAGTGACGACTCGGAGGCTCAGCATCCTTCCACTTCAACATGTGAGTTCCCCATCTTTAACATGTGGTTCCCATGGTTACTGTGGCAGAGGGAGGTGAGAATGTGCGGGACAATACAGGGTTCTTTTTGGTCAGGTGTGGAAGTGGTGGACAGCACTTTGATCCGCTTCTATTGAATGGATCCCAGTGGCACAAGCCCAACTTACTGCAAGGAAAGATGAGAAATGCAGGCTTGTGCCTGTGTGCCCTGGGGGAGGGAACAGGAGTGGTGGACATCTAGTGACATCAAAATCTCTGCCCAAAATCCTACAGTGGCTTCCTAGCTTACTCAGTCAAGGTCAAAGATGCCATTGAATTTGCTCATCTTCTGCACCTTACTGCTCTAGCTTCATATCCTATATCCATGCTTTTCCACAATCCCTTCTCCAGCCATGCTGGTTTTGGCTGCTCCTCTACTATACCAGACACATTCCTGCCTCAGTGCCCTTCCACTTCCATACCCCTCACCTGGGACATTCTCCCCCTAAACTCCCTTGTGGCTTTTTTCACCAGTTTCTTTCTCATTGAGACCTTTCTTGCCACACTGCTTGAACTTCATTAAGCTCACCCCCAATACATCTCAGTCCACTTTCTTGTTTTGTTGTCTTAACATTTGCCTTTGTCAGAATTGTCTCCCTTTTGCTAATTTGGCTTGTGAGTTGACAGCCTATTGCATTAGAATATATAAGTTACACAACAGCAGAGATTTTGACCTTTCAAAAATCACAGTGTATTTTAAGCATTTAGAAGTGTTCTTAACACAGAGCAGGTGCACAATATATGTTCGGTAAATGAATAAATTTGTATCTGCTAATAACAGATGGAAAAATTTAGTGTCCTACAGAGGTATTTCACGAAGGTATTTCTAATTATTATCTTAAAGACATTTCATATCTGAAAAACAATGGAAAAATACTAAATTTATATTTTATCATGTTAGAAAATTACAGATCATTCTAATTATCAGAGTAGCGTTTTGTTTTGTTTTGTTTTGTTTTGTTTGTTTGAGACAGGGTTTTGCTATGTAGTTCAGGCTGACCTTGAGCTCACTGTGCAGCCCAGGCTGGCCTCAAACTCATGGTGATCCTCCTGCTTCAGTCTCCCAAGTGCTGAGATTATAGGCATGTGCCACCACGCCCCGCTCTGGTAGCATTTCAACGAGAACAGAAAACAGTTAAAATAGAATAAAAGGAAAAAATTTGAATCAAGAAATCCCACATGGCTGCCACTTTCTCTGACCCCAAGTCATCTTCTTGAAAAGATCTTTACACATTAATAGAATAACTAACAATTTTTTCTACTTCATTTGTATATTGTAGCTTATTTATTCCTTCAGCTTAATGATACATTTTAATTTATTCTGAGAGAAGCTAGGTGTTTTTCTCTGCATGGCAGAAGTAATGAGACTGAGATGTCAGGCCAAGTGAGGAAAAGGTGCTGGTTAGCAACTTCCATCGGCCCGCAGGTAGGCAGGAAGAAACAGGTTAGCACAGGAAGGTTGGTATTAACACTAGGGCTCAGGAACTTTTTTACTTCTACCCTGAGAATATAGCATAATGAAGCAAGAATCTGTAGATTTAGAATTTTATAAAGAAATTGTAGTGGGTATCAGGGCTGTCATTGGGCTCGACTTATGGTAAAGTACTTTGTTGAGTGGAAATATTTTATAATAAATGTTTAAAACATTAAAACATTAAAAAGTACAGGTGGGAAGATACACATTTTGGGTCACATTTTCTCTCAGGTAACACCTGCTGCACTTACCATAGTAACTGAGGTCACTCAATGAAACTGTCTTTATATAAATATTTGGTTGCAAATGGGCACTGTCTGGGCAGTTTGACAAATAAGGGTCTAGTAATCAAACTCGTTTATGTGAGGTTCTTTGTCCCATCTTTTATGTAAATATCTGTATTTTTCCATTAAATATAGGATCATTTCTTCCCTTTCCCTCTTTTCCATCTTTCTTAGTGTTTTCCTATGTTTTATCCTTCACATTTTTGGACAGACTTGACCCAGACCCACAACTCCTGACTGTCTTTAAAGAGCTATTATGCTTCTGTGTTTCACTGAATATCATTGAAGTTTTGAATAAAGGGGTATCCAGAGCTTCTATATTTTCTGCTATGTTCGGTCCATCAAGGGGCCCCAAACTGGAATTTTGAACCACCGGCTACGGAACACTTGCGGGTATGCTTGCCGCTATGATATTTCCTCATCGGCCAGTCCAGTCCCAAAAGTCCAGAAATGAGACCAGTCCATTCCAGCAGAATTCTTTTTTTAATTTTTGGGGTTTTTTTTTTTGGTACTTGGGATTGAACTCAGGACCTTGCGCTTGGGAGGCAGGCGGCGGAACCACTGAGCTAAATCCCCAGCCCCTTTTTAATTTTAAAATGAATTTTATTGGTACATTTTAGGCATACAACATAATGACATTCAGCATTGGAGACTTATACCTTTACATAATCTATCTTGGTTCTTATTTTTTCTCCCTTCTCCTGCCCTCCTTTCAACCCCTCCCCCCTCTCTATTTACAAAGACTTTTTTCCATTTTCTCATATTAATTCCATTCCCTTCTATCCTTTCCCCTACCCCTCCCAGTTCCCCTTCCCCTTTGTCCCTTTTCTTACTATTTCACATTATCTATTATATATTTTGATCCTTATTTACACTTTCAGTTTCTCACACTAGAGAAACTATTTGGTATTTACACATATGTGACCTATTTATTTCACTTAAGAGTATCACCTTGATGTGCATCCATTTAGCTATAAATGTCTCTAATTTATCATTCTTTATGGCTGAGTAGTACTCCATTTTATATTTTTAAAAAACACATTTTCTCTATCCAGTCTCCAGTATATGGGGGTTTGGGCTGTTTCCAAGTTTTAGCTATTACAAACTGTGGTGCTATGAACATGGGTGCACATATATCACTGTGGTATGATTCTTTTAATTCTTTTGGGAAGATGCCCAGCAGGGGAATAGCTGGGTCAAATGGGACTTCCAGTCCTAGTTCTTTGAGGTATCTCCATACTGATTTCCACAGTGCTTGCACCAGCCTACACTCCCGCCAGCAGTGGAGCAGAGTTCCTCTTTCCCCACAGCCCCGCCAGCATTTGTTATTGGTTGATTTCATGATAGCAGCCATTCTTTCTGGGGTTAGGTGGAATCTCAGCTTTGTTTTCAACTGCATCTCTCAAATGACCAGTGATGTTGAACATTCTAGCAGAATTCTTGACTGTCCACCGCTTCCAGGAAGATGAGTCACAGTAAATTTGGAAGAGCTAATAATGAATGACAACTCTGTTTCCTATTAGTTAATTTGCCTACCCACAGGGGGAACTGTCTGATTACTGGAGAGGAAAGAATGCTCTAAGCGCTTAAGAGTAAAATCTCCATTTATAGGAGGAAGCATTACCCTCTCTCCCTATTTTAGACTTGGCTAGAAGAGCCCTGGACCTAGTCTGGATTAATTTCTGGTTGTTTATTATGGAGGATTATGAGGGTGGAGGGTAAGAGCAGCAACTTTCATCCCAATCCCAAAGTAATACATGATTAACTTTGGAAGATTTGTATTTCAGTATACTATTCTTTGAAGAATATTACAGAGTATTTTGTGGTTTTAGATGAAAGTTAAATAATATCCATCTCTTCTAAAGGTCTCCACAAGCTTTCTTTTGAAAAATGCAATTTGTATTCTCTGTCCTAGAAAGATAATGGTAAACTATTGTTGCTGGCTTTTCTGAAAACAGGGATAGAATGAATTTGCCTGGTAACAAGTGCTTTTCTATGTATATAAGACCACTTCATCTGCAGATAGAGAAAACTTTACTTCTCCTTTCTAATTTGGATGCCTTTGGTTCTTTTTTCTTGCCTAATTGCTCTGGTTAGGATTTTCAGAACTATATGGAACAGAAGTAGCAAGAGTGGGTAAGCTTGGTCAGAGTCTGTTCTTAAAAGAGAAGCTTTTACCAGTGTGTATGAAGTTAACTACGGGGCTTTACTGTGTTGAGGTTCCTTCCCTCTCTACATGATTTGTTGAATTTTTATCATAAGAAGATGTTGGATCTTGTCATATGCTTTTCTGCATCTTTGAGATGATCATATGACTTTTATCTTTCATTTTGTTAATGTATCGCATTGCTCATTTGGTTTTTTAAGTATTTAAATTAAATTTGATTGATATCAAATACTTCCACCTTCCAAGAAATAGTCACTTCATCTTAATTAAGGAAAGGGAAACCGGTATGATTTAGGGTGTGTATCTTTGGACAAGTTTAGACAAACAACAGAGATTTAAAAGTCCTATAGTATTTTGACAATGCTTAAAGCTAATTCCATTCTCCATTTAGCCACCCAATATGAACAGCCAAAATTTAGTTCAATTAACTCTATGTCTTCAAATAATTTAGAAAAAATAAGAGCAAAGCAACTGTTTACTGATAAAGGATACTTCAAACCTGAATTGATGCTCTATTCTACAAGTTTAAAACAGATGAATTATAATTATTAAAAATTAAAAGAAATATAGGAGACAACTGGGTGTGGTCATATTGTTTACATATTTTAAAGAGTATTGAATGATATCCTTTAAAATGTTCTTTTAAACCTTAATATGTTTTGTTTTGTTGAATCCCATTTCAGAGTACAGTGAAACATTTCATAATCATTTTTTAAAAGTATATTTAAAAATATTTTCAACTCTTTGTTAACTCTTGGATCTTGTTGAGAGACTTTAAAAGTATAATCTGAACGTGGAGCCTCAGGAAAAAATATATTTGATCATTTTGGGGAAATAAATTGTTCTAAAATGTCCTGGGTGGCCTATCTTCTATATATTTTGGGGGCATATGTTACTGGATACATACAAGGTAAGAATTTTTACAAGGTAAGAATTTTTATATCCTCCTAGAAATGTTTTCTTTTTGTCATTCTTTAGTAAATCTCTTTAACTCTATAATGTATTTTTCCTAAATGTTTTATTCTGATAATAATATAGCAGGGCTAAGCTTTATTTTGGTTAGTATTTTCCTCATATAATTTTTCCAGCTTTCATATTCCATCTTTATGGGGGTTTTTTTTCTTCTTTTTTTGGTACCGGGGATCAAACTCGGGTCCTTGTGCTTGTGAGGCAGGTGGCATAACCACTGAGCTAAATCCCCAGCCCATCCATCTTTATGATTTAGATGTACCTCTACTAAACAGCATATGTAGGTTTTGTTTCTTTGTTCACATTGGGAATCTTGGTTTTTTAATGGGAACATTAAGTCAATTTATATTTAATGTGGTAATTAAAATATTTGGGTTCTTTTTTATCAGCTTGTTTTATGCTTTCCGTGTGTTATACTTTCTTAAATTTTTACTTCTTCCTTGTTTTCTTTTCTATTGAATTTTTAAAAATTCTCATTCTATTTTTTCACATTATGTATGCACTCTACTATATATTATGAACACCCCAGACATTGTAGCATTTATACTTGACAGAACTAATTGATATCTTATTCATGAGCCTATGAGGATGGTCAAACACCATCTTGCTCAACACACTGCTGTTTAGTATTTTTGATTAAGTCCCACAAATTAGGCATTATGATTTTTGTTTGAAATAGTCAGTGCTTGTTTAGATTTAGGTCTTCTCACATACTTATTAGTTTATTTGTTCAGCCTTCTTTTTTATATCACAGATCTTCCATCCGAGGTCACTTTCTTCTTGTCTACAATACAATTCCTTTTTGTGTTCTTGAGCTATAACTCACATACCATAATAGTCACCCATTCAAGTGTAAAATCATTTGGACTTTAGTCTATTCACAGTATTGTACAAACATCTCACTATTAATTCCAGAATATTTACTTCAGCCCAATAAGCAATTTTATACCTACCAGCAGGTATTGCCCATGTTCCTTTTCTCCCAGCCTCTGGCAATCACAAATCTACCTTCTATCTCTACAGATTTGCTTATTCTGGACATTTCATATAAATATAATCATATGATATATGGCCCTTTGTGCCTGTCTGCTTTCAGGTAACATAATGTTTTCAAGGTTCATACATGTATGGCATAAATCAGTATATGTCACTTTAAAATTTTTTATTTATTTATTTTTAAATTTTTATTAGTAAATGTAATTATTACATTCATTGTGGGGAATTTGTACATGTATATAACACACCTCAATTCTTTTTCCTCCTTCTTCTCTATCCTCATTTAAAAAAAATTTTGTTTTGCAGGATCAGATTTATTTATTTTATATGTCTTTATCAAGTTAATTATCATAAACATAGATTAACAGCCAGACTAACAGGCCAAAAAACATATAAATACATAAGGCAATTATACTAAATGAAGGTACACTTTTAGATACATTAATCATGCTGGATTATAATAAAATTTTTCTGTCTTTTTTTCCCTATTGTCTGTCATTTATTTTGCCCTTTATATATTGAGTTTCTCATATAAGAGATAACGTGATATTTCAACTTGTGTTCCTGATTTACTTAACATTATAGTCTCAAGTTGCACCCTTTTTACTACAAATGTTGCAAGTTTATTCTTCTTTATGGGAGAGTAGTACTCTGTTGTGTGTAAATAGCACGTTTTCTTTATCCATTCATCTGTTGATGGACATATATGCTGCTTCTAAGATCTAGCTATTATGAATTGTGCTATATAAACATGGGTATGCATGTGTCATTGTAATGTGATGTCGTTAACTCTTTCGGGAATATACCTAGAAGGGAAGTGGCTGAATCAAATGGAATTTCTATTTTTAGTTTTCTGAGGAATCTCCATACTGATTTCCATAGTAGTTGTACCAGTTTATACTCCCATCAACAATGAAGAGGGCTCCTTTTTCTCAAAGATTCTCCAGTATTTGTTATTTTTTGGTTTCTTGATGATAGCCATTCTTTCTGAAGTGAAATGGAATGTGTCATTGTTGTTTTAATATGCATTTCTCAAATGACCAGCAATGTTGAACATTTTTTCATGTATTTACTGGCACTTTGTACTTCATCTGAGAAGTGTCTATTCTTTTTATTTTATTTTTTATTTTTTGGGAACCAGGGATCAAACTCAGGACCTTGAGCTTGTGAGGCAGGCGATGGCACCACTGAACTAAATCCCCAGCCCTGTCTATTCATTTTACATGCACATTTTTTATTGGGTCTTTACATTTGGGAGCGCTAATATTTTGAGTTCTTTATATATTCTAGATATTAGTCCTTTGAGAAGTGACTGGAAAAAATTTTCCCCATTCTGTAGGTTGTTTTTATTCTGTTGGTGGTTTCCTTTGCTGTGTAGAAGGCTTTTAATTTGAAGTGATCCTATTTGTTGATCCTTTGTATTATTTCATATGTGACTGGGGTTCTGCTCAGAAAGTCTTTGCCTGTCTATTTCTTCAAGAGTTTTACTTATTTTGTCTTCCAGCTGATTACATGTTTCTGTTTTAATATTTAGATCTTTGATCCATTAGATTTTAGTTCAGTGCATGGTGAGAGATATGGTCTAGGTCCAATCTTTCACATGCAGATAGCCAATTTTCCTCCAGCAAAAGTATTTGGCCCCTTTGTCAATGATAAAGCAGCTAAGCGTTCCTGGAGTTTCTCCATCTCTATTCTGTTCCATTGATCCACAAATCTGGGGTTTTTTTTGTTTTGCCAATATCATGTATGCTATTTTTATCATCATACTTTTGGGGTATAACTTGGATTGTGGTGGATGCCCCTGATTTGCTCTTGTTGCCCAGAATTACTTTTGCTATTCTAGGTCTCTTCTGGTTTCCTATGAATTTTAAGATTGCTTTCCCTAGTTCCATGGGGAATGCTATTAGTATTTTTATTGGAATTACATTAAATCTGCATAACAGATTTGGAAGTAAGGCCATTTTGACTATATTGGTCCTGCAAAGGACAGGAATAGGAGACATCTTTCTATTTTCTGATGTCCTCTTCAATCTCCTTTTTCACAGTACACTAGTTTTCTTTGTAGAGGTCTTTCACTTCCTTCATTAGGTTAATTCACAAATATTTCATTTTTCTTTAATTTCCATGTGTTTGCATAGTTTCAGTGGTTTCTTTGCTATTGGTCTCTAGTTTCTTTGCACTATGATCTAATAACATGCATGGAACAATTTCAATTCTTTTGCATTTACTTAAGCATGCTTTATGGGCTAGTATATGGTCTATTTTGGAGAGAGTGCCATGTGCTGTTGAGCAGAGTGTGTATTCTGTTGTAGATATCTATTTAGTCCACTTGTTTGAAGGGTTGGTTCAACTCTGATATTTCTTTGTTGATTTTTTTTTTTTTTTGGTCTAGTTGATCTGTCTATTTGTAACAGTGGGGTATTTAGGTTGGCCATTACAATTTATTGGTGTTTATCTGATTTTTCATGTTCTTAGTGTTTGTTTTATGAAGTTGAACATGCCAGTATTTGGTATATGTGTGTTTATAATTGCTATCTGTTCTGACTGAATTGTTCCCTCAACCAATATGTAGTGGTATTCTTTGTCTCTTCTGATCAGTTTTGGCTTGAAGTCCACTTTGCCTGAAATTAAGATAGGTACTCCTACTTTCTTCCATTCCCATTGCATGGAATGCTGTTTTTCATCCTTTGATTGTTTAATCTGTGAATTCTTTTTGAATTAAATGTTTCTTGTATACTGCATATCATTGAGTTTTATTTCCTGATCCATTAATCCAATCTGTATCTTTTGATTGGGGAATTGAGACCATTCACACTGAGTTATTACTGACTTATTATTGACTTATTATTGTCATAGCTTTCTTTCTTTGTTTGTTTTCTGAGACAGGGTCTTGCTGTGTAGCCCAGGCTGGCCTCAAACTCCTGGCATTCCTCCTCCTGAGTGCTGGGATTACAGGCCTATGCCACCACGCCCAGCTGCCATTGCATTATTTTTCTCTCGCTGATTTTCTTCTTTTTTTTTCTTTTGCTTAGCTGCTCATGCTGCCAGGTGTATTTATCCTTTTTGACTTATTGTCATTGTTAGTTTCATTATCTCTTTCTAGGATATTCTTCAGAATTTTTTTGTAATTCTAGATTGGTGGTCATGAATTTTTTAAGGTGCTTCCTGTCATGGAAATACCTTATTTCTCTGTCAATTTTTTTTTTTTTTGGTATCGGGGATCGAACTCAGGTCCTTGGGCTTGCACAGCAGGCGGCGAAACCACTGAGCTAAATCCCTGGCCCTCTCTGTCAATTTTGAAGGAAAGTTTTGCA
>NW_004624793.1:11907479-11936612 GCF_000247695.1 Heterocephalus glaber
GTATCGGGGATCGAACTCAGGTCCTTGGGCTTGCACAGCAGGCAGCGAAACCACTGAGCTAAATCCCTGGCCCTCTCTGTCAATTTTGAAGGAAAGTTTTGCAGGATATATAAGTAAGGGTTGAAAGGTATTATCTTTTAGGGCTTGAAACACTTCACTCTATGTCCTCTTGGCCTTTAAGGTTTGTGTTAAGAAGTCTGCTGTAAAAAGAAAAAAAAGAAGTCTGCTGTAATTCTAATGGGTTTACCTTTAAATGTGACTTGTTGCCTTTCTCTAAGAGCTTTTAAGATTTTTGTCCCCGTGATTGCACATCTGATACTTTGAATATAATGTGATGCAGAGAAAATCTCTTTTGTTCATGGCTATTTGAGGTTGTATAAGCCTCATTTATCTCTGTGTTTATTTCTTTCCCTATATTTGGGAAGTTATCTGCCATTATTTCTGTGAACAGATTTTTTATGTCATTTGTCTTGTCTTCTGATTTTTCACTTATTCCAGTTACTCTTAGTCTTTTTTGCATCATCTAGCAGCTGTTAGATCTATTTTTCATCTATTCCTGTTGGTTTTAAGGCATCTTTGAGTAGTTGGTCTTTGAAGGCATCATTGTCTTCTAGTTCTGAAATTTTGTCCTCACATCAGTCACTTCTACCGTCCATACTTTCAATATAATTTTTAATCTCCTAGATTTCTGATTGAAATTTTTTTCATGGACCTTAACTATTTGCTCAACTGGTCACTGATGTTTCATATCACTTAATTTAGCTCATCTTTTTATTAGTGTCTTTTGAAAGCTCCTAGATCATTTTGGTTATTATTTCCATTATCTGCTTAGTTATATCTTCTGTGATCCCCCTGATCACCTCTTGATCTCTTTTCTAACTTTCTCTGCTATTCTTTTAAATAATTTGAGTATGTGGCTTATGCTATTCTCCCCCTTAGATTGGCTTTGGGAGAGTTGGAAGTTTTGGGAGGCATTTTGTTGCCTTCTCATTTTTCCATTGTTTTGTTTGCTTGTTTTATTTTGGTTTGTGGATGCTTATAGTGTAAAGACTTTGTTGCTAATTTAGAGATCTTGTTAGTTAATTGCTTTTCAGTGATGTGCCTTTGGCATGGTTATCATCCTTTGTCTCAACCCCTAGATCTGACCACCATGGTTAATTTGGGAGGGGAGAATGGAGTGTAATTAGTCCAACACTGAGTTCTCTAGGAATAATGCTAGTATTGTTAATGACACCAAGGTAATCTGAGTATTGGTTTATAGACAAATAGCAACAATTATATGACCCTCATAATATCAAGGAAATCAGCTACAGTACTATCATCCAAAACAAAATGGACATTAACATACCATAAGAACCAATTATGTACCACCTTTAACCCTAGGGAAGAAATCCACAATTATCATGTAAACATTAAGACAACCCAGCTATTGATTTACATCTAATATGTACTAAATGCGATAGCTATCTATTAATTGTAGAAAACAATTCAACAGTAATTATATAGCATTAGCTATCTAAAGATTAATATAACTTTATGATTATACTATTAAAGATAGATTGGGAATGGGTGAATGCAAGAAGAAAAATTGAAATCTTAAACTATATGATAAGAGAAAGAGGAGAGGGAAATGATACAAAGGATCCTACTGGAGAGTAGGAAGATGTTTATAGGATTGGGTAAAGGTAAAAGAAAAAAAAAACTGGTGAAGATAAAAGAAAAAAAGTCATATGGGGACTAAAAATAAGAGAGAAAAAAATTAAAGGAAGAAAAGTTAAAATGAGAAATGAAAGAAAAAGAGATAAGAAGCAAGAAACAAGGACAGAGGAAAACTCCCCAAACCCCATAAAGTGGTGAAGAAGAAAGGAGAAAAGGAAAGTAAAAAAAAGAAAAAACAACCCCCCCACACACATGAAAAAAATTTCTCTGTGATTTTGAATATGTGGTTTTCTTCCAGAATCTACAATTTTGGCCGAGTGTCCAAGTCAGGACATGTCTCTGCTCATACTGGTAGATAAAGAAGGCAATCAGACCACCAATCTGTACTAGATGCAGGTACCAGCAGCAGTAGGATTAGGGTGAGGTTGCCAATGCTGCAACTTTCAAATCCAGAAAAACTCAAGCTGAGCCTGACCTCTGGTCATGAGGGTGGGGCTTGTGTCTTTTAATCCAAACCTCTTATTGGGTCTCTTTCCATCCTTATCAGAGCTCTCTGACCATGGTTTCCTGTGACTGTCTCTCACCCAGTCACTGTGGGAACATAACACTGGGAGCCCTGAGGTGAAGCCATCCAGCAGCTGCCCTGAGTTCTGGGTTCAAACAACCAGCCCTTCTCCAGAATGTCATCTGACCAAGGAATATGTCGGATTCTTGGACTGGAGTCATTCACCAGCTGTTGCCTGTCAAAGGACTCATGTGGGAGCATATTTTCGTGTTCTTCTTGCAGCTCACAGCACCTGCAGGTCTGTTATACCACAGCCCTTTGGAGTTCCCAGCTTTCACTTTGTCTCTGTAGATTTTGGTCTCCCTTTTTTATGATGCACAAGGCTGGAGCCAGGAAGAAAGTGCAGACAGCTCCTTTTCTTTTCTGTGTTGTGTTCTGTCTTTTCATTTCTTTGTAGGCTTTAATATTTCCTGTCAGATCCTTCCTTATTCGTGGGGATCTATTTCTCTCTTTTTTTCTTCCCCAAGTTGATATTTTCCAGTGTCTGGATTTCAAATCCCAGAGAGGCTGAGTTGTTGTTGCTTAATACTCCACCATTTTCTTGGAACCAACCATTTTCAGCCAGCTTTAGACTTTTGTTCTGTGACTCCCTCACCTCTTTCAGCCTACATAGAATTGAAGAGAGTTACAGACTTGTTCTTGGTTAGGGTTTAGTATATGTCCTTTTTTATAGCTAAATAATATTTTATTATATGGTCATACCACATTTTGTTTCTCCATTCATGAATTAATGAATATTTGGTTTATTTCTCCTTTTGGTTTGTTTTTCTTTGGTACTGGGGATCGAACTTGGGTCCTTGTGCTTGCACAGCAGTTGGCAAAACCACTGAGCTAAATCCCCAGCCATCCTTTCAGTTATTATGAATAATACAGCTATAAACATTTTTGTATACATTTTTTGTGTGGGCACATACTTTCAGTTCCCTTATGTATAAATGCCCAGGAGTGGAATTAGTCATATGGCAACTCAATTTTAAATATTTATTTATTTATTTATTTATTTATTTATTTATTTATTTGCAGTACTGAGGGATTGAACACAGGGCTTCATGCATGGTAGGCAAATGCTCATGCAAGGCAACTACTCAGCCACATCCTCAGCCTTTTTTATTTTGTTTTGAGGCAGGGTCTCCCTAAGTTGCTCAGGCTGACCTCAAGCTGTGCTTCTTCTGCCTCAGCCTCCTGAGTAGCTGGGGTTACAGGTATAAACCACCACAACCAACTAAGTTTAGAGTTTTGAGGAACTGTCAAACTGTTTTCCAAAATGGCTGCTATAATTTATAATGCTAATCATAATGTATGAGGGTTTGAATTTCTACATGTCCTTGCCCACATTTGTCATTATCTGTCTTTTTTATTTTGGTCACCCTAAAACATGTGAAAGGGTATCTTATTGTGGCTTTGATTTGCATTTTCCTAATGACTAATAATCTTAAGCATCTTCTCATGTTTGTATTGGCCAGTTGAATATCTTTGGAGAAACAGATGCTCAATCATTTGTCTATTTTTAAATTGAGTTATTTATCTTTTTATTGTTGTAGTACTAGAGTTATTTATATAGTTTAGATACTAGACTCTGATCAGATATATGATTTATAGATTTTTCCCCCCAATCTATGGAGTATCTTTGCACTGTCTTGACAGTATCTTCTGAAGCACAAAAGTTTTTAGTCTTGATGCCCAATTTATCTTCTTTGACTTTTTCTGCTTTTACTATCATATCTCAGAAGCCATTGTCTAATCCAAGTTTACAAAAGTGTATGCCTGTTTTCTTCTTTTAAGTTTTAGCTCTTGTATTTAGTTCCTTGATCTTTTTTTAAAATATGGTGAGACAGAGAAATCTGACTTTATTCTTTTACATGTGGATATAAAGTTGTATCAGTACCATTAATTGAAAAGGATATTATTTTTTCACTGAAAGTGTTATGGCTTGTGTCTAGATGTACCCCCAAAGTCTCATGCAGTCACAGGCAGGGATTTTTCAGCGGTGGCTGAATCTAGAGTGATTGATTCATAGTACAATGCTAGGATTAAGGGTGCTAGGATTAATGGTGAGTGATTACTAAATCAGTCCACTGATTGGTTTGGTACCACTCTACTCCCAGTAGCCTAGGGACAATATAAGGGACAGAAAGAGGCTTGTCTGATCCCTTGTTGCTTTGCTACCTTCTTCCCGCCATGAACTGTTTCTTCTCTGCAATGTTGTCTGCCATGCCAGCCTGCCTTTGAATCAGCCAATTATGGACTGAAACCTCTACAAACTGTGAGCTAAATAAATCTTTCCTCCTTTAACTTGTGAGTGCTGGGTATTTTGTCTCAGCAATGAGAAAAGCATCTAAGACAGAAAGGTTTTGACAATTTTGCCCATAATATATTGGTTTATTTCTAGGCTATGAATTATTATTATTATTATTTTTGGTACTGGGGATTGAACTCGGGTCCTTGAGCTTGCACAGCAGGCAGTGAAATCACTGAGCTAAATCCCCGGCCTAGGCTATGAATAATATTCCATCAATCTACATTTCTATTCTTATGTCAATATTATATAGTCTAGTTTACTATAGCTTCGTAGTAAATTTTGAAATGAGACATGTGAATCATCCAGCTTGATTTTTATTTTTGTGTCTGTGTTGGCTAGTCTGAGTTTCTTGTATTTCCATATGAATTTTAGGATCAGTTTGTCAGCTGTAAAAAAAACCTAACTGGTATTTTGATGGGATTGTGTTGAATCTGTATATCAATATGGACAATATTTTCATTTCAATAATATTAAGTCTTACAACCCAATATGGTGGTATGTCTTACCATTTATGTAGCCCTACTTAATTTATTTCAAGTTTTCTATGTTCGAGTACAAGTCTTGAATTCATTTTGTTAAATTTAGACCTAAGTAGTTTATTCTTTTTGATGCTATTTTGATGCTATTGTCATTATTTTGATGCTATAGTAGTTATTCTTTTTGATGCTATTGTAAATAGAACTGTTTACTTAATTTCATTTTTTGGACTGCCCTTTATTACTGTATAAATATAAAAATGTTTGTATATTAATCTTGCATCTCACAACATTGCTGAACTGGCTAATTAGCTCTAATTGTGCATGCATGTGTGTGTGTATGTGTGTGCTTTCCTTAGGTTTTTTTGATATACAAAACTATGTCATTTGTGGGAAGTTTTATAATACTAATTCAATCACCACTTGGTATAGGGCTATTCAGATTTTCTATTTCTGCTTGGTATCATTTCAGTTGTTTGCATTTTGCCTTCATTCTTGACAAGTAATTTCAGTTAGCATAAAATTCTCAGTTGGCAGATATTTTCTGTTAGCACATTGGCATTAGTCGCAGGTATTTTCTGTTGGCACATTGGGATTATTCCATTTTTTTTAGCTCTTATTGTTATTGTTGTCATTTATCTTTGTGAGTAGTCTGTCTTTCCATTTCATCTGATTCTCTTTGTATTGTTTTACAGTTTCACTTTGATGTGTCTAGCTGTGGATTTCTTTTTATTTCCTCTTGCAATTTCACACGATATTTTCATTCCTCTTCCTCCACTTCTTTTAATCTTTTCCTATGTCTTCTATTTAATCCTCTATGCTACATTCTTGGTTGTTCCAGAGTGAATTCTCACAAGCAGATGTTGACATGCAGTTCGGAGTGCAAGTTAGGGGAGACGTTTTGTAAGGACCAACACCTGTGAAGGGAAGGAGGTGATCTAGGAGTGGCAGAGGGAGAAACTGAACAGCGATGGAGGCCTTGCAAAGCTTTGCCAACCTAACAGGAAGCTTTAGGAAAAAAATGCTCTACCAGGATGTTCTATATCAGCCTGAAATAGCCAACCTTTTCTGCTTCTACTTCATTCATTCACCTTGCCAGCTTTTCCTGGCAAGTATGTGATCCTTTCTACAGCTCTAGCTGACCCTGACAGAACTAGCAGCCAAGGCTGTCTGCTCACTATGCTTCACTATGAAGTAACAGATGTTTATTTAAAGAACTCAGTCAATGCCAGGACAAAATAGTGAGTCTCCTAGATGTCACAATCCCCAGGAGCATCGACTTTTTATTGGTTACTTTTGCTAGAAACAGATATGTTCTTTCAAGTTATATGTGGAAAAGATTAATTATGTTTCATTAGGACATATGCAAATTGTAAAACAAATTTTAAAAGGAAATGACAGAGAATATCATTAAAACATGGATAATGCTTGAATTATAAGTATTTGGGTATAGTATAGTCATTTATATGCAAGTTTTCAAACCTGACTACATTTACATTCTCTCTCCACTACTTACAGGTATCAATCTCAACAGGAAGGAAGCTTTCTTCCAGTAGTTTTGGAAAAACAAAAACCAGATTCCTCCCTGAGCTAAAGTAGGCAGATATCTTCTGCCATACCTTAAATGCCCTCCATCTGGCCTACCTAGAGATCAGCCTCATTCCATGGAGAACTTCTGAACTGATGTACCTTCTTTTATAGTGTGACCCTCTGTCTCCAGGAAAAGGTCAATGTCAGTAGAACTCATGGAATTCTGGGTCCATTCTGGTGGGGAGTTAAGAAAGCAGCATTTGGTAAGAATATTGGTTTCCCAGGGCTGCTGTAATGAGGGACTACAGGCTGGATTACTTACACAACAGAATTTATTCTCTCACAGTTCTGGAGGCCAGAAGTCTGAAATCAAGATGTCACCAGGGCCATCTTCCTTCTGAGGGCTCTAGGGGACAATTCTATCTTTTTGTTGTTGTCGTCAGGGATCAAACTTGGGACCTTGGGCTTTCGAGGCAGGCTCTGGAACCACTGAGCTAAATCCCCAGCCTGGGACAATTCTATCTTATCTTTTCCCACCTCTTATGTGGTTCCTGGCACTCCTTGGCATTCCCTGGCTTGTATATACATTAGTCCAACTCTGGAATTTGTTATCACATGGTGCTCTGCCTGTGTTTTGGTTGTTTTGTTTTTTCTTCCAAGGACACCACTCATATTGGACACCACTTAATTCAGAATGATTTCATTTAACTTGATTATACCTGTAAAGTCCTATTTCCAAACAAGGCCACATTTATAGGTGCTAAGGTCAGGACTTCAATACCTACCTTTAGGGGTGGAGAGAGCACGTGATTCAACCCATAACAGTGAAAACTGAGTTGTTGCTCAAAGTTAAACATGAGGAACGATCCATTTGTTATCAACATACTGCATTTCTTCACCAAGAAAAAAAGGCTCAACACTGGGTAAATCTGTCTTCCTGGGCTCAGTTCACATTTCCATGCCTCCTTTTCTGTCAGAACTTGTACTTAGTTAGACACTGTCAATAACTTCTTTTAGCACATTAGACATCATCCTCTGCTTCCTAAATGAGAACCTGCCAATTCTTGAATATGATGAATCAGCAGGCAGGTACAGAATTCAGAAGCAGTAGGGTATGGATGAAACAAACAAAAACCCCAAACAAACAAAAAAAGAAGGAAAGAATAAAGAAAACAAAACCCCACAATCTCGAGTGCTTTCCTTATTGTTGCTTTTCTTTGTCAGTAATACTATCAAGCCCAAACCCACATAGAAATACTGATACCAAACAGAAAACAGACTGAGTCCCTGTAGAATACCATGAGCTGGATTACATTTGTTGTTTTTAATTAAAAATCTATAATGTTTTCCTCCTACAGAAGTAGATATGGTTGAACTGGGAAAAAATTTGTGCTGTCTAGGACTTCTGAGGGAGTCAGAAGTTCAAAGAGAACCCTTAATTCAGGGTTCAGATTCTTATTTAACAGGTCAGATAAGGCCAGGGCTGACATCCTCCAGTGTATCTTAGTGGTGTAGACGGAAGCCGTGTATGGTCACACAAAATAGTAGAAATTTCCAGCAACAGTCAGGGTGAGGCCTGGTCTGTCAGCTGCTCTACCTGCCACTGGCTCTGAGTGGTGTGGCCCAGCTCTACCCTTAGATAAGAAGAGGCCTGGGGAATGTCTACTCCAGTCTCTTATTTCACAGAGGAAATGGGTTGGTGTGTAATTGTTTTTATCACACATTCCTTGTTTTGTTTATCTTACAACCTGTCAGGCTCACTCAGTGCCACATCCTGTGGTCTCAATCCACTAGGAAAACAATCGGATGCAGCAAGCATTTACTGCGGGCTGACTGCGTGCCTAACCTCCAGTCTTCTTATTACGAGGCAGACCTGCCCATTAAGTCCAGAACGGTAGTGTTCTACTCTGTGCAACTGGATAAGTATTTTTCCCCACCACTTTAAGATTACGTTTTAGGCCAGAGTTTAGCTTTCTGGTCCAGTGAGACGAAATGGGGCTGTCTTTGCCACTGCCGGGTCGTCAGATTCAGAGCCTTAGGGTATCTGGGCCAGAGGTGCTGCCTGGAATTACCTAAGATTAGCTTTTCAAGGCCACTGAGCACCGTGGAAGCCACCCCGCAGGTAAGAAGCTGTCCATCAGAATGCGGTGGGCGTGCTCTGAACAGCCCGACCAAACAGCGGAGGCCCACTTAAACCAGCCTCTCCGCCCTGGGAACACGCCCAAACCCAAACCACGGAGCATGCGCTGCGGGAGAGCGCAAGTCTATCTGCTCGCCCTCTCCGCAGCCCGGTCAGGATTACGCTGCGCGGGTTTCCTCAGAAAAGGGGCTAAGGGAGCAGGAGCTGCGGCGGCCTCTCACGCACCGAAAGTGGGAAAAGTTCCTCCCAAGGGTCGGCGGTCGCTAGCAGCTCCCGGGGTCACAGTGGGCTCGCAGGCCGGCGCCTCCCGGATTCCCCCCTCCCGCGCCTGGCGGTCTCGCCGCTGAGGGCGACAGTCGGCCCAAGCGGTCCCGAGTGCGGCCGCCGTGTCACTTCAGCCCCCTGCAGGCTGTTGTGTTGAGGCTGCAGTTGCGATAAGTGAAGCTCCGAAGTTTTGCCCGCGTCCGAGGTGACGCAGCGGACGGCGGGGTCCCGCGGTCCTCAGCGGTGCCCGTCCCGTCTGAGGTCCCCGGGGCGGTGGAGCGGTAGGCGGACTCGGGTTCCGGTCGGTTCGGCCGAGGCTCTGTACCCCGTGTCCTCCCGGTGTCCCTTGCCCCGGCGAATCGGAGCGGGGTGCACAGCACCAGACTCGCATCTTGCCAGCCGCGTCTGCCGCGGTCCGACCCGCCCGCGCCCCGCCTCCACCCGCGCCCCGCCTCCACCCGCGCGCCGCCTCCACCCGCGCGCCGCCCCGCCCCGCGCCGGACACCCCGCCCCGGAGAGGTGGCTGGGCGCTGCGGCCGAGGCGGCTGGGGCATGGGAGAGCCGCCCCTCGCGCGGTCGTCCCGAGCCGGCCGGCGCGGTGC
The DNA here is from genome assembly GCF_000247695.1 of Heterocephalus glaber. The sequence continues at coordinate 11,917,015 of NW_004624793.1, forward strand.
TCAGAGCGCAGGGGGCCGCGGGGGGCGCCTCTGGGCGTGACGCGGCCAGAGGGCGCGGCGGAGGCGGGGAGCCCGGGGCTGGCGGGCCGGGCGCAGAAGGCGCACCTGAGGGCCGGGCCGGACCGCACCGCGGAGCGGGGACAGGCGGCGGCGGGAGGAGGAGGATGTCGCAGCCGCCGCTGACCCCCGCCTCGGCGGAGACTCGGAAGTTCACCCGGGGGCTGAGTAAGCCGGGCACGGCGGCGGAGCTGCGGCAGAGCGTGTCCGAGGTGGTACGCGGCTCGGTGCTGCTGGTGAGTGCGGAACCCGCGGAGGGAGGGAGGAGGAGGGACGGAGGTGGACGCAGGTAGCCTGGCCGACCTGGGCCAGGCTGGGGCCGCGGAATTCCTGGTTGTGCAGAAGAGCGGAGCGGAGGTGGTTGCCTAGAGGTGAAGGGAAAGTCCTGGAGGCTCAGCGACTCCCTGACCCTCCCGAGCCCTCCTTCTGTCCCCATTGCTGCGCCTTTCTCCTGGGAATTTCCTCCGAGCGAGTCTCCGTCTCCCTCAGACTCCCTGCCCCTACTTTACCTGCCTGCTGCGGGCTGGGAAATTTCACACCCCTCCATCTTTCCCCCAGAGTCCCGCTCCTGGCGCGCCCTGGAGGGATCGGCACCTGTGGCTCGGTCAGGTGCCGGTGAGAAGTACCCTTTGCGGGGGCTGAACCCCAGAAGGGAGGGTTCAGCATCCCCTCCTCCGCCAGGTGCCATAAGCCCGCCTCCTGAGGTTTGGCTGCCTCTCAGGAAGGGTTAGGAAGCCTTGGCCATTCCAGCATTCGTACAAATTACTGCGAAGTTTAGGGGTTTGAGGTAGGCAGAGAAAGCAAGCAGCCCAAGATGAATCTGGTCCTGGCAGAACCTTGATCTTTAGAGTATGGGCCTCTGGTGTGAGGAGGATTAAGTTTTAAATCAACGTTTCCACAGCCATTGTTGGTCCTGCTATATTTGGAAACGCGGCACACTCGCATCGCCTCGCATCGCCTCGCAGGGTTGGTGCTGGAGTCCAGCGATGTGGGGCAGCTGGAAACTTTTAGCAGCTCCCTGTATTGTCGTCTGCATTTGTTTCCTACTTAGGGGCTTGTTTGTGGGTGGGTAACTTGCGCTGTTAGTTCCAGCAGCTCAAGAAGAGGGCTTTGAAAGCCCTCTGGGCTTTGGTTGTGTGCGTGGGATCGTCCATGCTGTCTGTCAAGCATTTTGGTGGCAGGTCGCTGCCCTTCTTGGGCAGACACAGGATTGCACGAATGATGTTTGTGGAGATTGCCGCTGATTTCCATATCTAGTTTGCTCAGTTTGAATTTTCTCATTTGCCAGGTCTATGAGTTCCAGATTTCTTAAACTTCAGTTTGATCTGTAATAAATAATTTTATTTTTTATTTTTAATGGAAATTGATCGATTCATGGTAAGGAGTAGAGCAGCAGTTGGTGATAGACCAGAACTTGGCCATCTCTTCCATAGCCTCAACTAACTTCTGTTGCTTGGGCCTAAGTATGATTGCCTGCATCTTCCTGACTTTTTTTTTTGCCCTGTGTGAGTATATTGAGGATAAAGCCCACAACCTCTGTGATGTCTTTTCTGTTCTCCCCTGGAACTGTTTTCTTTTTTTTTTTGGTACCGGGCATCGAACTCAGGACCTTGCACTTGGGAGGCAGGCGTTGGCTCGGAACTGTTTTAACTTTTTAACTTTTTTACTGTTTAACTTTTAACTGGGGCCTGCTATGCTATCAGGCATTTGATACAAAAGAGTCAATACTATTGTGCTGTGATTTCCATAGTCTTGACAGACCCCAGCTGAGGAGGAGGAACAAGTTTAAGAAACTATTATTGGTGGTGCACTGAAGCACAGACACAGGTACCAGCCCACTAATTACTGATGTGCAACAGCCCTTGAATTGAATGTGCCTTTCCTGTCGGAGGGTGGCCTACTCATAGTGACCTAATAGTATTCATTTCCACATGTGACACCCTTCTACTGTGTCACCTCTTGACACTTTAGTAGTATTAGTATGTATTTTCCCTAGACATCTTCTAGTACAAACAACCAGATACTGGGCTGGCGTCTTGTCTGTCTGATGAAACAATTATAAAAACTAGGAAGTGAGTGGGCCCACTCAGGTTGCTGAAGGGCTCCCTGACCGAGTGGGAAATGCACTCTAGTGGTTCTGCATTGCAGAAGGGGAAATCTGGGAGAGCTTACGGACACTAAAAATTACCTAGGAGCCTTACCCCTACATCTCCTGCCTGGTACTTGGCCACTGCTTGCTTCCTCTTGCTACTCCATTGACTGCCAGGAAGTCAAGCAAGTGCACCTGTCACATAAATTCTCATCTGTCTCTGTAGTATGAGGATCTAAGGGGGTCACTTGACCTCATCATCTCAGGAGGCAGAGAGCAACCCAGCCATGGTCTGTCATACATGCTTGGATAGAAGTATTGCCCCTGCTCTGTCTTTAATGACTTGGATCAGTGCTAATACGATGCCCCTGACATAATAAGTGCTCAATAATGCTTATAACTAGCTGACTAACAAAGCAGTTCTACAGATGGCTTAAAAAATTCATGTATGGGTTTAACTGACTCTTCTTGCGATTTTGATGAGTGGACTGTTGTGAGATCAGAAACAAATTAAATAGTTCAATAGGTAATAAATAAGCTTTAAAATATAAAAGTGACAGGTGCTCATAAAATTTTCATTGTTCCGTAGTTTCATTTCTCATGAACTGAGCTTTATGAACCTTTATAAATAATTTTGTATTCACTTGTTTGACAAGCTTAAAAGTAAATATACGAAGAAGTAGAGAGAATAATATAACAAACCTGCATGTTCCTTCATCCAGATTCAATAGTTACCAAGATTTTGCCACACTTGTTTCATCTGTTTTTTCCTCCTCTTTGGGAGTGTGTGTGTGATGGTGAGTCTCAGGTCTTAACAAAACTTTGGCCTGTAAGCCTAGTATGAATTATTTAAAAACAAGAATATTTTCCTACATAGCTATAATGCCATTATGATACAAATAATTCATTGATGTGTTATTCAGATTTTACAGATTTTTAAAAAAATCTTTGTTCTTGGCCGGGGATTTAGCTCAGTGGTTTCGCCACCTGCTGCACAAGCTCAGGGACCTGAGTTCGATCCCCGGTACCAAAAAAAACAAAACAAAAAAAAACTTTGTTCTAATTAAGATCCAGAAAAGTTTTGCAAGACTTTTCAAATGTGATTAGCTCACACATGAGCCTTAGAAATATTTATAATGGAAAGAGCTTTCCAAGGGGGTCAAGAATTCTGGGCGTTTTTCTTCAAGGTTTAGTAGTCAGAGCATGGGTTATAATCCCAGCTGTTCCTTACCAGCTGTGCAGTCTTAACCTTGCTGGGCTTTAGTTTCCTCCTCTGAGGAGTAGAGATAATAATCATATTTACCTTATAGAGGTGTTGGGCAGATTAAAGGAGCAATGTAAGTAAAGCTCTGAGACAGTACCTGCCATATATTTATACTCAGTTGGACTGGTTAAGTTTGCTTAACTTCTTCAGACCTCAGTGTTCCTGCTCTATTAAATAAGGGGCTGTAGTAAATTGTTTCTACCCTGCCAACAGGCTTTATTTCTAAGCAACTTTTGTAAGAGTAGGAAAAGTACCACTGCTAATATTCCCAGCTGTAGGAAAAGTAATTTAGGATTTTGGGCATGAATAAGAATCCTCACAATTTCAGAATTATCTTTATGTTTTAGACTATTCAACTCGAGGACTGCATGTTCAAAACAAGCCCCATAGAAAAACTAGAAGAATTTGTTTAGCAGGGTTGAGTTGTGATTGCTTTTAGAGTTCTTTTTTTTGGTACCGGGGATTGAACTCAGGTCCTTGCACTTGCGCAGCAGGTGGCTGAAACCGGTGAGCTAAATCCCCGGCCCTGCTTTTGGAGTTCTTAAACAAATTTTATTTCAGGTCATTCAGATATATTAATGGCCTAGATCTCAGAGTATATACCACCCCATGCCTAAAAATATCTGTTCTGTGGAAGATAGTGTAAATATTGTGGCACTTTCCTTTGCATGGGTTTGTGGCCTATGGATATTAATATACAAGTCATCTGGCTACCCGGCTTACCTACTGATTTTATCTCAATATGTTCAGCTTCAAACAAACTCTCCTTCCATGTCAAGACCTTGCCAAGGATACCATTCCATACCCTTTTGCGATCCAGCAATATGAAAGGAAAAGACTCCAAGTCAGATCATCATTTTCCTTTGTGTTACTAGAGGAGGGCAGACAGAAGGCATAGGATGATAATATTCTGGGCCTGTGCTAGGCCTCTCTCACCTGCCTCATTCAGTCAACTCAGGATTCCAGTGTTATCTGAGGTAATATGAGACCCAAGTAGGGGTGTTCTGTGAAGTCCTCAGGTAAGGTAAAACCTCATTTTGGCGGTAATTTTAAATCAGATATGTTAGGATGCTGACAACTGAACTGGCCTGAGCTTCACCTCACTGTCTTCCTCCACCCTCTGGTGGAGTCCTAACAAAGAGAAATGTACCAAAATACAGGAAGCTGGGTGGAGGCTCATCTTGCACTAGATAATCAACAACAGGTTCCATTTCTTTGGTTTCTAGTCTATTTGAATACTAGGAGACAGGAGCACTTTAGTAATGCCTGAATTTGAATGAGGAGGGAAAGAATTGTGAAATCTTTATCCACCTTTCTGGAGGCCTGCATTGGGTTAGGACTCTACTGGGTGCTGGGAATATGATGTATCATAGGCCCTTGCCTTTGAATGGTTTGTGACCTAAACAAGTGGACAAGTCACTCGTCTACAAAAGGTCAGTCACTGTACAAAGGAGCACCACTGAAAGAATCAGACAACAGAGGAAGACGAACCTGCCGAGAACTGGATCTTTGGGCAAGAGTTTATGAAGAATTGAACTGGACCGGGGAGGCACAGAAATAAGGGAAACTGTTTAATTTTTTTTCTAGAAAAAAATAAGAAATTGAGAAAATGCCTAGAATGCCCAGGTTGGCCAAGGAGGAGCAGAGCAGCTTGTGCAAGGAGGAGCAAGTTTTAGGAGGAAGAGTGAGAAGCTTTGAGCAATACTGTTGCTAAATTTGGGGCCAGATTCAAAGATTGGCTGAGGACACATCATAAAACTGATTTTGTTCCTACTTCAGGAAAGAAGGTTAAACCATCCCAGGACCATATGCTTCTCAGAGAGATCTTCCCTGAAGTGTAATCCTGGGAGTAAATCATGTGACTGTTTTGTATGATAAAGAGCTAAGAAGGGGAAGAGGCCTACAGAAGAGGCCTACGCATGGAAGGAAAAAACCCAAGCATTGAGTGTGCTTCGTGAGCAGTAGTTGGATGTGGTGGGTGTGTCCTTCAGTAAATGATGCTGAAAAAAAAAATAGCACTGGTGTCCCACCTTACATCATGTGCTAAAGAAACTATAGTTAAATGGGAGAGCTACATGTAAAAGAAATAAAGCATAAAAAGAGTTGGTAATCATGGATGGGTAGTAGGATTTTAATACCTTCACAGCGGGGCTGTCATTCGTATGTCTTGCAGCTGGGTGGCTCTGAACCACCAGTGGTACAAGCTGGGGTGAACATGTTAAAGAATGAAGGACAGGAGGAAACCAGTTTGGCCTGGGTTTTGCCACTGATGAGCAGAGGACTTTGAGAAATGTACTTTACCTAAGCCTCAGTTTGCTCATCTGAAAATTGGATGTGTTTCTGTTTTTTTGGAGACAGGATCTCCAAAAAATGAGTTCAGGCTGGCTTTGAACTTGCAGTGATCCTCCTGCTTCAGCCTCCCAAGTGCTGAGGTTACAGATGTGCACCCCAGATAACAGAGGTCTAAGAGATCAAGGTTAAGGGATCCAAGAGATCAAGGTCAAGGGGTGAAGGGAGGGGAATGTAAACATTATATACCATAAACAGCAGCTAATAATACCAACCAGAATGAAAATAGGGAAAAGGGAATTAGAGGAGGAGAGACAGGGGAATTAAACAAGTTGTATTATGTACATGTATCTATTCCCCAAGATAACTGAAACAGCAAGTACTGTAAACACATACTAATAAAAAAAAGATAGCACATATATATAAAGTGCTTAATAGTAAACACTTAACAAACTGAAGTTTTTGTGTTAATAAAGGAAAAGACTATCTTGACTAAATATATCTGTAGACCACATTTATTGAGCTTATATAATGTTCTGGGATGTGTGTGAGAGCTTCACCTGTGGAAACATCATAGCAGGGCGTAGAGGGCTGGTTCTTGAACCGAGGCTCTGTGTTCAAGCCCTGAGCTCTTAGCCACTGTGCTGGCTGCCTCCCTGTGTTAGCACTAAACTCATGCTATGTGTCACAGAACATGCAGTTAAAATTTCAGTCAGTAAGCTTAGAAATAACATTTGCCCCCCTGTCATTTATCTGTAGATCAGTCTGTGTCATAGAGAAGTTAAAAAAAAAACAAAACGAATCTTACAGATCAGTTTAAAAAAGAAAAACATTCCAGTAGAAAAAATAGAAAAAAACATTTAATGGGCAATTCCTCAAAGCAAGGAATACAGTTAGGCAATAAAGAGCAGAAAAAATGTTCAGTCTTGTTATTAATTAAAGAAACATTAAAACAAGATGCTATTTTTGCCTGACATTTATAAAGAGAAAAAGGTTTTGCAAGCATGGACTGAATTGAGCACTTTTGTTTGCAAGACACTCCATTCTACAACTCCAGGGGCTCCATTCACATAGCATTTTATGAGAATGGAGTCTCCCAGCATTTTATAGCATGATGGATGGTATAACCTCTTTGTAGCCAAGCTATATATTTATGTCAGGAACCTTGACATACTCTCATTCCTTGGCCCAGTACTTAAAATTATAGATGTTTCTGACCTGAATTGTGAATAGAGCACAGTGCCTGAAGTGACAGTGTTGGCTGTTCAGGACAGAAAACATGAAATACTGGTCAACCAAAGACTATCTAAAGGTCATAACAATGGTCTAAATGAATTATGGAGTGTGGGCCATTTATAAAGCCATTACATTTTTGTGTTAGAATAATGACTTGAGAAAATTCTTACATGATAGCATTGGAAGGCAGTGGGGTATGTGGTTAAATTCAGGGGTTTTGGACCAGGCTGCGTAGCTTCTGTCACCCCTTTGCTTTACTTTATTTGCCTGCAGCCTGGGGGTAAGGTGCTTAACTTTCAGGCCTCACTTCTTCCTGTCTGAAAAAGTAGGCACATGCCTGTAATCCTAGCATTTGGGAGGCTGAGGCAGGAGGATCGCCATGAGTTTGAGGCCAGCCTGGGCTACATAGTTCAAGGCCAGCCTGAACTTCATAGCAAGACCCTATCTCAAAAAAAAAAACCCCAAAAAAAAAACCTGGGGAAAAAAAAAAGGATGCCAATAGTATCTAATTCATAGGATTGTTGGGAGGATTAAACGAGTGATTTCTTATAAAAGTCCCAGAACACTGCCTGACACATGGTAAACACTCAATGAAATGTGGCTGGTTATAGTTAAAATTACTATTGAAGGGAGCAAAACCATACTATAAAATTATAAACATGGTGTGAGCCAAGCTATATTAAAAAAGTCATATGCGTTCAAAAGAAGACTGGTATAGGGATTTAGCTCAGTGGTTCTGCTGCCTGCCCCACAAGTGCAAGGACCTGAGTTTGATCCCTGGTACCAAAAAAAATATATATTCCTAGACTGAAAAAAAAAGAAGACTGGGAGGTAAAGAAAGAGAAAGACTATTTAACCACAATATCTGATCAGTATGATCATTCCAGAGAAGCTCAAAGATTCAAAAAATGCATGATTTGGGTATAAGCTACATTGTCCGACATGTATTGTAGGCTTGGCAGTAGGAAGATTAAAAAGTGTCCCTGTCCTAAAACCGTTATTTTTTTTTAGCAAAGTCTGCCCTTCAGTCAGTCAACTGGGCATCTGCATAATGCGCGGGGAGCCTCTAGCATGAAGCAAATGCAGTGTGTCATGCAGTGATCTCTGCATGGTCGGTTATGGCAAGTTCAGATTTTTGTCTTTTAACTTTCTGTCCTTGCCAGATTTCTAAAATTGAGATGTTTTTATTTATTTTCCTATGTTGAAAAGCTTGACAGGAGAAATGATTTTGAGAATGTACTGTGATAAATGGGTTCTGTTGCAGACTGCACTTTGTACAGTTGTCAGAGGAAGGCCAGTAGTTACAGTAAATGGTTAATTTCATTCTTGTTGTGTATTTGAGCACCTGCAATTTTATGTCATTTGAAAAAAATTGCTTAGATTTTATCAAGTCGGGGAGAGGAGAGAAGCTGGGAGTTTGCTGAGATGTCAGGAGGCTGTGACAGGCCCTGGCTGTGGCTCCTTTGCTCTGCTTCCACACTGCTTGTTGGCTCTGCCTCTGCATCCTCACCACCTGCAGCTCCCTGGCACCCTGACCTCCTCCTCTCCTGAGGGTAGAGTGGCTTTCAGTCCTCATCTCTGATACCACTCAGTTTGCTTCCTTCTCCATTTGTGGAGCAGGATTGTCCTTTCCTTCCTCTTTTACATCTTTTCCTGTGTCTTCATGCTGTCCCCCTGCGATAGAGCATAGGGTCATTCCTAAAGGGCTCTGCTCCACCATCGATTCGTAGAATTTAATCTCCCCTTCGCTCTACAGGGAACACCAGCATCTCATGCAGTTTCCACAGCTTTCTCTCAGTTCTGATTTGTTCCTCTACCTCAGGCCTGATTTTGTTATCCTGCCTGACTCCTGTACTTGGCTTTCTTACAACTCCCTCGAGTTCATCAGCTGAAACAGTCACTTTTCATCCCAAACTGAATGGTCTCTTTTGCATTTTTCTTTCCCTTCCCTTTCCCTTTTCCTTTCCCTTTTTTTGAGACCAGGCCCTGCTACTTAGTTCAGGCCTTCAGCTCACTATGTAGCCCAGGCTGACCTTGAACTTGCAGTGAGCCTCCTGCCTCAGCCTCCTGAGTGTTGGGATTACAGGTATGTGCCACCTCATCAGGCTCCTTTTGCATTCTTGTTTTCTTTAATGAGGAAGATGATTTCATCATCATCAACTTTGAAATCTCTACCCCTTTCTTTTGTCTTTCTGTTCATCTCCATCTGCCTTCCTTATTTAAGGATTGCTGTGTCTGTTATGTCATGAATCAGTTCTTATCAGCTAAGGACTCCTAGTTCTCAGTGGCATAAAATAGCAAAGTGTAGGGCCGGGGATTTAGCTCAGTGGTTTTGCTGTCTGCCTCTCAAGCGGAAGGTCCCGAGTTTGATCCCTGGTACCAAGAAAAAAAAAAAAAATTGCAAAAGTGTATTCTTCCCCCACATTACCTCTCCATCCAGGGTGGGCCCAAGGCCCAGTTCCATGTTGCCTGGGACATGAGTTGAAGGGACAGCCACTCTCTCAAATGTGGCAAGTCCTTGTAGGGAGAAAGAAATTGTGGTGACTCGCTCCTGGGCATCATTTCTGTTCACATTTCATTGGGCTAAAGCAAGACCCATGGCCACACCTAACTCCAAAGAGCCCAGAAGGACAATCCTTTTTTTGTGCCTGCAAGCAGAATGCAGATCTCTGGTGAGGAGCATTAATGACTGCTGAAACCTGGCGGCCCCTCTGTCTCATGCTCTGTCCTGGTACCTGCAGTAGCAGCGGATAGGGCCCCTCCTTTCTGGTCTCTGGCTGCCATTCTTACCCCACTTCTAAGGGTTCAGTTGTGAACCCTGAGCTGCCAGTGCTTGGCACTGCTCTTTGAATCCAAGATGGTCTTCTTACCAAGCACCACCCTCCAGTTCCTCACTCGCTGGTCTTTTAGATGGTCACGTATGCCGGCCCTCAGACTGGTCAGAAGCTCTTCTCTCTGTCTGGGATAATAACTATCCTTTCCATTCCTCCTCAGCTGCCAGCCGCTCCCCTTGGCTTCTGGACTGTACTCACTGTCTTTGCCTATCCACCCAACTGAAGCATGCCCTGCCTGTTCTGTTCTTTTCCTTTGTACCACTTAACACAATTTATGTTTACTTATGTGGGCGTGTGTTCAGGGTCTGTTTCCCTCAGGGAATGTTGATTCATTATAGTTTCCTAAATGCTTGGTACATAGAAGGGCTTCACTAAATCCCACCCCTCTTTCACTGAGGTTTGAACCCAGATTCTTTGCACTGAGCCACCTCCCCTCACAAACCTTTATTGTTAATTTATTTTAAAAAAATTAAAAAAAAAATTTTTGAGGCGGTGTCTCACCAAGTCACTAAATCGCCTGGGCTGGGCTTGAATTTGGGATCTTCCTACCTCAGCCCCCCAGAGTGCTGGGATTATAGGCATGCACCATCATTGCTGGCTTCAATAAGTACTTTTTGATGAGTAAACAAATCCTGAAGATTATACATCCTATACGTCTCGTTTTTCATCCTTTTTTGATTCCCAGTGTCCCTAACATCTCCCCTTTGCATCAATTTCTAGTTACCTCACTTCACTTCACTTTATTTCCTGCTGCCAGATTAATTTTCCCAATGCACAGGGTCCCATCATTTCTTCAGTTTCTCATTGCACCTGTGGTAAATTCAGTGCTTCACCCAACCCCTATAAGTGTATCACTTTGAGGCTGGCTTTGTGCTTCCTTTAGTTTAGAAAGAGCTAGTCAGATTATCAGTCTATGTGTACAATCTTGGATAGCATTTCAATGCAGACACACATTTTGATACAAAGCTAAGATGAATTTCCATTTTTTTGGACTGTTTTTACTAATTCTATAGAGACCTAAAATGTGAAAGAACACACTGATCTGACTCTTCTTCGGTTAGGTATTTAGTAATTTATTTATCTGAAAACAACTAATAAAAAGTAAAGCAAAAACACAACTAATAAAACTACTGGAAGTGCTGTTTTTTCATGGAACAATTAGTTTTGCAAACTGTCCAGAAGCAGTTGGGACTAGATGTGGTGATACATGCCTGTAATCCCAGCACACTGGGATGTTGGGGCAGGAGGATCACAAGTTAGAACTCAGTCTGGGCAATTTAGCGAGACCTTGTCTCAAAATGAAAAAATTAATAAGGCAGGGTATCAGCTCAGTACACAGATCCTTGTTTCAATCTCTAGTACCACCAAAAAGAAAAAGCAAAAATACTTGGATGGTGAAGTTATTTCTGCTTCTTTTGGTTTTGTTTTGAAGAGGCGTAGGCTGATTTATTAGGCAACGTTAGAGAAAGTAGGAAAATAACTAAGAGATTTGATCTTGAGGAACTTACGGCTCTGATCCAGAGGATTGGACTGGCCCTTCTATTTCTTTTTCACTTTTATTTTCTGTTTCCTCTTTGATTCCTTAGCAGTGGATTTATTTTGTTTTACAAATTTATTTTCTCTCTTTTTGGACTCCTTATCAGTGATTTGATAACAAGGAAATTTACTGTCTGATCAGAACTATATTTGAACCTTCTTCCACCTCCCTTTCTTCGAAGTTGACAAAGATAAATAAGATAGTGCATGGCTGCGGTGATGTTGGAAGACAAGCTGGGTCAGTGCTTGTGTTGGATAGAGATTTTCTTTATTTTTTGGATATTAATCTGAAAGTGATTCTGAAGGTGATTGTCAGGAAATACCCAGAGGTTTATTGAGCCATGAAGTTTATTCTAAAACTCTTTATGTATTCAGTTTGAGATTCACATATTCTGTTTTCATGCATTTTGTTATTACCAGAAAGTACAGATTCTGTCATGTAGGTATAGAAATGCTCTAAACAAAGATGTTTACTATGTAAAGTTAAGAATAGATTATTAGTCTTTACATAGGATAATTCACTTTTTAAAAGAATAGATACTATTTTGTTCATGAAGAAGTTTTATGATTTTATAGATGTTATAATAAACCATTTTACCATAAAGTAATTATCAGGTGTGTCGTCCCTCAATTTTAGAACATAGAATTTAGTGGTATAGCACTGTTTCTTTTTCGCTAGGGATGGCAGTAGGATTTAGAGGATAAAACTTGGATTTCAGAGGTTCTGATTCCAGCTCTGCCATTTTTCCTAGTCTGCTTTCTGCTTCTTCACACAGAGTATGGACATCTTAATAGCACTTATCCCAGAGATGGTAGTGATGAGGTGTGGACGCTGCCACTTCCAGCAATGGGAACTTGAAGCACTTAGGTAGGGCCTGGCACACAGTAAACACCCAAGTGCACGCTGTTGTTACTTACAAAGGCAAGCTAAAGGGATATCATATAGCCCTCAAAAGTGCTGCTTATGGGGAATTTCTGCTGTGGGAAAATTACAACGTTGAGTAAGAAGGAAGAAGCAGTACACAGAAATATGCGTGGTCACAACTGTAAAATATAACCTGTATGCAAAGTGTTGGCAGGAAATTTAAAGAGACAAGAATATGATTTATTCTTTATATATTTGGATATTTCTCAATTGTTTTACTTCTATAAGTGAATAGATAATAATCAAGAAAAAGCACATACAGGGCTGGGGATGTAGCTCAGCAGTGCTATGCCTCTCTGGCAAGTGCAAAGTACTGAGTTTGATCCTTGGTACTGGAAAACAACAACAACAACAACAACAATAACAACAAAAAAAAGAAAAGAGAAAAGAAAAAGCACATATAATGAATATAGGAGGGAAAGCTTGGTGCTCCGTTTAAAGTCTCCAGATCGGTACTGTTTGAAGGCTCTTGTTACATATCTCTGAGCTGTACAGATGTGCATAGTAATATCAAATGTGTTCCAGAAGTGAGGGCACACACATGCATTTTGGTAGCAAAAATATTGTTGATCAGTTAAGAACCTTGCAGTAAATGTTCATAGAGGAAGGAAGCTCATAAGAAATACTGCCTTTGAGAGTTTTATAAATTTCTTTCAAAAAACCATCTTGTCTGCACTTTTGAAAATATAGTCAGATGGGGATAGTTTATTTCTGTTTTTTATGAATTAATGAGAAATGAAACAATTTGTTTAAGGTCACCCAGCTAAACTTAACCTTTTTTTGCTGATAAGATGGCAAGGATTGTCTAAAAGCACTGAAATGTCTTTTGTTGTGTTGGGTATTGAACCTAAGGCTTGTGCATGGTAGGCAAGTGCTCTACCATTGAGCTACACCCCCAGCCCCTTTTAAATTTTATTTTGAGACAAAGTCTCTGTAAGTTGCCCAGGCTGTTTCTGCACTTTCCATCCTCCTACTACAGTCTCCCTAGTATCTGGGATTATAGATGTGTACAACCTTGCATTTTAGTATATGTGCTGCCGAAGCGAGCACACAACCTTGCATTTTAAGACATAATTTTCCAGCACTCTGGGAGGCTGAGACATGAAGATTTCAAGATCAAGCCCAGCCTGGCAACTTAGTGACTTAGCAAGACCCAGTCTCAAAACAAAAAATAAAAATTTTTTTAAAAGGGCTGGGAATGTAGATCAGTGTGAAGGCTTTGAATTCAATCCCCAGTAAGGGGTAGGGGGTGGGGAGATATACAGTTTTAAAATTGGAGTTTCATGAAAACTTTTAAATGGTTAATTTGAATGTTTTTGGAAAGTACCGTGAATTCTTGGTTGATAGAAATATGTGATGCAGAAGTGAGATCATACCATTTTGGAAATAAAAGGTGTGTTTTCTTTAGAAGTGTATGGTCCAACTTCCTCATTTTATAGAGGAAGATAAGATGGATCCATGGATAAGTGATTTGCCTGTGATTATAGCTAGTTAGAATTACAGACAACAATAAAATCTATACTTGATCTTAGCCAAAAGGCCGAGAAGCGATAACAACAATAAAATCTAGTTTACTGACTCCTGGTCTAGTGGATTTTCCTCTGACTATATGAGATAAATGAATTTGTTTGGTTTACCCTTCGGTATTTTTATAGACCATAGTAATCAGGTGATAGCAGAATGTGAAACATCTGTTTGGACTCTGCCTATATATTTCACTAGTCCCAGACCAGTTTCCAGGTGGAATCAATAGTTGTGTTTCCAAAGCCAAGGAGGGCAGCCTGCATTTCTATATAAGGGATATTAGGGTGAAAGAGACACAGAAAGTAAATCAAGAATTATAAAATTAATCGTAAACAAGATCTCACCAGAACTTATTCAAGAAAGAATTAATTTAGTAGTCAAGTATTGTTATTTAAAGATGGAAGATCATAGTTTGACATGTACTTTGATTAAAATAATTAAATGGCCTGAGGAAAAAAACCTTCCTGGGTGTGTTAACCTAAAATTTGTTAGTGTAGAATAAGCTGTATTAATAGGCATTTTATTTTTCAGGCTTCTTTGCTTTGGCTTGAAAAATTTCAGCTACAAATGGCAATTTCATTTTAAATTATATTATTACAGAAAATTGCATTTTTACAATTGTTTATAGGATTTAATGTGATTGTACTGCATTGTACTGTATTGCTGTTTTCTTATGTTAAGTAGAAAGCAGAATTCCTATGGTGGTAGCAGAGGTGTCATAATATTTATAGTATATTAGATTTATTCATAAACTATTACATGATTTAGAATTAACTTTTTCCTTCTTAGCCTTTTACTGTGTTCATTTTACCATTTTTGTTTTCTTTATTTTTAAAAGAACCTTCTGTTATGTCTGACAAGAGAATGTATATTTTTACCCCAAAAAAACTGCTGTTAGATTTTTTTTTTTTTTTAACTGAAGGATATATATGCTTTACTTTTTTGGAGTGACTTTGAGAAAAACGAATAAAGGTGTAAGTTTTTAAAGAGACTTTATTAGTTCACCACTGAAAACTCAGAAGGGCAAAAGTTCTAACCAGAGTTAGTATCTCTTGGAAGAGATGAGTAAACACATTGATGTTGAGATTTCTACAATGTGAAGAAGGTGGTGAGGGATGAGGGATGAGAGATGAGATGAGATGAAGGATTGCCAACAGTAGATGGTTTCTTGAATCGAGAACAGTCACATTGGATAAATTCTATATTGTGGGCTAGAATTTCAGTGCTGGAGAGAAGGAAGCTTGAAGATTATGGACTTTGGAGACCCTGTGGAGGGGTGGAGATAGGCCCCTTTGGTAGCATGGGGAACTCTGTTTGAAGGGAAGAAGTTTTGAAATAGCTCTCAGAAGTTCAGAAAAATCACAGATTTTTCGCTCCATGACTTCATTTGTTAGACATTGTTTTTAAAAAATGCAGACTTCTGTCTTTACAATATGGAGTCTTATCTTGGATAAATCCCAAACTTAGCCCTGCTCCGTCTCCCCAGAATCTTGTGTGCTGCCTTTGATTCTTACTCCTTAGTGGTATTGTCCCATTATGTAGGGCACCTATGCAGCAGGAAGCCTGACCAGCTGGGAGTTGATTCAGGCTGCAGAATTGATTCCTTTCTGACCAAATCATTGGGTTTGAGGCCTAGCTTGGTTCAGGCCTCATTCTTCTTCACTGACCTTTGGGAGGAAAGGGGGCAGAGGCAGATGGAAGCTATCTTTTCTGCTCCAGGCTTCTCTTGTGATTATTTTCCACATTATCAGGCCAGGGCATCTTGCCTGCAGCCTTGTGAAGATCTTAAAAGATTGTGAGTCATTTTTAAGTTCTTAAGGATGACATCAGGAGAGAAAAATGTAGTGCTATTATAATTCTTTAAAACTCTCTTGCTTCAGTATTCAGTAGGTCCCCAGTTGTCATTGACCATTCATTTAACAAACCTTAAAGTATACACATTTGCTGACCTTGTCCTCAAGGAACAGAATTGACACTCGGGGAGCTTTTGCGCTGATGTCCCCTTTCAGAGTTCCCTGAGTCCTGGCTATTTTGGACCCTGGAGGAAAGAAGGGCAGTTGTGACCTTTGCACATCAGCTTATATACGCCAGCTAGTAGACAGTGCTAGGACTGAAGAGATTTCTGGGGACATGCTGGGAACTACTCATCTATTACTCTGCTTTCATGAGGTACAGACACATGAAGCTTGAAGTGGATGTTGCTTGTAGGAGTAGTGATAGGACATTTCTTTTGTGAAGATACTGTGTAGAAACAAAAGAATCTACCATCAATGGTAAGAGTTCGTTGAAAACTGAGGGTCAGGGCTCTGAGGAACAGGCTAGAGAGGTGCGATTGAAGCCTTTTAGATTTATGGTAATGTAGCTATTAGTATCCCGAAGAGTCCTAAAAATTAAGATTTTTTTTTTTTTAACTAGACACAGGTAATTTCCTTTAACTAGAGAAAAACAAGGCATTTAAGAGATCTGTTTCTTTTGTCATCTAGAATATGTTTCCCAGGGGCAAAGATTCCCTAAATATTCTGGGGTTTAAATCTTGTTTATATTCTTAATTAACCCCAGATCCCATATTAAACTTGTTTAATAATAAATCTTATTAACATTAAATGTATGTTATATGCATTATGAGTAGTATTTTACTATACTTCTTTATATACTATAGTTGAAGATGTAAGAACCGTAAAGCCTCTGCTTTCTTTACACTTGAAACTGAAACCAATTTTTGTGGAACTCCAGCTTAAAAATAATCCAAATTGATTGTGAAAATGGGGCATGAAAAGAAAATTCTGTTTTGTATGTAAAATTGTCAGTGACTTTAAGGTCCACAGAACCCAGATTTGCATGGTACTCTTGGGGTTTTAGTGATTTAGTGATGCTAAATACTTAGCTTGGGGACCTTTGGAAGTAGGGTGGCATCCTGCTAACTGCAGTTTGCCTAATAATAGCATAATGAATAAGAATATTAGTGACCATTGTTTCTAGATAAGTGCCAAGAATCATCTTTATACATAGAATACTAAAATTGTTTTTTATATGAAGATATATGCCCCTTGTGTTGGACTTAACTTTTGTTTAAAGGTTTTCTGTGGGGATACAGCTTTCTTTTTTTCTTCCTGTTATTCAAGTTGGGTGGATCATATTAATCCTTTGGGTAAAGAAATGAGCAAGTGGGCTGGGCATTTAGCTCCGTGGTGTTGCTGCCTGCCTCGCAAGTGCAAGGTCCTGAGTTTGATCCCTGGTACCAAAAAATAAATAAATAAATAAAGAAGACATGAGCAAATATTTGATTGGCAAATAAATGAGTATGAGTGTATATTTCATAGATATTTGAAAGCTGTTTCCCACATATATTTGGATAGTTTTTATTAGTATATGTTTGTGATGTATAATAACTACATTCATTGTGGGGAATTGGTACATACACCTATTACATTTTGATCTTTTTTACTTCTCCTTCTCCCCACCATCCCATCTTCCCCATCACCCTTTTCTCATCTCCTTGACAAAGACTATCTCCTTGTTTCCTATCATTTGTCTTTTATTTTACTCTTTAAATTATTTATACTTTGGGTTTCTCATATAAGAGAAGCCATGGGAAATATTTAACCTGTGTCTTATTTATTTCACTTAGCAGTGTGGTCTTAAGGTGCATCCATTTTTCTGTATGTTTATCCCTCTTTAAATTTATCCTCCTTTATGGCTGAGCAGTATTCCATTTTGTTGTATTACTTAAGTGAACACATTAATTGAACCCCTCCTATGTGCCAGACAGAATCCTACTGCATGCCAAGCACTGTGCTAGGTGCTTTGGGAAGCTAGATGAGTAAGATGGAGCTTGTCTCACCTGGTTGATAGAACAATAGGAGAGAGAAGGTTGAAAATTTAGCTTTGTGTGTATCTAAATAGAAGATTGAATAATTGGAGAATTAAAGTTAAAATGTTGAAGTGTCCTCAAACAGTGAGGGAGTCTGCAAGGAGATGGCATTTGAAAGTAGATCTGAGAGAAGAAAATTATTCTAGGGAGACTCATGGAAATGAAGATATTTAAGGAAGGAAATCAAGGGATATATCTGCAGGACAGTGATTAGAGTCTGATGAAGTATAGGGAGAGTTAGGGGTGCATAGATTTGGGTCACCCAAGGATTGGGCAGGGTGGACAAGGACCAGATATGAGAGGTTGACTTTGTTCTTTTTTTTCCCCCCTGGTTTTTTGAGACAGGGTCTTGCTGTATAGCTCAGGCTGGCCTTGAACTCACTATGTAGCCCAGGCTGGTCTCGAACTCATAACAATCCTCCTGTCTCAGCCTCTCAAGTGCTACGATTATAGGCATGCGCCACCACTTCATTTGTTCTCTGTCATGGGCTTTTGAGTTGGAAGGCCTCAAGATCAGAGGTCTTCTGTGGGGATACAGTCATGTGTCTTTGGAGCACAGTGCTGGGACATGGATGGGGCAGAGAGCTGATGGTCCAGATGTTACTTAGGAAACTTTTGCCATAATTTAGCCTGGGGTAATGAGGAGGACATGAAGCGGTGTGTAAATTATGTGTAAGAACTATTTTGGGATGAAGTCAATGGATATATGAAACCTGGTTAAGTTAGGGTATGTATTCATTCAATAAATACTTATTGATTCTCCCTCTCCCCAGACCACAGTGAGCTTGGAGCACCCTGCAGGTGGGGGTGGGAAGCAGGATGTATTAAATATAGGCTCCGATTTCAGTTGAGTGTGACCATGACCACAGGAGGATGGTGAGGCAGAAATATGAGAACAGCCACCCCTGTTACACAGGCCTTGAGAAGGGTATAGAATTTATTGGGTCCCTCATTTTTAGATGCTTTCAGATAAAGCTTCACAGACAGATGAGAATTTTATCTCCTGTTATAAACCATTACCAGAGAGAGAGGGATGAGCGGTGAGCTCGTTTTTTTAGAGAGTACTTTAAAGCTCTCTGTCCAGTCCTGTCTAAGATCCACAGTTGTAACCAGTGTGCACTTTGGCAGGAGGCCCCAGCCAGCTGCTTCTTCCACCTTTGTCTTCAGAGCCGACATTCTGACTCCATATCAGTTTTCTGGAATGTCTTCTCCACTTTCCTCTTTTAAGGGGAGAATAAAAGAAAAGTTTAGAAATGTAGGCTCTTAAACAATTATTTAGAAACAATATACCGTAGGTAATGTGTTACCTTTCCTTGTATATTTCTATAGTTTACTTGTTCTAGGTAGAGAAAATAAATGTAGTTATTTGTGCAATGGGAGCTCAGTTCATTTTTGAGTGTGAACTTCTTTAGCATGTCCAAATGCAAGCTAAGTCCCTGCACAGATTTGATAAATCATAGATGGAAAAGGCATTCTCAGATTCTTCCTCATGGATTTTTTTGCTTTTTATGACTGCAGATCTCTCTTCTTTGAAATTCCATCTTCCTTTGATATTTAAATGCTGATGTTACTATGTGGTTATTAGTTAATATGGTTAACAATGGTTATAATGATAACTTTTTAAAATGTCTTTCTCTGTTTTTCTTTCAGTTTCCTATTATAGCCCCCTAGAAGAATGGTTCTATCTCTCACCTTCAGAGTTTTGCTGTTACCTCTATACCAATGATTTATCCCATCTTTATTTCCAGTCTTGACCAAGACATTTGTGAGAATTAGGGGAAAGCTCGATGTTTAAGGAGAATCTGAGCAAAAAAGGAGGATGAATGAAAGTTCACTCCACATTCAAGAAGATCCACACATCTTAGACACTTTCAACATAGAGAAGCATAAGAAGGAGCGAGGAAGTGAAAGTATTGAATTTCCATTTCATGTGTAAGGCAGTGCTATCTGTGGACAGGACAGAAATTGTTCTG
>NW_004624793.1:11969772-11986282 GCF_000247695.1 Heterocephalus glaber
TCTCTCCCACCATATTATTCTTACTGAGGTCTGAAATACCTACCATTAGAGATTCACTTATATCAACAGAGTGAAGAGACATTCTGTTGAATGAAAAGATGTATTTGCCCTCATACATCTGATAAGCGGTTAATATTGTGTTCAAAATACATAAGGAACTCAAGCAACTCAATAATAAAATAAATAACCCAATTAAAAAAGTGGGCAAAGGACCTAGCTATTTCTCAAAAGAAGACGTATAAATAGCTAACAACTATATGAAAAAAGTTCAACATCAGTAATAATTAGGAAAATACAAACTAAAACTACATGGACATACACCTCACACCTGTTAGAGTGACTGTTACCAAAACAGGGAGGGTAAGTGTTGGTGAGGATGGGGAGGAAAAGGAACCCTTGCACAATGATCATGGGGACATATATTAGTACAGCCATTATGGGAAACAGTATGGAGGCACCTTAGAATGCTAAAAATAAAATAAGCCAGACCCAGAAGAACAAATACAATGATGTCTCACTTAAATGTAGAATCTAAAAAAGTCAAACTCATAGAAACAGAATGAAATGATTTATACCAGAGGCTAAGAGGTATTGGGATATTAGTCAGAGGGCATAAAATTTCAGTTAAATGGTAGGAGTTTAAAATACACACACACACACACACACACACGCACACACACTCACACACACTCACTCAGTAAATTCATGTGTGATAAGCCAAGTTTTCTTCCTGGTCCTTTTATTGAGTATGTCTCTCAGAGCAATAATGTCCTATCTTAATTCACTGAAGTGTTAGGGAGAGTTAATTTCTCTAAGGGATTTTCTAATTAAATTTTCTGTGGGATAACTCTCCTTGAGATAAGATGGGGGAAAGAAATGTGAAATGGAAATGGAATGAGGACCCAGTTTCGTAAGCCTCATGGTTTGGCCTTGGTTGAGGGCTGACATAAGATGGGAACTTCACTCTCAGAGCAGTTGTTGCTGGCAGAAATGGGTCAGCAAGGATGCAGGGCAACTTTCTTCTCTCACTGACTTTGTACTCCTACCCAGAATGTTGAAACGTACGTAATGTGTATGGTTTGGCGTGCAATAGACCCTGAACTTATAAAGCCTCCTAAAAATAACTAATACTATAGTTTCACTCCTTTAGTAGTCTTCAGATGAAAGGTAAAGGCCTAGGGGTAAAAAGTTTATAATAAAACCTTTAGTCTTTCTTCCTCCGCGATAATGGCAAGAGTGTGAGTAGGAAATAAAGACTCTGGAAATGTTTAGGGGAGCAGAGTATTTTGTGTGCTGACCATTGAAGTTCAGAGGGGGAAAAAGCTGTGTGCTGGAATCTGTTTACCAGGAGAAAATTCTTTCATCTTACTCCCTTCCCAGGGTGGGTGGTGGCTCAGGGCTGCGGGTCCTGTACAGGAAGAGGATGCTCACAACAGACAGTGCACACTCCCATTTTTTCCTGCACATCTGGTGCCCAGTGTGAGTCTATCTGTTTCTGCACAGGCAGTGGAGCTGTGGGGTCTGTGATCCCCACTAGAAGCCCCAGGTTTGTTGGTAGTCAGGTACTTCCATGGAGAAAAATGGTCATGCTGAGAGCTAATGACTTTCAGGTAAGGATGTTTTGAATCTTTAAACAGGAGTGGTACTTGGCTGAATATCAGTTTGGCTTTTGTTGCTCTTTGAATTTTTTCTCTATTTTCAAAAAATTAGCCCATTTCTCTTTTCTATGAGGTATTATTTCCTGTGGTTCTTGTGTTTTTGTGGGCAAATTATGAGGAAATGCAGCAAATTGTGAGTTCCATTTTTTTTTTTTAAGCCACTAGTGTAGTGTGAAACATGTTCCTTATCTCTAAACTGGAAAGATAGTTTATTTCTTGAGTCCTGAGAGTGTTAACCTGAGCAACTGGGATGAGTTTTGTATGAGAGTTGAGGTGATTGGAGGTGGAAAAGGGCATGTGTGGTGTTGTAGAGGTCACAGCCCCACAGCAGAGTCCTCTGTAGACTGTGTTCATCATTCACATTTCTGCTCTCCTTGATTTCCTAGGGTTATTTCTATATCTATTAGTAAGTGACTTGGAAAACATTCTGCTGATCTTGAAGTTCTCAGTGTTGAGATATACTTTTCTCATTTGGGTGACAATTTCTTTCGCTTGAAAGCTGTAGACCTTAAGTTCCTATTAAGAGGTTTATGAGAAGTGGAGTTGGGGTGGAAGATGAAAATTCCTTGGGAACTTGGCTCCAGCTCTTGCACAAAGATGCATGTACTCAGTGCCTGTCTGCTTTAGGACTGGAGGATTTGGAAGTATGTTGTGCATGGACATGAGCTCCTGTTTCAGTCAGCATTCTAAAGACAAGGCCTGGAGAGTTCGCTGTTTCACTGCCAGCTCATTCATTTCTGGCAAAGGAAGTGCTGAACTATGGTACATGGTAGCTGGTGTGTACACAGGGGAACACCAGTGAGGTTTCCCTTTATCCTTTTAAAGACCCCAACCCCCCACCTTTGTTGGTTAAGGTGACAGTGGAAGGAACTGGAAGTCATGCAGAATTCAGTGGCCTGCATAGCTCTATATTTCAAGATGGAGAAGACCCTGCAGAGGTAGACAAGAGAGCTAGGAAAAAGAAGTGTCCCAGTTGGCTTCCTCCCCTCTTCTTGTTCATCTGGGCAATTAACTGATTGTGCTTGGTTTTATATTTACTGTTAGCTGTCTTTGGAAAGTTTAGGCTTTGAATTTTAAGAGTCCCTCTGATACCTTTAGGTCAAAAGAGTTACCAACATTTGGGGAAGTCATGTATATGAAATGGAGTCTCCTTTAGAGCAAAAGGCACCTCAGAGTCTTGCTGTGTTGCTCCACACACTAGATGAGAGAGGCTATGGGACTTGTCTGCAGTGTCTGCAGCATGGTGGGAGTTCACAAGACATTCATCCAGTGAGTTGGGGAAAACATGACTCATTCAAGATCATACTGTTTATAGCTGATTGAGATTTTTAGTCTTTTAGATACTTGTCTTGGTGTGTCATTGCAAGGGAAATGATTTTGTTTTTCTCCAATAGACCTGAAATAATGGAATGAACAATAGGTACTTGATTATGATTTAAACATTATGAAGTTCTTTTTTTTTTGCTTAATGACATATATAAATTGCACATTTGTTTTTAATTGCTTGCTATCTGCTGTTTGAAATTTTAGACATGATCCAGTATGTAAGCTGGTGTTATCTTATATTTTGAAACCAAGTATCCTCTATAAACTTTGAAAGCTTCAAAGATTATTTTAAATATGTTCACATATTGGATTAAATTTTCCCCCTCTATAACATAATTGCTTCTTGTATTTTTAGGTGTACTAAAAATGTTGGCCTAGGAAAGTATCCACGTCATTGATTATCTGGAGAGAACAGTCATTTCCAAATGAAATTTTATTTTATGTGTTATAGATCATTACCTGGCAAAATAGTATTTATCATACTTGGAAAAATTTATCCTTTAACAGACTCCATCAAATCAGAATTATCTTTTACTAGCATGTTTTTATTCCATGTCCCACTGCTCTTCTGAAGCACCATGATGATCAACTCAATGCATGCTCTGAGGAGCAGCCTTCGATATCACTTACCACGTCCTATTAGCTGATGTTCCAAGGCTGGAAGGTGAAGGGGCAGCAGGCAGTGTGCACGAATTCAGAGGTACTGTGAGTGTATTGAGGTTGAATACAGGATACCATTTATGAGGCTGCTTCCCAGCAGCATTTCACCTCCAAAATTTTTATGTAATGAGAGAATTTGAATAAGGGCAGCCAGCCATTGGTGATACTGCTGGTTTATAGTGATTGATGGAAGTCTCTATCATGCCAAAATATATTTTTAACTATTCATTTTTCTTTCATTCTCAGCTGTATACCATTGATCATCTGCAATCAGTGGCAAAGCTCAATTTCAGGGATGCTAATTTCACTGACATCTTTACCTTACAAGTTGGGAAATCACAAGAAATTGTCAGTGAAAGGGATAATAAAGATGCAAGTATATCATTAAACTTACAAAGAGATCTACAGGAAACTAAGAAAGAACCATTGTTGTTTTTCTTTTGGTACCGGGGATCAAACTCGGGTCCTTGCACTTGGGAGGGAGGTGATGGAACCACTGAGCTAAATCCCTGGCCCAACAGGAAACTAAAAATAGTAGAGTTTCATTGTGAGGATGGGAGTGCTGTAAGTGAGCTATTTTCATTGATCATGGCAGAAAGTGGATTGGAAATATTTGGAAGGGATAAAACTAGGAAACTGGGGAAGGGGGATCATCTACCAGTAGAAACACCAAAATCATTGAAAGGATTTGCCTCTGAATGCAGGGCTGGGGGTGATGGTGACCCAGGTCACACTTGCTTTCCATGGAAACTCTTTTGTTACATGTGTACTTTTAGTTATGTGCATGTGTTACTTTGATAAACATGAAAGTGTACTATTCAACATTCCCTGTTACTTTCTTCTCTAGAGTAGGGACCAGATAATAGCGGAATATTTTAAAGTTGAGCAATAGGGGTGAGGAATGATAACTAAGGAGCTTAGCATCTGGGTCACTTACAGGCATATTCAGGTTTGCTTCTTTCTCCCAAACTTGAAATTTGGTGAAAATATTACCAGGGCTCTAAGCTAGGAGAAAAAAAAACAAAAAAAGAAAAATTTAACACCACGTGAGGACTTTCCAGAACCTTGAAACGCAGTGGGATATGTTGATAGCAAGATCTGTCATTGAACACGTGTGTTTAACAATTTTGTTGCCATTGTGGTTCCTAGTGCTGGCCACTGTCTAAGGGCCTTGCCAGGCTGAAATTTTGTGTTAGAGCTAAGAGATTATTTGACTAGTAGAAGCTCTGTTGTTGAGTATTACAGGGGAAAGCAAGAACTGAGTTGCAAAAGGCAAGCAAAAGAAAGAGAGAGAAAAATGCTGAATTTGTGTCCAGGAACACTTTTCAGGAAAGATAGTTGCTTACAGCTGTGCTTCTTGGAAACACTGATTCTAAGAAAAAGTTTGACTGTGGAGTTCATGTCTCATTTTTTGTTTGATTACTTTTGGTCAACATCCCAGGAACGAAACACATTCTTAGACTCAACGAGGTTTAACTGTAGCAAAGTAATTCCCTAATTCTAGTTCTTCTTGTCTAATTCAGGGACTCTACAGTAATAAAAATGTTCATTTGATACCTGTGAGCCTGGATGGTGGAGGTGTCCTTAATTTCTCAATCTCACCAAACTCTCTTTGGGAGAGCCTGAATTTGTACAATCAAAGTGGGCTCAGAGGAAAGCCTGTATTTTCCAAGGAGACAGAATGAAAGTAGGTCCTTCTTTATTTCTAGGAGGAACTGGAATGTATTTTAATTAGTGCATCATCTTGGGAAGTTTTACCACAGAGAAAAGCTTACTAACAGGGTTGGTTCATTAGCCATCAAGCATCAATTTCTGAGGCTCTTTGGCATTGTTTTAAATAAATGTTTTGTCAATTAATAGGGAGTAAGAGATTAAACTTTGACTTTCCCAACTTTTTCTCTCTCTTTTTATTCAGCCTTATGAGAGATGACATTTCAGAAACATACCCAAAGCTGAATTTTACTGCATGCCCCAAAATAAGCATAAAATATTGTCAGAAGAGGTAGATGGTCAGGAATTGGAGATAATATAATTAGAAATAAGTGGTAGATTCAGTCGGAGACAGATGTCTGTATCTGAGAAAATACTGTGAATAAAATAGGTTATGGGGAAGGGGTGACTCAGCAGAGATTTAGAGTGGTTTTTTTAGAACCACCCCATTTGTGAACCCTTGACTTTCCTTTCAGGTGTGCCTCCCAATAACCAGGTAAGTTCTATGGGGTGTTTGCTGCCAAGACAAATTCCAGAGATTGGGCAATCCTTTAATTACTATTTTCTAGCATGTGGCAGCTAAGAGGGTTGGCCTACTGAGTGTAGAGTCCTTCCTTCTTTTGAAAACTTCAAGACCAACAAACTATTTCCTCTGTTAATCTGTGATGGCCAAGTGACAAAGCAAAGGCCCAGCCTTTAGTTATGTAATGTGTTATGGCACTGGAGGTCAGGATCTTCCTTCTCAGATGAGATGGGCATCAATGCAGCAGAACCTGTTGGTGTGCCCCCACCTTCGCAGTGAAGAAATGCCTGCTGAGAGAAGCCACTCAGCTGGTTTCTGCCCCATCTGCCCTGTGCTGCTTGCTGAGCCTGGGGCAGCCCAGTGTTGGGGCTAGCACCCTTGCTTTTCCTGTCTTTGCTTTAGATATTTCCTGGTTGTTTTGTTAGTGACAGATCTATAACAGTCTTAAAGAATTGATGATTAATGTGGTAAGGCATCTGTGATATATATATATATATATATATACAATATATATATTTAAATGTCAGAATTGTATATATTCAATGTATACAACATGTGTTCAAATATGCATATATTGTGGAATGGTTCAGTTAAACTACTCTATGTATTACTGCACATATTTTTGTAGCAAGAATACTTAACATTTACTCTTAGCTACTTTCAAAATATGCATCGTTATTTGTCACCACCATGTTATATAATATATCTTTTAAACTTACTGTCCAAATTGAAATTTTATGTCTTTTGACCAACATCTGCCCAGCTCCTGGTGAGTACCTTTTTACTTTCTACTGTGAGTTCTAAGTTTTTAGATTCTACATGTAAATGGGACCATGTGGTATTTGTTTTTCTGTGCCTTGCTTATTTCACTTACTATAATGTCCTCTGGGTTCATCTATGCTGCTGCAAATGACAAGATTTTTTTTGTTTTGCTTTGTTTTTTTGGTACCGGGAATCGAACTCAGGACCTTGTGCTTGAGAGGCAGGCACCGGAACCATTGAGCTAAATCCCCGGCCCCAAGATTTTTTTTTCTTTTTTGAGTCTGAATAGTATTAAATTGTGCATATGTACTACATTTTCTTTATTCATTTATCTGTTGATGAACACTTTGATTGGTTCCATACTTTGGTGATTATGAATAATGCTGCAATAACCGTGGGAGGGCAGCTATTTCTTTGATGTACTGATTTCATTTCCTTTGGATATATACCTAATAGGGTATATAGGGATTACTAGATCATATAGTAGTTGTATCTTTAGTATTTTGAAGAACCTCCATACTGTTTGATGATAGCTGTACTAATTTATATTCCCACCAATAGTATGTGAAGATGCTCTTTTTTTGTGTGTGGGAGAGGGTACTGGGGATCGAACTCAGGACCTTGTGCTTGGGAGACAGGCAGCGGGACCACTGAGCTAAATCCCCGGCCCTGAAGGTTCTCTTTTCCCCTCATCCTCATGGTGAGGTATCTCTTGAAGAAGGTCTGTCTACTAGGGTACTACAGTATGGTTTGTGAGTAGATATTTTTGTTGGCTGGAATTATTGTGGGAGTTTTCTCCCTTTTTTTTTTTAGGATGGTAGCATCTGGTCCTGGCCTTGAGAAGCATGGTTAGGAAGGGATGGAGGAGCATGTGTATGATGTGTTGTAAGAAAATGTATCTAATTAGGTGGTAATCCTTTTGGTTTTATTTGGTTTTGGGGAAAATTATTGCTCTTATCTTCAGCCCACTGTCAGTAGGGGAATGATGTCTAAGAGAGCCCAGCATACTTTTTTTTGGTACTGGGGATTGAAGTTAGGACCTTGTGCTTTTGAGGCAGGCGCGGCACCACTGAGCTAGATCCCTGGCCCTAACATATATCTTTTATATTAACTCAATTTCTTTTTGTTTAAGCTTTTGCATTTCCAAATTCATTCATTTTTGGTGACAAAATTTCCACATTTATAAAGCGTCAGTGAGTAGTTAGTCTATATCACTTTAAGGAGTAGGAAGCAATCTTGTTTTTTGTATATAATGGTGTAGTCTTTCCTTTTGGTTGCTACCCTGTGTTGGTCCTGAATGTTGTGAGCTCCGCTGGGGCTCTTAGCCAGGTGGGGTAACATTTGTGATCTCCAGAGATCCAAATACCTCAGCTATAGGAAGCATCTGCTGCTGCAGGAAATTTCACAATAAGCATTTATTGATGTCCTATGGTATATCAGGCATCTTCCTGGCTGTTGAGGGGACAAACATAAATATGACCCACTGTCTGCTCCTGAGTTGCCTGTAGAGCTCTTGACTCAGGGATGTGTAAAGATCAGTTTTACAGGAGAGCTGGATGGTGGCTTCTCTCAGTGTGTTTAAGATCAATTTGTTTAGTAAAACAGCACCATGAATAATCAGGGTTGGCCCCAGCTTTCTAGTTTGAATTTTCAGTAATGTTGTATGAGCAGTTGAACATGCTTTGTGACCAGCAAACCATGTCGAGCCTCCTTGAGCTATTGTTAGTAGATAACTTTATAGCAGAGTTAATCTATCATATAAATAAGAATCACAATTGGGTTACACAATAATTAAATGTTAATAGTAGGTGTGTGGCTCATAGTTATCCATTCAGCAAATGTTTATTAGAAACCTCTGGTGCCAGGCAGTGTATGAGGTGTTTTTCCAAGACTCAGAGGAGGAATGATCATTCTAGTAGGGTCCCAGCTACAGTAATGGCATATATAAAAGGCAATGTGAGAGGGATGAGCACACACCAAAGTCACCTGTGTGCATTCTCAGTTCAAAGAGGGATTGGGCTGAGTATGGAAGGATTTCCTCCATTATTCCCATGAACTACTTTGAACCCATAATCCTTCTGGGATATCCTTGGCTCCCTTTCCTTTCCTTTCCTTTCCTTTGTGGATAAGAAATGTAGACAGCCTAGGCAGCTACATTCTTCTGTCTCATCTTTTTCCTTGGGTCCTGTGGGTGTACCTGGCTGGCTGCCTCCCCTGTGTGAAGCCCCTTGCTCCTGGGCTCTTTGTGCTAAGTGGTGGAAAACCAGAAGGGCTGACATCACAGGATATGAGACTGGAGAAACAGGATGGGGTGCCCCTGTGTAGGTGGGAAGAAAACCTGTCTAAGACTGCTGGCCTAGGGCAGGGTTGCCGTTTGTGGCAATCCTGGGCAGACAGCTATATGCCTTAGGTAGCCTGGAGCTCCTCACTCAGGGCTGGCAATCTTCAGGATCAGCTTGAGGAAATTTTTATTTATTTATTTATTTATTTATTTATTTATTGGTACCAGGGATCGAACTCGGTTCCTTGCGCTTGTGCAGCAGGTGACGAAACCACTGAGCTAAATCCCCGGCCCCTAGAAATTTTTATTTTTAAGACAAGAAAGAGATCCATAATAACTTAGGTACTTTCTGTTGCCTAAAGGTCTCTTTATGTGACTATAGAGGATTAAGAGATTTGAGACTGATCAAGGAAAAAGACATGACCACAAGAGGCAGTGACATACAAGTCTTAGTGGATGGTGTTGGGACAAGGTTACATGAGAGAGTAAGTCCCTCGTGGCCTGAAGCTGTGCAGAGACTTACAGCAAAGGGTCTACCATTCAGAAGGGGTGGTGGATGAGTGATCTCCTGGGGAGAGGAAGGCTCATCCCATGGTGTCACATGCCCAGCTGATGAGTCTCTGGGTTAGAGGGTGCAGAAGGGCTGATATAGGGCCCTGTCTCATCAGTAAGTGACACCTCTCAGGTGACAGCTGTCAGCTGAGGGTTTCACAGGGTATGTAAAAGAGATGGGATGACTTCAAATATGTTTACGTGTGATTGGATATTTGAAAATTTGAATTTGATGCCAGTGGGCTTTTGAGCTAACTGGTCTCAGCCTGCAGTGAAGAAATCCCTAAGCCCATAAACTATCTTTGGCCCATTTATATAACTATGACAAAGCTTTCTGTTTCATGGTTGAAAATAAAATGTCTAAAAATATAAACACTTGGGAAATAGTAACTCAATTCATGATAATGTATTTCAATCGAAGTTTAAAAGTATTTTCAGGTTCCTTCCTCTTTTGACAGGGGATTGCTGGCTCTCAACACCAGGCGTCCCTTAGGTACCTTCCATATATTTCTTAAACTGAACTCAGTCATTGCCTCCTAACCCTACCCTATCTCTGTTGGTTGGTAGCAGTACCATCTTCCTAGACATCTAAGTGCAGTGGGACTCCTGGTGTTCAATTAGAAGTCTGAGCAGGGTCATTCGTGTCCAGCAGCAGAGGCAGCTTCTGTGCCAGGAAAGAAGGTAGAGCAGTGTGATTGCCTCCATATTTGTTGGAGGCCCTGCAGTGTACAGGAAAAAGGCTACATTTGGAGGAGTCTAAGGAAATGCTGCCCCACTACATCATGCTGCCTGATTGCAATCGAGTTCACTTTTGGTGCTTTGATGACTGTGTGCAGAATAGAGATAATAAGAATTATTGGCTACGGGGCCGGGGATTTAGCTCAGTGGTTCCACTGCCTGCCTCAAAAGCACAAGGTCCTGAGTTTGATCCCTAGTACCAAAAAAAAAAAAAAAGAATTATTGGTTACAAAGGAAATAAAGGCATCTGACTTGTCATAGGTTGCCAGTAAAAGGCTTCCAGAAAAGTCTCACAGCCACAAAGTTACCTGTGTTAATCATGTTGGTCTCTATAGATGTTTCCCAGGGCTGCTGTAACAAACTACCACAAACTTGGTGGCTTAAAACAATAAAAATTTATCTTCTCAGAGTTTTAGTTTTTAGCAGCCAGATGTCTCCCTCTGGGGACTGGAGGGGAATCCTTCCTTACATCTTCCAGATCCTGGTGGTGGTCCTTGGCTTAGGGTTGTATCACTCCAATCTCTGCCCATCACGACATGGCCATTTCTTCTGTGTCTGGGTCTCCCCTTATGTCTTTTGTAAGGACGCTTGTCATTGGATTTAGATCTCACCTGGGAATGATCTTATCTTAAGATCCTTCATTATATCTGTAAAGGCTTTCTTCTTTCAAATAAGGTCACATTCACAAATTCTGGGGCTTAGGATGTGCATGTGTCCTTTTGAGAGACAGTAACCCACTAGACTCTGTCTGTGTCTTGATGCATGGCTTCACCGCTGAATTCTACAAGACATTTAGAGAGGAACTAATGCCACTACTGTTTAAACTCTTCAGTGAAGTTGACAGGGAAACAATACTCCTGAATTCATTCCTGGAAGCAAGCATCACCTTGATCCCCAAAGCAGAGAAAGACCCAACTGAAAAAGAGAACTATAGGCCAATCTCACTAATGAACATAGATGCAAAAATCCTTAATAAGATACTGGCAAATAGAATGCAGAAGATCATCAAGAAGATCATCCACCCTGACCAAGTGGAATTCATCCCAGGGATGCAGGGATGGTTCAACATACACAAATCAATCAATGTAATACACTATATCAATAGAACCAAGGACAAAAACCATATGATCACCTCAATAGATGCAGAGAAAGCATTTGACAAAATCCAAAACGCATTTATGATAAAACCCCATAAAAAATTGGAGTAGACAGTCTCAACCTCAATCTGATAAAAGCTGTCTATGAAAAACCAACAGCCAATATCATACTAAATATCAAAAACTGAAATCCTTCACACAGAAATCAGGAAGAAGACAAGGATGTCCACTATCACCACTCCTGCTCAATATAGTTTTAGAAACATTAGCCTTGGCAGTTAGATAAGAGGAAGAAATAAATGGAATAAGGATGGGTAATGAAGAAGTCAAGTTGTCATGTGCAGATGACATGATACTCTATATAGAAGACCCCAAGATCTCCACCAAAAGTCTTCTATACTTAATAACCAAATTCAGTAAAGTAGCTGGATGCAAGGTCAACACACAAAAATCAATAGCTTTCCTCTACACGAACAACAGACTCACCGAGAGAAATAGGGCAAACAATTCCTTTCACAATAGCATCCACAAAACTGAAATACCTAGATAATGTTTATTCTTGACTTATGCTAGATCCTTTACAAAGTACAATCTTAAAGGAATTGGAAAAAAATGTATCTGCATATTTTCTCTAGCAGAGTAGAAGCAGGACATGGTGTATTTTTGCCTGCTGTCTTGCTTGAACATCTTCATGCCTCCTGTCCTCCCCTCCTAGATGCTCTAGCCACATACACAGAATGTTCTTCAGTGGTCCCACACTGCTGACTCATACACATCTCTGGAAGAAGGTTCCTATAGGGCCTACACTTAGAATTAATAAAATGTCTAGCAGTCAGAAAATCAGCTCTCTGAACATATATGCAGGCTACCAAGCCAGTTTCCATTTTGTTTGCTTTTGGAAGAATAAAGCTATCTTTGGTTATGTTGCTGATTTGGCCAAATGGTCTCACTCAGCTATACTTTGGAACATCCTGGGTGGTGTAGGAGTCAAGAAAGAGTTGATCAGAAATAATTTGTTATGACTTGTGAATTCTCTCTTTCCCCTGATCTTACCTCATCATCATGGGCTCTTTCAGGGCAGGCCAGACTTTGCCTCTGTGCATCCTCTTCCTCCTGTGGAGCAGAGTAGGAGCTCTCTGTAAATGTTTGGTAAATGACTATTTGAATTCTGTAAGATCAATGAAGGATTCATGCTACCACTAAATCTCTGGAGCAATATTTAGATTAAGTTTTGAAGTCCATTGGACCCTGAACTTATAAACTCAATTTGTTCCTGAGGGCTGGTTGTAGCTCGAGATGTCAGCTGAAGGCTCAGACTCCTCTCCACAGCCTTCAAAGTCTCTCTCCTATGTCCAGGCAGATCTCAGTGTCCTTAGACAGACATTACCCAGGATTTCTCAATTAACCCTGTACAGGAAAGGATGTTGTAACGTTCTTCCAGAACTCTTTAAGGGTTAAACCTGTATCTGAGATCATCTGGAAGCAGGTGGCCAGCATTCAAACTCAAGAGTTTGGTTGTAAGTTAAAACTGAAATTCTGGGGGCCGGGAATTTAGCTCAGTGGTTCCAGCGTCTGCTTCACAAGCGCAAGGTCTCGAGTTCTACCCGGTTCAACCCCCCCCCCCCAACCCCTGAAATTCTGATCATAATCCAAGTTATTCGTATTTTAGGCCAGTTATAACTTTGTCCACTGTAGAACATGATTACACAATCACCATTTGCACATTTTCCTAAAAGTTATGCATTTCTGACTATTATTTCTTTGGCTTCTGAGAAAGTCAGTGTTATTTTTCTTTTCATGTGCCACTCAGGTCTCAGCAATACTTGAAGGTTATTCAGACTGACAGTGATATAAAAAAAGAATCTGTCTTCATTTGAGCCACTGTAATAAAATACCACAGGTTGGTTGGCTTAAACAATTTTTCACATTTCTGGTGGCTTGAAGTTCAAGATCAAAGTACCTGCAGATATGGTGTCTGATGAGGTCTCTCTTCTAGCTTGCAGGTAGTATCTTCTCATTGTATCCTCCCACGAGGAGGGGGTTGGGGGGAGCGAAAAAATATTAAGCAAACACTCTCCTGGCTCTTTTTATAAGGGCACTAATCCCATCGTGATGGGCCCATCCTCACGACTTAGTCACATTCCAATTCCCCATCTCCCTGTACCATCACACTGGGGATTAGGTTTGCATTCAGTCCTTAGCAGAACTGTGTAGTTACACAGTAGCTTACTTTTATGGAGCAGTTAATATGCTAGATGCAGATACTACTATTGTGGCCACTTAATAATACTGTAACTTGCCAGGGATTTAGCTCAGTGGTTTCACTGCCTGCTGTGCAAGCACAAGGACCCCAGTTCGATCCCCGGTACCAAAAAAAAAAAAAAATAATAATACCATAACTTGTTTAGACATGCTAGTAAGAAGTGGAGTGGGAACTCCTCAAACAAGGGGTGTGTGAGTCCAGAGCCTACTGCACATTTTGAGCACCCTTTTGGTACCCAGAAATGTCTAACTCCAGAGAGCAGTCGAGACAGCAGTTAGTAATCGAGGTGTAGTGTGCTCAGCCCCCTGAAAGATGTTGTAGAGCTGAAGGATGAGCAAAGGGAAGCTTTTAATCTGTTAGCAAGAATGGCTCATCTTCACCACTTGGGTAGAAAACTTCTCTACTAGTGGAGACCCTTCTAGGAGTAAATTATTTCTCTACCTATTGACAACAAGCTAGTGCTTATTGAAAGAATGGTAACCTGGTGGCATGCAGAGAATAGATTCTGTGTGTTATTATTTAGATCTAAACTGCCCCCCCCATCATGCCATCTTGTATGTGGAAGGTGATCTGATCTTGGGGATGTTATAGCTGATTTGCTTTTAGGAGCTGGGGCCTGGTTAGAGGCAGGTCACTGGGGATGTGACCTGGCAACGGTATATTCTTGTTCCGGCTATGCCCTTCTTGCTGTGCTTCCTGGCTACCGTGGGTTGAGCACCTTTTCCTTCGCCAGGCTCCTCTGCCATCCAGTTTCTGCCTTAGGGCCAGCTGACCAGGGACTGTAACAATGAGCCAAAATAAACCTTTCCTCTTTTAAATTGTGGGTGTCATATTTTGTCTCAGCAGTGGGAAAAGTGAGACAGTGCTTCATTGAGTGTGTGTCTCTTTATTGCCATCAATATTCAATTAAAGTGTTACATATACTGTAACTTACTACCATGTTTTCTTCTTTGTAACATTTCTCACGTTCATTTGAAAGCAGTGAAAAATAAAGAAACTTGTGAGTGTTAAGAAATGAAAAACATTTTATTTTTCCCATGAGTCATGGTTGGCAGTAATGTTACTTAAAAGGTAGGTCATAAAGCCATTTTAAAACTTGTAAATTACAGGGTTTATTGTGTGAGCTAGCTGGATTGTTATGACTCTTAAGACTCCTATCTTATGTATTGGAGAGCTTATTAGCATTACTATGTGTACCAAACTATATTTTCTAACTTCAAAAAGTAGTTTATTTACTTGATTTATTTCCCAAACAGGTGTTGTTTTTAGAAAAAAAATGGATTAAAACTTAATCTATAAAAGATGTTTCCTGAAAGCTTTTATACTTCATGCTGGATATAGCAAAATACAATAGTATAGATTTTTGTTTATGACTCTCTATGAAAGTGAGTGACTATAAATCAGATAGATGAAAAAAGTTAAATTACTCTTTTTATGTTTTACAATCATCAGAGAATGATGCAGAAGAATAACGTCATGTTGCAAATATGCATGCCTTCTGACACATCTATTATATATGTGTAAGTTTTGCATTGTGTTTTGAGAAATTCTATTAGAATTAGGAGAATCTTGCTTCATTCATTAACGCTCAATAATTTCTAGGCAGTATTTACCTCTTTTCTTTCTTAATCTCCTTTTAAAGAATAAACATGCACCCAGGCTGAGTCTTAAGTGTTCTTTCCCATGGGGGATGCCAAAAGTAGCATGCGGGAAAACTGAAATCCTCCAGTTTTCCAAGGGACAGAATGTGAAATGTGATTTCTTATTTTTCAGAAGCCCAAAGTGGCACAATGCCAGTTTTTTTAGCTTAATAATTATTATTTCATGATGAAGACTAAACTATTTTGATAACTTTACATTCTAAATAGATTCAGGCTAAAATAAGTGAGCTCATACCTGAAAGTCTATGGAGTACAAATACCCCCATAAAGAACATTTGCCCTTAAATAGCATTATTGATAATAATTGATATTTATTAAGCTGCACATATTTAAAATGTACAATTTATTTGGACACACACATATGTAAAACTATCGCCAGATTTAAGATAATGAACATTTCCATCACTCCCAAAAGTGTCCTTAGGACTTTTGTAATCCATCTCCCCTGTTCCTTCCAGATCTACATTGTGTTACTATGCATTAGTTTATATAAAATGAAACCAGACAGTGTGAACTCTACTTTTTTGCCTGGCTTCTTTTATTCAGCACAATTTTGAGATTTGTCCATATTGTATGTACCAATAGTTCATTCCATTTCATTGATGAGTCTCTTTGAATATGTAGGTATGTATCATAATTTATCAGTTTCCCATTTTCGGTTATTACAAATGAAGTTGCCATGAATATTTGTGGGCAAGTTTTTGAGTAGATGTATGTTTAAATTTGTCTTAGGGTAAATATCTAGCAGTAAGATGATTGGGTCATCACATGTCACTTATTCCTACATCCCATTAGCCAGAGCCTACTTGTGTATCCACACCTTAGGGTGAGAGAAACGTAGTCTGAGCTGGATTGACACAAACCCACTAACCCTTCTATCACTGTGTCAGAGGGGTATATGTTGAGTGAAGGAGGCATTCAACACTTCTTGACATGTTCATTCATATTTTGTGTTATGTTGCAGTTAGTAGTTTATTGAGTAGTTAAGGAGGCTTACTGCTTATATTAAATCTGCTCATTAACATGTGGAGAGTTATGATACAAATAAGGCTCATAATTGATGTATTGAATTTGATCTTTCTACAGCACTTAAAACACAAGTCTTAGGTGAACCTGTATGTGAAAGTTGACAAACCAAAATGGGAAGCTGAGGCAGAAGACAGAAGCTTCGATTCAGAACGTTCTTGTAAACATGTACCTTAGGGAATGGGTTCACTGAAAGTTTTGGAGCAGTGTGGGAATATGACAGATTGGAGTAATAGGTAATCTAGTGGCTCCA
>NW_004624793.1:12001544-12027415 GCF_000247695.1 Heterocephalus glaber
TAAATGTCTCTAATTTCTCATTTTTTATGGTTGAGTAGTACTCCATTTTATTAAAAAACCACATTTAAGCACAATAATTTTTAACTGGCCCTGGATAGAGAAACCATGTTAGTGTTCTCTCCTGTACTCCCTTTTGAGTATACACTGCCGGAAATGCTTCTGGGAATTTGTGCTGCGGAGATAGTGATATGTTTTAGAAAAACAACTATATTAAGCATAGGATGCCTTTAAGAAAAATGGAGATTTGTAAGGATGTCCCTCTTGATATGTCCTATCTGATTTTTTTTTTTGGTTCTGGGGATCAAACTCAGGTCCTTGTGCTTATGCAGCAGGCAGCGAAACCACTGAGCTAAATCCCCAGCCCCTATCTGGTTTTTTAGAACACCTTTATTCAGGATGTGATTCATATACCATATAATTAATCCATTTAAAGTGTATAATTCAGTGGTTTTCAGTATGTTCAGAGTTGTGCACCTGTCACCATAGTCAGTTTTAGAATATTTCTATTACCCTCAAAGCACTTTTTAGCTCTCATCTCTCCGACTCCACCCTGCCCAGCCCCCTAGTTCTAGGTAACTGTTAATCTACTGTCTCTATAGATTTGCCCAGTGTGGACATTTTATGTCAGTGAATTCATGCATATGTAGTCCTTCATGGCTAGCTTCTTTCACTTAGTGTAATGTTTTCAAGGGTCATTAGTAGTATAGCATATGCAAAACTTCATTTCTTTTTATTGATGAATAATATTCCATTTGTATGCCCCATTTTGTTGACCCATCATCTGTTGGTGGGCATTTGGCTTGTTTGCAATTTTTGTGTGTTGTGAATAATGCTAAGAACATTCATGTATAAACTCTTGTGCGGACATATGCTTTCAAATGTCTTGGGTGTCTACTTCTTAGCCTTGCATGGCATGGCTGTATCACATGGTAACTATGTTTAACCATTTAAAGAACTGCCAGACTGTTTCCCAAAGTATCTGTCCTATTTTACATTTTCATTAGCAGTATATGAGGATTTCAGTTTCTCGTCAATACTTACTAGCTGTCTTTCTAATGTTAGCTATTAGGTCTGAAGTGACATTTCATTGTGGTTTTGATTTGTATTTTCTCAGTGACTATTCACTTGATTAATGGTCATCTTTTCTTTTTTGGTCCTGTCTGCTTTTAATTGGCAAGGAGAAATAGCAGTATGAATAATCTGTCCAGTTCTTATGTGTAGAGTAGTTTCTGTCTTCTCTGACCCAGTTTAGTCTACTTACGCATCAGGGAATGTTTGATTGAAGTAATGCTCTTTTTTTTTTTTTCATACCGGGGATTGAACTTGGAACCTTGCGCTTTCAAGGGAGGTGCTGGACCCACTGAGCTAAATCCCCGGCCCTGAAGTAATGCTCTTTTAAAACACAGTTACAATTAAGCCATGACTCAACTGGGTACATATAAAAAAGAATGTTTTGAACATTCTGGATTTTGTGTCTTTGTAAAAAGAAATTAAATCTTTAAAGAAATCAGTAAAGGATGAGGTTTTTATGAACATCTGTAAGCAGAAACACAGATTCTTTCTAATTCCTTTTGACCTGACTAAAAGCCTGGACAAGAGAGTATGTATTTTATTTTGTTCTTTTTCTTTGTTTTTTCAAAAACTAGACTATTCTCAAAAAAATCTTATTCTCCTATATTTTAGAGGTAAACACTTTAGTGTCTTTATTTCTTACTACTTACTTTTTGATTAATCTAATTGAAAATCTGACTACAATAATATATTTTACATGCATTATATTGTGCACACACACACTTTTTATTGTTTAAACATAGTATACCTTGGTGTAACATGATTGTTTCAGATGTCTGCCTGAAATAGAATTTCCTTAAGAGGATGGCGGAGGCCAAGATCAGGTCAGTGAGTCCTGATTTCATTATGCTGCTGAGTTTGTTCTGCTTCCTTGTTCTTCATTTAATCTTATTTACAGCTGGACCCATGGTGTTTCCTGCACTCACTGTGATCCTTTGTGCCATCAGTCTTCCTTCACCTGGCACCTTCCCTCCAGATATGTTCAGGGAGGCACTTAGGCCAATAGGCGAGCTCCTTTGGCACCTTCTCCTATTTGATATAGGATCAGCACTTACGGATTTGTTGGTTTCTCTTCAAAGAACTGAGCTTCCTCAGAAGGCATGATTTTGCTACATGACCTCCCCCAATGGTAATCAACTTCTTTGACCTTGAGGGGTCAGTTGACCCATGTGACTCCATTGGTTTGTTCTTATAGTTCTCAATGAAAGTAGTAGAAATTGTGTAGACATTAAGAATTTGAATTTTCAGTTGTCTTTTTTCTATGATGGTGCATAGTGCAAAGGGCCTTTCCAAGGTCAGTACCAAGTGGAATGAGGAAATAGGAAATAAATATCATGAAGCCTATCCCTTTCACTAATCTGCCATTTGTGAGGGGCTGAGGGACCAAGGAAGAGAGGAGGGAGAAAAGACTAGTACTCCTTGGTGATTTTCTGTTCTTATCCCTCACCTGTTTCCAGAAGTGATGAGAAAGCAGTGCCCAGTAAGTTAGTGTCTTTCTTTCTTTTCAAATTGTGTTAAGGCATATGTAACATAAAAGTTGTCATCCTAACCAATTTTAAGTGTACAGTTCAGTAGCATTGAGTACACTCATGTTACGCATCCATCCCCACCCTTTATCTCCAGAACTTTTTCATCTTCCAAAGTGAAACTTCACACATTGAACAATAACTCCCCAATTCCCTTCACCCAACTACTGGCAACCTCCATTCTACTTTCTGTCGCTATGAATTTGACTATTCTGGGTACCTCATATAAATAGAATCATGCAATGTTTCTCTTTTTTGTATCTGGCTTATTTTACTTAGCACAAGGTCTTCAAGGTTCATGTTACAGCATATGCCAGATTTCTTTAATTTTAAAAGCCAAATAATATTTCCTTTATATATATTTCATTAAATACACGCACAAATACAGTAATGCTGCAGTGAACATAGGTGCACACATATCTCAAGTCCTGGCTGTCATCTCTTTTGGGTGTATTCCTTGAAGTGGAATTTCTGGGTCACATGATAATTCTACACATTTTTTTTTTTGAGGAGTTAATTCTGTTATACTCTTTCTCAGAGCTGAATGGCATTTCACATTCCTGCCAGCAAATAAGTTGGTTTTCTTTCTTTTTTTTTTATAAGTTGGTTTTCTTAGACCATACTTTTCTTCCTTTTGGAGATTTGTTTTATGTTAAAAACTATTTAACTAGACCCCCACCCCCCACCCCCAACAAAACAAAGCAAAGCAAGACAAAATGATCCTTTCATTCATTTCTTTTGAGAGACTCTGGCTGTCTCTGCAAGACCACTCCCCTTTGTGTAGCCAGGTTTGCTTGCTTCCACTTCCTTTCACAGGGCCATTCAGAGCCTTCACTGGACACTCAGAGCAGCACACCGGACTGTTTGTCTCCCCAGTATTCTAGCACCAACAAGGAGACACCTATGTTGCTTTGTTTAGTGCTTTTGAGAACATTTAAACACCAACGTTAGCAACACACCTGACTCCAGTATCTCATGTGGTCATAACGTTAAGGGTACATTTTTAACAGATATAATTTGCTTCATAGCAGTGATACAGAGGGAGAGAGTGCAAGCTTGAGACTCTCGGGGCCTAGAGCACCCCTGCTCTCTGGGTCTACCTGTCTCTGTGTTCACTTACAGGTAACCACTACTCCTGGCATTGCAAAGCATTCTTCCTGAGATTGAGATAAGAAGAGAAATGGAATAAGCCTCAATTTTGAGGTTTACGTTCTTGACTACGTAATGGTGAGATAATTTACCTTTTCCTTTGTTTTTAAAAACTTTATTTTTATTTTTCATAGCACTTCCTTGATTTCTCTTTAAAATTTTTTTTCTTAGTTATCACTGCTGAAACTTAACTCCTTTTTTTTTTTAACCATTTATCCTGTTTTCATGTTCCAGTGCTCTTTCCCTCTTTTAATCATTTTTTTTTTTTTACCAACAAATAATTTGAGCTTATTAGATCCGAAATTCTCTTACCTTTACACTTTGTGTCAGACTTTTTGGTTAAGGAGGAATCACTCCATTTTTAGTTTTATTTTATTTTTTTTTTGGTACCGGGGATTGAACTCGGGTTCTTGCGCTTGCACAGCAGGCGGCGAAACCACTGAGCTAAATCCCCGGCCTCCATGTTTAGTCTTAATATCAGGAAAGAAAAAAATGTAATCTGAGAGGCTGAGTGTGTAATTCAGTGGTCGAGCACTTGCCTAGCGTCCAAGAGCCCAGCTTGTGGTATGTAGTAGGTCCTGTGCCATAAACAGTACTCTATGTACATTTGATGATGTTGATTGAATACCAAATGAAATACCAAATGAATAATGCCTTGAGAGGCTAAATTCCTTGAGGTTTCTTTGTTCACCAGAATACACTGCATTGGTGTTCCAAATACAGACTCTCAGGGGGGAAAAAAAGCTTGACTGGCTATCACTGGCATTTAAATAGGATAAAGGAAATATTAAATTGAATTCTACCCTATTCCAAATACAGACTGTCAGAGATGAAAACAAACTTTTCTTATGGACTGGATATCGATGGCATCTAAATATAATGAATGATATATTAAACTGAGTTCTACACATACTCCATTTAGCTAGGTTTTGTGAGCTGTGTGGCCTTACATACATGATGTATTATCACTATCTGAGATCTTATTTTAGCCATGTAGAATGGAGAGAATTCCACTCTTTCTCTGGCCTTCAGGATAGACCCAACATTTGAAATACAGTATTAATTTCAGACACCTAGATTTTCTAGGTGTGTCTTCAGATTCCTCTTTATACATGTTTTTTTCTGGGAGAGCAGTAAGTAAATCTACCAAACTCATTTGACTTTTAGAAGACATTTAAAACAGAAAGACACTTGGCCAGACTTGAGCTGCAATGGGAGCAGCAGCTCCAGATGGATCAACTTGGAGGGGGCTCAGCTTGGGACGTGTTTGCTGTGGTCTCTGGCTGCATGGCTGAATTGGTTGGGACCATTTAGTAGGCTAGGAGGTCTTACCCTGAACTCACTTGTCTGTGTAGGCTTTCTGATGGTTTGTACAGCATTGAACCCTCACCTAGATCTAAAATCCACATGCTGAGGGCAGCTCCAGCCACCTTTCGTGTCATATGGTGAGTGTATTCCTGAGAAGTGGGGTGAAAGCAACATCCAGGAATTGTTAAATTTGTCATGCAAGGTGATTAAGTTAAACAGCAAATCTCTTGTAAAATATAAAACAATTCTTGATTGCGTTCTCTTCTACTTTCTGGTACAAATCTGACAACCTGTGGAGTATACAGAGACGGTGTCTCTCTTCTCCCATCTCCCATTTTAAATAGCAGCCTCATTGAAATATAATCCATATTGGGGCCACTCTGAAGAAAAAGGGTGGATACCCCCACCCACGAAAAACTTTCTGGATGCTGAGTAATGACTCATATGCACCCCAAGAGGGCATGAAAAGGTTTATTACACACACACACACACACACACGCACGCAAGAATTAAGATGTTATTATGTACATGTGCCAACTCTCCAGGAAAAATATAATCATTATGTACTGCAAACATATACTAATTAGAAAAAAAGGTTTATTACTCACAAAATGAGGCTTTCTAGAAAAGAGCAACGCAGCTTCCAAGCAGGTCTTCAGATAGCTTTCGAGGACAGGAAAAGAAGACTTGCTTGGGGATTTTGTGGTAGTATGGGGAGGTGTGAGGATGAGGGTTCCTACTGATGGTTTGAATTTACTGTGGGTTGCCAAAGGAAGGAGACACTTTGACCTTCCTGTCAGCTTTCCCAAAGGTGGGCAGAAGAGATATGCTTAAATGCTGTCAGGATCAAATACCAGAAATGAAGTCAAAGCCATGATTACATTCACATCAAGTCACTTTGAATGTATTCAGTCAGTAGTTTTATTAGTACATGTATTAGAAACACTGTCTAGTTTCTGAACATTTTCATTGTCCCCAAAAGCAATCCTGTCCCCATTAGCAATCACCCCATATTCCCTGTCCAGATCTAGATAAGCATTAATCTATTTTCTATCTCTATGGATCTGTCTGTTCTGGACATTTCATTTAAATGCAGTCTGAGTTCTTTGGTAATTAGCTTCTTGCACTTAGCATTATGGTGTCAGATTTTTTCATGTTGCAGCATGCATCAGTACTTTGTTTTTATGGCTGAATGATATTCCAGATGTGGATATGCCATATCAGCTTGTCCTAATAAAGGGCGATTGATCTGGAGCATCTAAGGGAGAGGCAGTGGTGGGAGTTACGTGTCAGTATCAGCAGGACAGGAAGACATGGGCCTGGATCTCAAGAGGGACTCAAAGACAGGCATCCAATCTTGGGAGCTGTGTAAATTAGAGGTGACATTTATAGATGTGAAAGTAAATGTGATGTCCAAATTGAAATATATACTCGTTTAGAGTCTGTACTGTTTGCTAATAGGCACCATCCATCTCTTCATGCCCTGTGATGAAATTCATGGTAATTATCATTTTAGACCAGTCCAGATTCATTCTTTATTGTTTGTTTTGTTTTGTTGTTTTTGTTTGTTGTTGTTGTTGTTTTGAGACAGGGTATTGCTATGTAGTCCAGGCTGGTCTTGAACTCAGTATGTAGCTGAGGATGGCCTCAAACTCATGGCAGTCTTCCTGCCTCAGCCTCCCAAGTGCTGGGATTATAAGCATGCACCACCACGCCCAGTTTCCAGATCATTCTGGTGCAGAAAAATCAGTGAAATCAAATTGGTGAATATACACAGCTTGAATCATTGGTTATGTCATGCTTCAGTTAGCATGAAACCCATGTTTTGGCTTTGTTGAGTCCTTTGCTCTAAGTATTTTCTGTTGTTTTTTTCCTGCTCATTAATTTTGTTTGGAAAATGATTAATATTAAAATTCATATTTTTAAATACTTACTAATGCATATCTAAGAAATGTTTCTTTTTGTTTTGAATGATGGTAGGAAATTGTTCCATTCACTCCCATTTTTAAACATTTTATAGAGGTATGATTTATAAATAAGGTTATATATATTTAAGGTGTACAATCTGATGATTTCATATGGTGAAATGATTACCACAATCAAGTTAACAAATCTATCACCTCACTTAGTTACCTTTCTCTTTGGTAGTGAAAACATTTAAGAACATTCAATATAACTTAAGGTTTTTAAAGTAAGTCAAATAGAACACACTAGCAGTTTATAATTTGCTTGGGTATCATTTATAACTCTTTGTAAAGTTTGAACATAATCCTTTTTATCTCAAATAATGTTCTCTGACTTCTGCACCCAGGATATCTAAAGTAGGTAATAACAACAATGTTACATTTCTAGGTATCATCTTTTTTTTTTTTGGTACCGGGGATCAAACTCATGTCCTTGCGCTTGCGCAGCAGGTGGTGAAGCCACTGAGCTAAATCCCTAGCCTGTATCATCTTTTTTTATACTGAATGAACTGGTCTTTTTTAAAGTGTTCCCTCGGAGTATAGAAATTAGGTTCATTGATGGAATTTCTGAATTTTCAAAACTGAGAGTTTAATCCATGTATTTAGTGTTTTATAGTCTTTAGTATTCAGTTTCTATACAAATGAGTTTCCATGTTATCTGCCTGCACTGCAGTATCTCATGAAGTCTTCGATGGCAGAACGTGAGTGTAATCTTGAATCTTACAGCTTTCTTTTAACTAAATCACCATATGAATCTGGAATGACCCATAGAGTCACTGTTTTGTGCATGTGGCCAGTATCTCCACCTCTTTGATCTTGTAGGGGTATTAGATACACTTTGAGCAAAATGCGGTATATAAAATAAGCCTAGATTTTTGCTTTTCTGTGGGGTCTCAGTGGCTAAATTGACCATATAAAACAGACATTTTGGAGTCAAGTAACTGGATGATGGTAACTAGCGGTCTTCTTTTACTATATTACTTGAGTTTCTGTTACCTGCACACAGTTATTCTAAATCACTCTAACTATACTCAGTTATTCTAATTCACTCT
Source organism: Heterocephalus glaber (assembly GCF_000247695.1). The sequence continues at coordinate 12,009,615 of NW_004624793.1, forward strand.
AACATGAATAAATAGAAAATGAAAATTGCCTGTTGCCTTAGGAAATAAGGAATTGGCCTGGAGATTTAGCTCAGTGGTTCTGCCACCTGCTTCACAAGTTCAAGGACCCAAGTTTGATCCCTGGTACCACACACACACACACACACACACACACACACACACACACAAAATAAGGAATTATATCTTAAGAGAAAGAACTTTTTTCTAGATGTTTGTCATGAGTGGAAGGCTTTCTCTCTGTGGGAATCATGGTTGTCTTTAAAAATTTTTTTTGTTTTATAATTTTTTTCTTTTGAGACAGGGTCTTGCTACTATCTAGTTCAGGCTGGCCTTGAGCTCATTATGTAGCCCAGGCTGGCTTTGAACTCATGGCAATCCTCCTGCCTCAACCTCTCGAGTGCTGGGATTTCAGGTGTGTGCATGCCTGGCTGGTTGTCTTACATATATTTAGCCTTTCATTTCTTAGGAAGGAAAATAACGTCAACTTGTTATTGTATCAGTGGCAAACTTCTGTATTAGCCATCGCCAAAGATTCACATGAGATATTAGAGCGTCACGGAGTTCAGTCTCAGTGAAGGGACATGAATTAGTTATGTACCAAAAATGATAACCATGTTGGCTGTGAGGCTTCAGTGTACATTTGTCGTTGCACACCGGAGCACTGGTTCAGAGGCACATAGCTAGCCAGTAGAGTGACCCTTTATCCACGTTCTTATTTGCATTTGGGTACCAGCAATGGGAACATCCCTTTAACAGTGCAGACTTGCTACCCTCTCTAGCAAGGAGTGGAGCTGGGCAGAAGTCAAGATCCATCCGGCAACATTGTGTTCCCTTGTGGTTTGCTGTCAGCAGGCTGTTACCCATACATGCAAAAGGTCGTTTGAAGTGTGCTTACACGTGTTTCCATAGCAGCAGTCATCTTAGCAATTTCATGTTTTTGGGCTTTTTTCCCCCCTTTGCTTCTGTGTTCCTCGCTGATGCAGGATTAAACAAACAGCACATTTAGGTCAAGGAAGAGATGTTTGCTAATATAGATGCTAGGCTAAGCATTCTGGGAGGGTGATTTCTTGCAGCAGATGAACATTCTTTGTGCCTTCCAGCAGCCCTTGCAGCAGTGTGGCTGTCTGGCACTGTCTATTTCATCTTGGGCAGGTTCTGAGATTCAGAACAATCCCAAGCAAATCACAGGAGCCAGCAGTTTTCCGTTAACCCCATGCAAGTGTTTTGTACATTTATTCTTTGTATTAACAGTGAAGCAATCCACTGGAGAAACGATACTTTCAAGATCTTGGTGCATCCGAGGTGTGTCATCTTGATTTTGCACCACCCACCCTCCTGTTTTATACTCCGAGCTTGGATTTTTTTGTCAGGCTGTTGGGCAGAAGCAGACTCTAATGTTACAGCTTGGAGCTTCCCTTCTGTTCCAGTGCCGGTAACTGCCTGTCAGGAAGATGGTACAGTGGGAGCCTGTGTCTGAAGAGCCAAAGAAGATGATGTGGAAATGAAGTAGAGATTACTAGAAATCTGAACATCCACACCTTGGGGATGGGTTGCACTACTAGTGTGATTCTGTTCAAAGGCATCCGCACCGTTTTTGAAAGAAACTGTGCTTATATGTGCAAACAGCAAGGAGAGAATAATGCCCTTGAATATACAGCATACAGTTGGACAAAAGAAGATTCAGAACTATTGATCTCCTCCTGTCTGGTAAATGCTGTTTTGCTTAATTAATAAGTAGTTTAATGGTGATAGAATAAACTGATCTTTATTTTTAAGGCAAATATATTTATTTTCAGTATGCTTCTATATATGTAGTTTCTGTATATAAAAGGGTAATTTATGGCCTTAAATTTAAATGTTTAGGTGTGTTGGTATGTGTGAGAATGCCAGGTGTTAAAGCTAGATACATACAGAGAGAGGAGCTGGAGTAAGATATGTTATTACAGAATAGTTTTCTAAGGTAGTTTTATGAGCTTACATGTTGTTGGTAAGTCCCAGAAATAATACTTGGCAAAGTGTGTATTCAGGGACTTGTATATATGAACCCTCTTCCAGTGATAGTGAATTATTCAATCCCTTTACATCTTAGCCTTTTACTTGGCTAGGTTTTTCTTCCTGATAGCTTGTGGTCAGTCTTTCAATTCAGGGGGAGAAATTTAATGGGAGCATGAAAGAAAATTGTAACGGATATGAGACAAATATTTATAGTTGGGTCCAACTATAATATTTTTGGGCAGAAGGTCATGAGACTGAAAGGAGGCTTAGTTTGACAGTACACTTCTGTGTTCTGTCCTCCTTCAGGAGGCTCAAAGAGGTGTCAGATCACAGATGGGTGTGCCTGTCAGTGGCCTTCTCATCAATATCAGGCTTGCAAGGAAGCCAAGTATAGGTCTCCCCCACTCAGCATGCCTCCCATTTTTCCTTCTCTTCTTACCAGTTTTTGTCAAGATGAGTGGAGACAAATATGTGTGAGTTTTTGTGCGTGAATCTTGCCGGGAGAGTGAGGCGAGCAGACGTGCTGAAGCCTTTCCCCCTCTCCCTGTGTGAGGCTGCATCTGAGCCTGTGGAGGGGGTGTTAGTGTGCCATTTGCACCTGGGATCAGAGCTAGGTGTTGCAGACTGTAGGAGTCTGGGGGAGAGAATTCATTCTTAGGAGGGGCTTACATGATATTAGCACTCAAAATACAATTCTTGGAAGGAGAAAAGGAGAGCATCATTTGAAGCATCAGATTCATTTTGGAAGGCAGTGTTGTGTGTGCACTGGAATTTAAGTGGTGCTATAAACTGCTAAATATTTTAAGCACTGATATATTTTGGAATATGCTTTGGAGAATTACTGGTATCCGAAATGAGAAAGACTAGTTCATTACAGTGCTCTGCTGCATTAGTGTACCATCTGACAGCCTAGGCCCTACCTCTGGCTCTTAATGGCAATGCCCCTCCCATGCTGCAGGTTGTGCTCCTTTGGGCCAAGCTGATTTGATTTGGTTAACCTGACTTTAAGCGACTCCACCTGCTTTTCTTTTCCTTTTATTGCTCAAGAGAAGAGTAAGCTGGTAGGGGCTTTGTCAGAGCTTTGGGCCTGGGTTTCTGAGACCCTGCTTCTATATATCATGTTGGCTGTGCTCTGCCTACCACCCTCTCCTGCACCAACAGGCTGTATGTCCATGTCCCAAGATGTTGCTGGATAGGAAGATCCCAACTGGTCTCCTTCCTTCTGTCCTTGTCCCTTGTGATCTTCTCTCCATGAAGCAGGCAAAGTGGGCCTTTGGGAAAGAAAGTCAGGCCTCCTCTGCTCAGGACCCATTGGTAGCTCAGGGTCAACCACAGAATCCTTGCAGTGGCTTTCAGATCAATCAAAGCACTGCCCACCAATGCAAACGTCCTCCTTTCCACCTGTTTGCTCCTTTCTTTACCTTGCTTTGGCCCCCAAGTCCGTCTTACTGTTCCTTCTGTGACATCTCCACCCAAGAATTGTATGGTTCTTGCCTGGGTCCCTTCAGGTCTCTGCTCAAATTCTCCTCACTGAGGCTCTCACATTGTCCTTGGTAACCCTGCAGCACCCGCATTGAGCCCTTTCCCCATTGCCTGCAGAGTTTTCTGGTAGTATTGAGCTCCACTGACTGCTCCTAGTCCAGAATACATAAAAGCACATGAATAGTAATAGTATTTACCAATGTTACCTAGAGTACACTTACAGTACAAGGATACAATTCATGATGGCTGGGATTTTTGTCTGTCTTGTTCACTACTCTGTTCCTAATCACTAGAGCAATGTCTGCCTCATAGTAAGTGCTCGATTAATGAGTAAATTCTCATGAAGTGGTTTTATTGTCCTGAATTTGGAGAAGCTGCAGAAAAGATAGGTTATAATAACTTTAATATCAAAGAGATTTTTGTTGTTGTTGTTAGTTTCTCCCAGTAACTGGCTCATTTAAAAAAATCTCTCCTAGCATGTTGACCATTCAGCTCCTTAGAGTTATACTTTCTAACCCTTTTATTCTGGATCTGCATCAAGAAGTTATGTGCGTAGCCGGGGATTTAGCTCAGTGGTTCCGCAGCCTGCCTCACAAGTGAAAGGACCGGAGTTCAATCCCCGGTACCAAAAAAACTCCAAACAAACAAAGAAGTTATGTGGGTCAAGGCTAAGTGTTCCATGGGTTTGTGATGGTCACGATTACATTTGACTATACTATCTTTGTACATTATTCCGACTACCTCTGTTGAGAACTATTCCTCAGGCATTTGGGGACCTATTGCTTTTTAGTTTGAATCACCTAAACTCATATTTTGAGTTGTTTTGATGATTTTATCTTTTTAGATTTTTTTATGAGTACATGTTTGCAATACGTAATGAATACATTCATTGTGGGGAGTTGGTACATATACATATGGCATCTTAGTTCTTTTTACTTACCCTTCTCTTCCCTTCCCTCTCTGTCCATCCCAAAATCCCTTCTCATCTGCAAAAGGTCTATCTCCCTGTTTTCTATTGTCTATCTTTTTTTTTTGGAACCAGGGATTGAACTAGGGAGCTTGCACTTGCAAGGCAGGCGGTGGCACCACTGAGCTAAATCCCCGGCCCTCTATCTATCTTTTGTTTTGCTCCTTAAATTATTTATACTTTGGGTTTTCATGTAAGAGAAACCATAAATATTTAAACTTTTGTTTCTGATTTATTTCACTTTGTATTATGATCTCAAGGTGTGTTCATTTTTCTGCAAATGTCTCAAATTTATCCTTCTTTATGGCTGAATAGTACTCCATTGTTCATATATATCACATTTTCTTTATCCATTCATCTTTTGATGGACATATAGGCCATTTCTAAGATTTAGCTATTTTGAGTTGTGCTGCTATAAACATGGGTATGCACATAGTACTGTAATATGATGTCTTTAACACTTTTCGGAAGATACCAAGGAGAGGTATCTAGATCAAATGAATTTCTAGTTTTAGATTTTTAAGGAATCTCCATACTGATTCCCATAGTGGCTATACTGGTTTACATTCCCACCAATACTGTAAAAGGCTTCCTTTTCCCTGTATCCTCACCAGCGTTTGTTCTTTCTTGGGTCCTTGGTGATGGCAATTCTTTCTGGAGTAAGATGGAATCTTAGGGTTGTTTTAATTTGCATTTCTCTAATGGCCAAAGATGCTGAACATTTTTTAATGTGCTTATAAGCCATTTGTACTACTTCTGAGAAATGTGTATTATTTCAATTGCTTGTTTTTTATTGTGTCTTTTATTTTGGGAGGGTCTTTTTTTTGGAGTTCTTTATATATTCTAGGTATTAGTCTTCTGTTTCAGGAGTTGCTGGCAATTTTCCCTCATTCTACAGGCTCCCCTATCCTTCAACCTATTGGTTGTTTCCTTTGCTGTGCAGAAGCTTTTAAATTTGATATAATTCCATTTGTTGATTCTTGGTGTTATTTGTTGAGCAATTGGAGTTTTGCTCAGAAAATCCTTCCTGTGTCTCTATATTCAGGAGTTTTACCTATTTTATCTTCCAGCAGATTCAGTGCTTCTGTGTTTTTTGGGGTTTTTTTGGTACCAGGGATCGAACTCAGGACCTTGCGCTTGTGAGGCAGGCGGCAGAACCACTGAGCTAAATCCCCAGCCCTGCAGTGTTTCTGTTTTAATATCTAGGACTTTGATCCATTTTAATTTTATTTTAGTACAAGGTGAGAGATTCGGGTCTAGATTCATTTTTTGGATGTGGATAACCAGTTTTCCTAGCACCATTTGTTAAAGAGGCTATCATTTCTCTAGTGTATGTTTTTGGACTCTTTATCAAAAATATAAGATGGCTGAATGTGCCTGGGATTGTTTCTGCATCCTCATTTCTATTCCATTGACGTGCATGTCTGATTTTGTGCCAGTACCATGCTGTTTTTTCACTGTAGCTTTGTAATATAACTTGAAATCTGGGACTGTGATGCCTTCTGCTTTGCTCTTGTTGCCTAGGATAGCTTTTGCTGTTCTGTGTCTCTTCCGGTTTCATATGAATTTTAGGATTGTTTTTTCTACTTCTGTGAAGAATGCTGTTGGTATCCACACTTATCCTTAAAGGAGTCCTGCCTGTTGTTACTCCCGTGAATCATGTGCATGCAAAGGTAGGCTGACCTTATCTTCAGGCAGATATAGGTCCATGTCAGAGTCCTTAGCCTTGGTTGGGAGGATGACTGTCCTATGTCCAGCCCAGGTGATACCTCCAGCATGTGGCTCTGCCTGAAGTGTCAATGGGTGACCTTATCTCAACCACCCAGTGCCTATCAGACTTGGTGGAAGGAATGTTATTCATGAAGGATAGCATAAAGGATTGAGGCCACCTATTCTCCCAGAGACTCTAAATATCCCCCAAATCTGCCTGTCAGTTAGAAAGCCCCATGCCTGTACTCCTCATTTTGGTCTCCATGGAATTTTTGCTTCTGAACTGAGGTGGTATTTTTTCTCTTGGCATGTACTGAAGCACAGCCTAAGAAATGTCCTATGAAAGCGATACCCATTGCAAGGAGGTTGAAGATATCCTCAGTAGCTCACTTGCCTCCAGAGCAGCAAGAGGCACTGGAGGCAAGCATGTGGGTTTTAGAGCCAGCTTTTGGCGTTTCAAGCCCAAATATACATACGACTTAGGAGCTCTGTGACTTTGAACGATTTGCTTAACTACTCTGTTCTTCAGTTTCCTTATCTACTAACTGCAGGTAGGTAATAGCACTGCTTATCTCATAGGAATATTAAATGAGTGAATATTTCTAAAGCATTTAGGATATAAGTAAGTGCTAATTGTCATTATTATTGTTGTTATTTCTTTTTTTTTAGTGTTCTCTTTATGGGGAACCCTGAAAGAAATTTCTTCTCTCCATATTCTTAATGATCACACCTTCCTGACAAGCTGATTACATATACATATACATGTACACATATATACATAGAGATACATTTACATATACTATGGTTCTTGTAGTTAAATGTAGCCAAGTCTTAGTTAACTGTTAAAACAAACCTTACCACCAAAGATAAGACTCAATTCTATTAAATTCTTTTATTGGTACATTTTAGGTATACAGTATGTTTACATTTATCATTGGGTGCTTGTACCTGTACATGATGAATCTTGATTCTTATTTTTTTCCCCATTACCTGTGCACCCTTCACCCCTCCACCCTTCCCTATTTACATAGATTTCGTTTCCATTTTTTTTCTTTTCTCATAATTTTTCCTTTCCCTTCTTTCCTTTCCCCTTCCCCTCCCACCACCCCTACACCTTTGGACCTTTTACTATTTCAAATTACCAATTATTCATTTTAATTATTTTAATCCTTATTTACACTTTCAGTTTCTCACACTAGAGAAACTATTTGGTATTTACAAATGTGTGTCCTATTTATTTCACTTAAGAGTATGGCCTCAATATGCATCCATTTAGCTATAAATGTCTCTAGTTCTTTATGGCTGAATAGTACTCCATTTTATTTAAAAACCACATCTTCTTTATCTAGTTTCCAGTTGATGGGCGCTTGGGCTGTTTCCAAGCTTTCGCTATTACAAACTGTGCTGCTATAAACATGGGTGCACATATATTGCTGTGGTATGATTCTTTTAATTCTCTGGGGAAGATCCCCAGCAGGGGAATAACTAGGGCAAATGGGACCTCTAGACCTAGTTCTTTGAGGTATCTCCACACTGATTTCCACAGTGGTTGCACCAGTCTGCACTCCCACCAACAATGGAGAAGGGTTCCTTTTTCCCCACACCCCTGCCAGCATTTGTTATTGGTTGATTTCTTGATAGCAGCCATTCTCTCTGGGGTGAGGTGGAATCTCAGTGTTTTTATGTTTTTTTGTTGGTACTGGGGATCAAACTCAGGTCCTTGCGCTTGCGCAACAGGCAGTGAAACCACTGAGCTAAATCCCTGGCCCTCAGTGTTGTTTTCATCTGCATTTCTCGAATGACTAGTGGTGTTGAACATTTTTTCACATATTTATTTGCTGCTTTTACTTCTTTGAGAAATGTCTGTTCATTTCAGATGCCCATTTTTGAATTGGGTGATAAGACCCAATTCTAACAGGAACATAGGCTTTCCAAAATGATCTCTCTCTCTCTCTCTGTCTTTCTCTCTCTCTCTCTCTCTCTCTCTCTCTCGTATAATTAATAAGCTATTAGAGAAGTATACACTGAAGAAAAAAACCTTTTTATGATCATTAAGAATGGCTCTGAAATTTAAAAAATACTGAGTGTGGCCTTTAGCTTTATAAAACTGGATGGCTGTGCAATCTCCTACTAGAAGATTCTTTTTATATTTTAAACAGATGAGTCAGCTCTGTGGTGGGTGGTACACCAGGAGTGGACTTATCTGGCAATTGTAAAATAACTGAATTTAAAATATAATGCCCTAAAATTTTGACTACCACATTTGAGGGGCAAGACTTTGAGTTGCAGTAGATTTGATTCCTGGGTATGGATTTTGCATAAATAATTTTTCCTTTTCACTAGGTGTGGTGGCACATGCCTATAATCTCAGCTCTCTGGGAGTCTGAGGCAGGAAGATCACAAGTTTGAGCCTAGCTCGAGCAGGGTGGTGACTTAGTGAGATCTTCTCTCAAAATAAGAAATAAAAAGGGCTAAAGATGAGCTTAGTGTGATGGTCCTGGGTTCAGTCCCCAGTACTGCCATAAAACATTTTTTCCCCTTTTCTAAGTAATTTTATTATTAGTTCAGCTCATTCAGGAAGTAGTCTCGATTGCTTACTTGTGTTGGGCAGACAGGAATGATGAGGATCCTTACTTTTCATTTGGCAGAGAGGCTTATGTGCAGGGTGAGAAGGTACTATCTGTGAATGGGAGGGTGTGGCACAGCCCAGGACCTTCCAAGTGGAGGGGAAACTTGAGTTGAGATAAAATGTTGTAAATTCTATTTCTTCATTTCTGGGAAGGTTTATGATAGGCCTGGCATTATTGATCAGGACTTGCCTTATTTTACTCATAGTTAGCAATGTCATATTCTACTCCCTTAATGTGACTATGGATGAATTGAAGCTGTTGGATTATTCTGTGGATGTTCTCCTTTTGCTGATTATACCTGAAGTGGAAGAAGTTGCTCAGTTACAACTTTGACAACAACTAGGACCATGTTAGCTGGTCGATAAAGAGTAAAGCTGAAGGCCCTCTGCTTGAAGTCACAAGGGAGAAAAACTTACTTGTCTTTAGTTTCTTTTGTGACCTGATGGGATAATGCAGGTCTAGTTTTACTCATTGTGAATTATTATTATTATTATTATTATTATTATTATTATTATTAGTCTTACCACCTTAAAGATTTGAAGGTTTTCATGGTTTTCCTATTATAAGATGTGCTGAATATATTCAGCACATAGAATTTTATCAGACTATTCTAGTTTGCCAAGCTAAGTGTTGCTTCTTAATTAAAAAATAAGACTTGGTTATGAAAATGCTTTGACTTAACGGGTACTCACTTAACAGTCATCCACTGGACATGTGCATTGTGCAAAGATAACAGAATTGAAGACAGTTTGCTCTCTGGCAAATAAGAGCTCCCAGTCTTGATTGCGTGATGATGAGTGGGATGGGGGCAAGGGAAAGTGACATATTTGATGACAAGTGGTAAGTGAAAAATGGCACTATGCCTGTTAGTTTATGCCAGTTGAGTAAAGTAAAGGTTAGGCTTTGATTATTTTAGGTGTTCTTTGATTATACTGTATCTTGTTGCCCTATTCTATCTTGAGGTATAAGGAAGGCAGAAGCCTGCCTGACTTCCTTCTGGGCCAGCAGAAGGGCCTGCGACACTCCTTGGATCCAACTCTGGTTGCAGGACCAGGCGTTGGGTAGGTCATGTTTTCCATTTCACTTCTAATGACCTTCCTAATGGCGCCCAGTGGATTTTGTTGTCTGTTTTGATCATAACAGCAAATAAGGCTGGTGTTTTCAAGAAAGAGCCTGTTCTGATTCCTAGATGCATTTCCTGGTGTCAGAACTGAGGTTTCGGTGCTCAGTTATTGCTCCTTTGGTGAATGTGGCCAGTGTAGCACAGTAGAGGATGGGGCCTTTTCTCAAAGCTTTGTTAAAATTTACCATTTTTTTCTCAATGGGACTCATTTATTCCAATATTTATTAAATTATAAACAAGCAATAAGATGTATTATAGAAACTAACCATTCTTATGTTTACTTGACAGAAATAACTATGATTTAAACATCTGAGGCAAAAACTTCCAGAATTTCATTCTTGTATAGTTCTATTCATAAAAAAAGTAACAAATTGCTATGGACTGAATTGTGTCCCTTCCTTAGCCTAATTCATATGTTGAACCTCTAACCTCCAATATGGCTGTATTTGGAGATAAGGTCTTTAGGAGGTAAATTTAAGGTAAATAAAGTCATAAGGGTGGAGCCTTACTCTGATAGAATTGTATCCTTATGTAAAGTGGAAGAGCAGTCCTGCTTCTGTATGCACACTTGTATACATGCTTGCATGCCATCTCCGTATCTTTTTCACACTTTCTCACCCCTCTCTTTTACTATGTTTTGATACCTAGAAAAACCAAGAGGGCTGTATCAGTCTAGGACATTGCTGGGACAAAACACCTGACATTTGGGCTGGGATTTAGCTCAGTGGTTTCGCCGCCTGCTGCACAAGCCCAAGGACCTGAGTTCGATCACTGGTACCAAAAAAAAAAAAAAAAACAACCTGACATTTAAAGGAGGAGAGGTTTATTTTGGCTCGTGGTTTTCAAAGAATTTAGTCCATGGTTGGTTGGCTCATAAATGGATAGAAATACTTAGTACTTGGCCCAGTCCACATATTGGTTCCCTAACCTGTGGAGTGATGGCGATTGTGGAGGGAAAGGCAGGGAGCCATTAGAGTTGCCTTTACCTGGGGATATAGTAAATCAGAAGCAATATTGCATCCCTGGAAGAATTGCAGAGATTAGTGCCCTCACCAAGGACCTGAGGAAGATGCGGGATTGGTGGTTCCTACCCCATCCAGGTTTAACTGTTCTGTTTGGCCTGTGCAGAAGATAGATGGGTCCTAGAGAATGACAGTGGGTTACCACAAACTTTATCAAGTGGTGACTCCAGATGTGGTTTACTTGCTTAAGCAGATGAACACATCTCTTGGTACCTCTTAGGTAGCCTTCGATTTGGTAAATGCCCTTTTCTTCATACTCATCCATAAGGCCCACCAATAGCAACTTGCTTTCAGCTGGCAAGGCCAGCACAGTACCTTTACTGTCTGCATTGCTATCAGCATTCTGGTCTTCTGAGTTCCAACCAGAACCACCTAGAATAGCTTACCACATTCTAGGGCTTCTCTAGCCAGAATCTAAACATTTCCAGACTCCTGCAAACCAGTTCCAAAGGCTCCTAAATCATATAATCAGGCACAGAAATAACCCACTCTCAATACCAATTTTTTGGATTAGCCAGCTTTCCTGTTGCTGGGACAAAATACCTGACACACATAACTTAAAGGATGAGAGATTTAATTTTGGTCACAGTTTCGGGGTTTAAATCCGTGGTCAACAACTCCAGGGCAGAAGCGGAAGAGAATGACAGAGGAAAATCGCTTACTTCACAGAGGCCAGGAAGCAAAGAGAAGAGGGAGGAGCTGGGAAGGGAGATTTACCTCCAAAGGCACCCCTCCCCCACCGCGATATACCTCTTCCAACTAAGCCACACCTTCTAATAGCACATTTAGCTATGAACTCATCAGTGGATCAGTCCACTGACAAGTGTGTCACTCCATGATCCATTCTCCTTCCAAAAGCCCCATCTCTGAATACATGAGGGGGGCATTTTACATCTAAACCACAATAAGGGCCTTCAGCAGAACCTGACTATGCTAGTACTTTGATGTCATACTTCCACCCTCCAGAACTGTGAGAAAATAAATTTCTACCATTTGAACCACCCAATCTATGATATGTTTTATGGCAACCCAAGCTGACTTACATACCAGTATAATTAAAATGTTATTATGGTATATAGTCATATTTTGCTTTAAAGAGACTCCATGATATATCGCAGATATCTTTGCATGTTGTTAAGAGTACATTCATGTCTCATTCTTAATGGTGTCATTTCATTTTATGGATGCAATATATTTCGTTTGATGTATACTCACTATGCCTTTTTGTTTTGGTTGTAAATACTAAGATGAATACCTCTCTATATGTACTTTCAACATCTGTCAGATTGTTTTCTTAGCAGATATTTAGACTTGGAATAGCTGAGTCATAGTATATTTACTTCTAAATGATTTTGGATTTTGTTATATACAGTGGTGTATAGCCAAATTGTCCTCCATTTAGACTTTGTTGAGATTTTTAAAATTTCAAGACAAAGTGTGTACTCTTCCCTTCTGACTTTAAGCAGTTTGCTTTCATATTTGCTCTTTATTAAGCTATTGATGGTGTTATCTATTGAACAGAGCACAGTGACTTGGATTGCTGAACCCTTAGGCAAATAACATAGTCATACTGAAGTTCAGATTAGCACTAATTTAGCTGGGAAGCAAGACCACTAGCATTCTTAAAAATCTCAGGAGAATTCTGAAATGTTCCATAGTGGGCATGGAATGTGTTTGTTCTGGGAGGTCTTCACCCTTTTAGAGTTGATCTAGCTATTTAATGGACATTCAAGGGAAAGAGTAGCAGAAATACTGAATAGAGACAGATGAATCAAGTTGTTATTGCTTTTCTCCAGTCTTATTTTTCCATACTCAGAGCAGTTAATTTTTATTTCTCTTATGACTTTTGTAAGAAGCAACCACTTTTTTATATTTTGAAGGTAATATTTGTTGCCATTTATATTTGGAATACATAACATTACAGAAAAGTCAAAGACTATAGAGGACAATAAAGGGGAAAACAAAAATTAACCATAACCCCACAGCCCAGAAATCATTATTGCTTAATATGTGGTGTATTTTTTCTGATATTTTTCTCTGCGTATGCAAATATTAGAAGTCGGATATTTCATAAATAGATTCTGGTGACTATTTCACTTAGTACTGTTTTGTTATGAACTTTTCTTATGTCTATAATGTTCTGCTAAAATTGATTTAATATGCATATAATATGTCCATTGTAATATATGTGCTAGAATTTATTTAAATATGCCTCTGTTGTAAGACCTTTAGATTGTTATAAATTAAGATAATAGAAGGCATCATTACCCCAAAATACTTGTGTGACTCAATAGTTTTGTAGCTTAGATTTATCAAAGTGAATTTGTTAAGGCAAGAAGGAATTTTGTAAAGACCTTTTTTAAAAAGGCCTTTTAAGGCTTATTGTTTTATTTTCTTGGTGATTCATACAGCAGCAGTGGCTATTAGTGGTTATTTTATATATGGTCATTGCTAGGATCATTTTTTGCCAGTTTGAGAGACAGAAGATTTACCTTTCATGCTCTAAATCCTTTGTTATATTCATTTCAAATGTTTTTCTATTTTGATGTTTGCCTTTTAATTTTAAATTTTTTTTTTGGTACCAGGGATCTAACTCGGGACCTTGCACTTGCGAGGCAGGCGCCGGAACCACTGAGCTAAATCCCCGGCCCTAATTTTAATTTCTTAATAGTACTTGTTTTACTAGCACAAGTTTAAATATATATGATACACATAATCATCTTTTTTCCTCTGTGGTCTCTTCTTTGATGTTTCTGCTTAGAAATCTTTGCCTGTTGATGAGATATTCACCAGCATTTTCTTTTGGAATTTATTTGTTGGTTTGTTTAGTAGCATTTAGCTTTTTTGCCCAGGGGTCAACAAACTATAATCTTTGGGGCAAATCTGGTCAGATTAATTGACACATAGCCACACTTATTTATTTACATGGTGCCTGTGTGTGCTTTGATAGTGGTAGAGTTGACATATTATGAGGAGACCTACAGTATTTACTGTTTGACTTGAAATATTTGCCAGCTGGCCTTTTAGAGAATTTGCTCACTCCTGCTTTAGGAAATTTAGAATTTGATTTTCTAAAAAAAATTATTGGTACATTTTAGATATACATAATGATAACATTTATCATAGGAAATTTATACCTGTACGTGATATATCTTGCTTCTTTTTTTATCCCATTCCCCTCCCCTCTTCAGTCCCTCTTCTTCTCCTTATTTACAAGTGCTTTGTTTCTATTTTTCCCCTTCTATTCTTTTTTTCTTGTCCTTTTCTTCCTTTCCCCCTCCTCCCCTCCCTTGTTCACCTTCCCATTTGAAATTTTCTTCCCATTTCCCAATATCCATTATACATTTTGGTTGTTATGTACACTTTCAGATATATATTTGAAGTTCTAATTTGATTCCCTCCTCTCTTCTGCTACTCACTTTTGCCTATCCCATTTGCTGAATAACTCATTCCTTACTCATTGGGTTGTGATTTTGCATTCATTATATTTTATATTCTTTTGTGTGCTAGGCTTGGCTTTAGTACTACCCTGTGTACACCAAAGAAGCAAAGTTCTTATCCAGTTGTCAGATTAATTGGAATTCAGAAAAAATAGAATAAAAAATTTGGAGAAATGTATCAAATTTACATTTAAAGATGGAATAAACAGGCTACGCTGTGTAAGTCACTGAGTTAAGTAGTCCTATAAAGCATGTACTGGCTAAGATTCAGGAGCTAAGGGTTAAGGTCTGAGTGCAGTGTTAAGGACATTAGTAAATTTGTTTCCTTGGGAAATGCTTGTTGATAAAGGAGTCTTTACGTGGACTCTGGTGATCTTGATGAAAAAAAAATTCCCTTGTAGCAGCTGCATCCACCAGTAACCTTGATTTGGTTCTCCACTTTTTTGTATATCCGGGCTTTACTAACAAAAGAAGTTGTGGCAAGAGATGAGCGGAGGTGCCACCAGTGTCCAAAGTGGATGCACGTCTGCAAGAAATATATCTGTACTTTTATAGATAGATGAAGAGTAAATTCTAATCTTTCTTTTATACATTATAAAAACTCTGCAGATAGTTAATACCCTCCTTACCTAGATTTTATATGTGCATGCCAAGGGTTGGATGTGTGTGCGTGTGTGTGTATAGAAATGTACCCAAGACTGTGTATTTGGGAAGCTTTTGTTGCCTGCTCTTCACCATTTTTCAAATGTCAAGGAACAGTCAAAGACTTTAATTGAGGATACATTATAATTAACATTTTTTTCTAACCAAGGAAAAACACATATCCTGGAAAATCAAGTAGATGTGACTTGTGAACCTAAGCAGAGAGATAGCTTGCTGACTGAAGTTTTATTCTTCTCTTCTAGAGTAGATTCTTTTTTTTTTCCTTTTTAATTCTTTCATTGGTACATTTTAGGTATACAGTATGTTTACATTTATCATTGGGTGCTTGTACCTGTACGTGATGAATCTTGGTTCTTATTTTTTCCCCATAACCTGTGCACCCTTCACCCCCTCCATCCTTCCCTATTTACATAGATTTCGTTTCCATTTCTTTTCTTCTCTTCTAGAGTATATTCTGCCTTTGCAGAGTCTCTGTGGTGAGAGTTTGTTTATAGCATTCTAAGATGTAGACCTGGTGTCATTCCTGTATGCCAAATAGTTTTACTCTCCTATACGTCTGGTACTCCTTATGTGTTTGCCAGGCTTATGAAACAGGTAACAGCATATCAGAGAATCACTCTTGCAACTTACTCTTATTTTTCTATGCTTTATTATTGAAGAGCAATTAGAAGAGAAACCTCAAGCTTTTTTCTTATACTTCTTCCATCATTTCTCAGTTCTCAAATAGCCATCGGATACCTGCTAATCACAGGGTGTTGTGATGTAAATAAACCCCAGGTTCTGGTCTCATAGGGTCTATAGTGCCTCCAAGAGCTTAGTGGGCTGGGATGGGGTCAAGCACAGGTACCAGGAGAACTTACAAGGGACTCCTGGTAGAAGAATTTAACCAGGCGAAGGGGTTGGAGAAGGACATTGCTGCAGGGGAGCAAAGTCCTAAGGAGGGTGCCCTGAGTCTTTGGAACTGCTAGTAATTCCACATTGCTGGAATTATAGGCTGGAGTACAACCGTGGGGGTGCAAAGGTGACCAACAAGGCTGGAGAGGTAAGCAGAGGCCAGATCGTAGTGGTTCTTGTTGGAGCTTCATTCCTGTATTTGAGGGGAGCCACCTACTGAAGTCTTTAAATAAGGAAAGACATGGTCAGATTCATGTTTTTGAAAGAAAACACATGCTATCGAGTAGATAGTGGATTACAGAAAAGGAAATCTGAAACTGGAACACTAATTCGGAGGCTGTTCTAACAGGTGACAGTGTTTTGAATTAAATTAGTCATGGAGATGGAGAGAAGTACCTGGATTTAAGAGAGAGTTCAATGAGAGATTTGGCAGGTAAACCAGAGAGGACGGAGTTGAGAATGTTTGAATTTCTGCCTCACCCATCTCAGAGATGCTGTCTATTGAGCTGAGGAGCATAAAGAAATGGGTCAGGGGGAGTTAGGATGGAGAGGAGGAGTTCAGTTACAGGCATCCTGAGTTTGAGGTTTGACATATGGAAATGCAGAATTTGTAAGTCAGTGAGGTGACTTTTAGGTCAATAATTGTGGATCCCAGCAGAGGTAGAAGATTGTAAGGAAGGCACGGAAATGAATGAGGCCTCCTGGAGATAGGGTTCAGAAAGAAAAGATCCCAGGGCCCTGGGAAGGGCTTAGGAAACGATGGCTGGAGTTGAGTGGTCATAGAGGCAGAGGGTAGCTTACTTTGCATTTGCAAACAGGATTTCAGTGAAGAACTTTGCCTGAATATATTTCAGCCTCTTGCTTGTAGTTGACCAAAACTGTCACCTGTATTATTCATTGAAACTTTTAGCAAAATAATACTATATTCACAATAACCCTCTAGGCAGCACAGAATTTTACGGTATCTCCCCTGTCCTTTAGAAGGGTCTTGTATAGTAGGTGGGAAATACAGTTGATCATTGAATCAAGCCATCCTCCCTCTCTTCCTCTTCACCTCCTTCCTCTCTGAGAACAGCTAACATTTATGTTCTTTGTAACAGTAATGAGTGTGAACTAGTTATCATGCACTGCTCTAAGCTCTGTATGCCTCTTTAATGCTTATGTCATTTAATCCTTGAGTTATTAACAACTCCATGAGTTATTATGGTTACTACACTATACTATATGGTATACTACTGTATACTATGTATATGTTGGCATACATACTATACAATGGTTGTCTTTATATTATAGAGGAGAATAAAGGAGAGGATAAATATGTTTACAGTCTCACAGCTAATGAATAAGAAAGCCAGGATTCAAACCAGTAATTTAGTTCCAGAACCCTATGCTCTTGACCTATACACCAGAGTCTTATAGCTGTCAGTATAGCATATATGATATAAAATACATGGAAAAGTATTCAGAAACGAACCCTGAGAAGTCAGCGTGTGAGTGACAGACATGAATGAGGAGTCTGTGAAACAAAAGTAACATTAGTAGGAAACATTGCTCTTTCATGAGTGATCAAAGGCTTATGTAAACTCACTGCCTAGCAGTAACTGAGAGGGATTGAAGAGAAAGTGACATTTGAGCTGCGTTTTTTGAGAGATGAGCACAAAACCTTGGAAGTTAGGATGTGAGTGTAGGTGGGGAGGACATTACATCCAAAGTGGGGAGCGTGTTCTCTGATATTTGAGAAAGACTGTGAGTTGCAGAGCTTGGGATCAGGATGATCTGGCCAAGTTGTGGAGTACTCAGCCTGTGTTGGCTGAGTAGTCTGTCTTCCAGCAGGCAGGGACCGTGTGTGTGTGTGTGTGTGTGTGTGTGTGTGTG
>NW_004624793.1:12046928-12059918 GCF_000247695.1 Heterocephalus glaber
TGTGAAATAGGAAGAAAAGGGGCAAAGGGGAAGGCGAAGTGGGAGGAATAGGGGAAAGGAAAGAAGGGAATGGAATTAATATGAGAAAATGAAAAAAGGCAACAAACTCTCTGTAAATAGGGAGGGATGGAGGGGTTGAAGGGAAGGCAGGGGAAGGGGGAAAAATAAGAACCAAGAGAGAGATTATGTAAAGGTGCACATTTCCAATGATGAATGTCAGTATATTGTATACCTAAAATGTACCAATAAAATAAAAGTTTAAAAAAATTTAGTATAATTTAAAAGCTTTAAAAATTTCTGGCCTGGGGGTTTAGCTCAGTGGTGCTGCTGCTTGCATCGCAAGCACAAGGTCCTGAGTTTGGACCCAGGTACCAAGAAAAAAAAATTCTAAGATTGTCATTCCTTATTTTAAGTGTGTGATTGTGTGTGTGTGTGTGTGTGTGTGTGTGTGTATATATTTTTTTTTGTTTTTTTTGGTACCAGGGGATTGAACTTGGGTCCTTTCGCTTGCGCAGCAGGTGGTGAAAACCACTGAGCTAAATCCCCGGCCCATGTGTGTATATTTTTAAAAGGTTTTCTTTATGAAACAGCGATGTAATGGTTAATATTGGGCTGTGTTTGAGTTTTATATTTTAGTATTAGACAGTGCTTGGCAAAATGTTAGAAACGTATGACAAAAACTTGATAACATTAAATTCACTCTTGAACAGAAGTTGTGTGAATATAGGGTATCCAAATGTATCTCACCCTGCAACTTGATGGTATTAAGGCATAGTTTTGAAAGCAGTGTCATAATTTTTCTCCTCCTTAAAGCAAAACCTACTTATTCCCTTTAATTTGCAACATAAGCAAATTTTATATATTAGTCATAATTCTAAGTATTGTGAGAGAAAACAGTTATTAAACTTTAAAAATAATTTTAAGCACTTTTTTCTCTCTGATCACAAAAGGACTGTTAGATTTCTATATCAAGCAAAGACTATATTTAGCTCAAAAAGAAGTCCTCTTAGCATTTTTTTGTTTTGGTTTGGTTTTTGTTGTTGTTGTTGTTGTTTTGAGACAAGGTCTCTCTATGTAGCCTAGGCTGGCCTCGAACTCACTATGATCCTCCTGCCTCAGCCTCCCGAGGGCTGGGATTATAGGCATGTGCCACCACGCCCAGCTTTCTTAGTAGATTTAGAAAGAAAAACACTACAGTTGCTTCTCTGGCATTCATTTGGGTGAGCTACTAACAGTGGGCTCATTCCAGGAATTTGTGCTTAGTAGTCTTTTTTCAGCGTGTAGTTGTTATGTTGCCTGTGGTATGAACACTTGTGGCAGGAGTGGACATTTGCAGTAGTCATAAATAAAACTATGATTTTGTAAATTGTTCACTGTGTTCTTGGAGATTATCTGTCCCACTACTATATTTTACACATTCTCAGATGGCACTGATAACTAGCTTTTAATCTGGTTTGGTGAGTTGGGACAGTTTTTTGATGGGGAGAGCAGTGTCTTGAGTAGCAGGAAGCAGGTGCTTGGAATTGACCAACTAGGTAGTGACGGTAAACCTGCTAGAGCTTTCAGTGATACAAACAGCCCACTGCAGCATGTGTGCCATAGGTTTGCCACCTCCGGAGTTGGGTATTCCTAGCAAAGCATGCTGCTCCTCACTCACTGCCGTCCTGAATGGAGGAGCCCAGCTGCCTTCATTTTCTCATCGTTCTTCGTCAGTTCTGTGTGCTTCTCGCTGAGACAGCCATTTGTGTCTCTACAGGTTCAAAGTAGGACCTGGTTAAAATAATAGACACTCTTTCCATATAAATTACATACTTTGTTCTAGGAACAATTTTTCTTATTTCTACATCTAATCTAAAGGTTTCTCTGAAGTAGAACAGAGGCAAGTTTCACTCTGTTTATGACACAAACACAGCAATTGTACATCACATAAGTTTTGTCTCAGGTCATGTAATGAGATAATAATAAAGGGATGGCTGATCCAAGAGTTAGGATTTTGATGTCTCATACTTGGTCCATAATAATCAACTTACCATAATGAATCCTGTAATTTTCCCAGGAATGTTATAGGTAATGGGAGAATTGACATATTCATAGTTACTTTAGAGTAATTATTACTACGTATGTGTGGAAAGGAATGCTCTGTCTTAAGAGTTCTCAGGGGGCGGGGTGGGGGACACCACCCAGACTCTTGACCTTGGAATACAATTCTTCCTTTTGACTCCATCTACCTTTGTGGCTTTTTCCTCCCTCTGCTTCTTTCCCTGGGTCTTGCTGCGCTCCAGGCATATCATGCTCTTCCATCCTTCTAGACTTTTCTGGATTTGCACCTACTTTCCTCACATGCCTTTTATTCTCTTCACTGCAATAAAAAAAACCCTGGCTACTCTTTAAGACTTTGCTTTCCGGTGTGCTCCGGCAGCCAGCAGACCTGGGAGCTTATTAGAACTCAGATTCTTAGCTGCATTCCACACCTCTGAATCAAGCCTACCAAACTGGGGGGTGTGGGAAGAGAGGCTAGGGGAGGCCTGGGAGCCCTTAAGGACCAGCACTCCCACGTAGACTCCTTAGCGGATCACCTAGTTAGAGAGGATTAAAGAGGGCCCAGCAGTGTGTTTTAACAAAGGTCTCTCAGCGATCCTGATGCGATGGAGTTTGGGAACCACTTGTAGATGCCAAATGATACCTATCTCCGAAGCTCATCCCAACAACTCTTAATAGGTAGTCAGTCATCCTTCCTGTTGTGGTGTTCTTCATAGTGTGATAATAGGCAAGGTCGGCTAACTGCTGTAAGCAAATTACAGCACTGTAAATGTCTGTTTCTCACTTGGGACATGATCCCACGGGCTGTACATTGGGTGGTCTTCTACATGATGATCCAAAAACCTGGTTTCCTTCCATCTTGTTTCTCTCTCTGTCTCTCTCTCCTTTCAACAAGATCTCTCTTTTTGTAGTTCAGGCTGGCCTTGAAGTCACTGTGCAGCCCAGACTGGCCTCAAACTCACAGTGATCCTCCTGCCTCAGCTTCCTGAGTGCTGGGATTACAGGTCTGTGCCCCCACACCTGACTGTCCTTACATGTTGTAGTTGCTCCATTGCCAAGGGCTCCATGAAGGCCTCCTCTAGATTCCCTGCAATCAGACAGATGATACTGAGCAGCCTGTTTTATGGCTGTACTTAGACTTTGCTACCCAATTTTTCACATTTCCTTTGGTTGGAGCCTAGTTGTATAATTTCAGCCTAATTGCCAAGGGTTGGAAAGTACTTTTTCTTTCTGTCTAGAAAAATGTGACAGAATTGGGATCATCTAGCCTGGTACTATTACCATTTTTATATATGGTAATTTTACATTTCCCAGTCACTTCATTAAAGAGATAAAAAGACACTCTGGGAGCCTGAGATAGAAGGGTTGTGAGTGCAAGCCTAGCTTGGGCAACTTAGCCACATGGCAAAACACTTTCTCAAAATAGAAAAATAAAAAAAGAGCTGAAGATGTAGCTCAGTGTGAAGAGCCTGGGTTCAATCCCTAGTACTGTCAAAAAAAGAAAAAAAGATGAATTTGATTTATAATAACTTAAGCCCACTAGATTCAGTGTTACTCAACTTATATCCAGTAAAAGGCTAAAGGAGGAGGGTGTTCCTTTTGCTTCTTTTGACTACTTTGAGAAAATTCTAAAGCATTCCCTTTTGTCAGAAGTACCGTGTCCCACAGATTGTGACAAAATTGGTGTCATAGTAGGAGAGAGCCCAATTAACTGTGGCACTAATATGTGTTACTGAATTGTACAGAGTTTGAATGGAAAAGAACTTGACAATCAGGTGGTCTAGTGTCTTCATTTTGTGGGTGAGTGTTCCTAAGATAAGTATCAACTTGGAGGTAGCACACCAGATCTGGGGAGCTGAGTCTGCTCACAACTTCAATTGCTTTATCTTCACTGTAACAAATCTAGAAGTCATCCCCACCCCCACCCCCATTCAATGACCCCCCTGTGGTAGTGTGTGCTGTAGTTGTAGTTATTTCAAAATGAGATGTTGGGGAAAGTATCAATTCAAAAATGCTGCTAAACAAACTTGTTTTAATTTTTTATTTTACTGTCTTTCCTTCAAGTCTTATATGAGGGAATAGACAGGTTTATGAAAGTTGTATCAGTACAGTGTATAGTCTGAGTAGCATATTCTATTTGAAAGGAAAATAATAGTGCATTGATCCTGTGATACTGGTGGCACATTGTTTCCATTACTAGCCTAATTGCTGTGAATGATGGAGGATACATATGGAGGATATGACTTTGGCATTTTATTCCTCTTATGGAGAAGAGAAAGGAAATCCTTAGAAATGGACTTTACCTTCCTCTAAACAGATTGCTTCATTGCTTTTAGTTGTCACAGGTCACAAATTTGAACTGAAGGAGAGTTTGTAACTTAGCGTGCAAGCAAGGTATTTGTAACAGGATTGTGGGGACAAAACTAGGGTTGGTTTTGTTCTAGATCCTCTACATTTAGGAATGTGTAATGCTAAACAGACATTTCATATATGATCACAGCATTAAAAATATTTGGGAGATGTGTGAAGCTTATATTGCCGTATAGGTCCTTCCTGATAGGGTGAAAATGAAAGCCATTTTATCTGGGGTTGGGGAAGGGAATAGAGGAGGTAGAGGACTGATAATTCTGGTAAAAGAATCCTGCACAGGGTTTTCTTTTTTCCAAAAAGGCTAAGTAGAAAATGATTAGTCATGGATGAGTGGAAATTTTCCATGACATCTGAATAAGGCTAAGGTGTGTGTTCTCTCCCAGGGAAGTAGAAAGCTTTTGGCTCTAACACATTCACGCTGGGGCTGTACAAGGATGACTGTCCCATCGGGCATCTTGTACCACCTGTTGGGACTGTGCTGTGGCACCCAATGGGATAGTCATGCATATAGCACCCGTGGCTCAAGCCAGTGGTGACATGTTAATGTCCACGCCAGTCCACCCCTTCCATTCAGCCAAGTACTGTACTATCATCTTTGTCATACCTGTGCAGAGATATTTCTAGGAACCGTCCATGTTACCTTGTATTGGAGTTGTCTTTAAACATTGTGAATGTTCATTTTTCCTGTACTTTTAAGTTATTTTATTAAGATCAGTGATTTTAAAACAAGATAAGTAAAAAGTCTGCAGCATAGTAATTACCTGGGGAGCTGTGAAAAAGGTACATCCCTGGGCCTTAGTTTAAGATGCTAGGTCAGAGGTTCCAGGTGGGGCTCTGGAGTCTGTGTCATTGTCATCATTGTGGGCATCATTGTCATTAGCATCTTAAATCTTCCCAAAGGACTTGATGCACAGCTGAGTTTGGCAACTCCTGTAAGACAGGGCTCTTGCCTCATCTTATTTTCGCTGGAGTACGTAGCAGAAAGACATTCTTATGTCTGAGTATTCCCAAGGCCTGCTGATGAGGGAATTCCAAGCTGAGCTTTGGGAGATGAGCAGGCACCTGGCAGGATGAACTCAGGAGCAAGTGGGCGGACGTTCCTGATTGACAGACTATTTCTGGAGGACAGGAAAGTGTGGCCTCAGGACCCAACACTGTCAGCGTTCTTGGTGTAAAAGTTGGGGAGCAGGGGAGACTGCGACTGCTGAGGCTCCAGAGCCATGTCCACCTTGAGGGTAGTGAGTGAAGGGGGGGCTACTTCTGTGAAGAAGGTAGGAATGTACAGTGTGTGGGACTTGAGCTTTTAGTCTTGGGTACTTGGGAGGCTGAAGCAGGAGGATAGCCATGCATTCAAGGCCAGCCGGGGCTACTAGTTTCACTGATCCTAACTTTATTTCATCACGACTTTTGGGTACAAATTTTGAATTTTTGCTTAAATAGTTCATAAAGTATTATTTTAATTACTGAATTATTGAGTCCCTCCCTCCTTTCCACTGAACCCAGGGCCTCAGGCCCACTAGGCAAGTGCTCTACCATTGAACTACATCCCCAGCCCTTTTCAGTTTTCTTTCTTCAGTGTCCCACTAGGTTGTCCAGACTGGCCTTGAATTTTCAATCCTCCTGTCTCCGCCTCCTGAATAGCTGAAATTATAGGCATGTGCGTTCCAGCTGATTACTGAGATTTTTAAGTGTTCTTGTAAGTTTTGTTACTGAAGCGAATACCTTTCTTACCCAACTCTAGTCCCACCCTGGAGGAAGCACCATAGAAACATGAGCCACTTTCATGGACATTATTTTAAAATATTTCCCAAATGGTATAAATGGCTTTGAAAATTTTAAAAAATGGCATTAAAGTAATTCATGTTTATTAAGAATAAAATTTAAAAACAAATAAATAGAAAGGAAAATAAAAGCCATGTGTTCTTTATTTCAGAGATAATTATAATTAACATTACATTTGCTTATAGTTTTAGATCTTGTTATCTTCTAATATTTTCAGACCTTAGTGAGGTTGTATGTGCTCAAAAAGAGATGGAATTGTATTTGAAATAAAACTTGTAAAATTCTGGTCTATTTAATTATCAGCTTTAGGATTAATTTTGGAACATACCTCTGAAGCATAGAACCATGTAGACTTAGGGTAAGCTAATTAATTTATAAGAGTACTAGTTTTTGTAAACACCACTATATAGACTTATGTTGGACGAGTTGTATTGGACTAAATTAAATAAATGTTTGTCAAGTGCCTGGGGGCTTGGTAAATGTTTTCTTTTTCTTCTTTCTTCATTTCTGCCATGGTTATAATAAAAAAAATAAATATTGACTCCCTGCTTTAGGTCTTGGCAAAACATAAATGGAAGAATATGTCTGGAGAGTTGTTAAATGCCTTAAGTAACTTTGAAAGCCCCATTTATTTTGTATTTAACCTGCTAATTGTGTTTTTCTTTTGATGGTACTGGGATTAAACCCAGGGCCCTTGCTCTGAGCTATGTCCCCAGCTTCTGTTTTTATTTTGAGACAGCATCTCTCTAAGCCCTGAAGTTGCCCAGGCTGGGCTCCAAATTGTGACCCTCCTGCCTCAGCCTCCCAGAGTACTAGAACTACAGGTGTGCACCACCATGCCCAGCTAATCTGCCACTTTTGAAATAAGAGAAGGGCTTTCAGATGTGGCCCTTCTTTGTGGATTTTTTAGTTTGACTGACCATCTCACCGTCTTTTTTTAACCATATTTTTCCTGGAAGAGTTTTTTTCCTTGTGTTAACAGGGAAAGATGAAGCCCATTCTGTACAATGTATAATTATTTTTTTATATAGATACTGTCTTGCTATGAGGTTCAGGGTAGTCTTAAATTCATGGTGTAGTCCGGGCTGGGCTCGAACATGGTCCTCCTGCATCAGCCTCTTGAGTGCTGGAATTACAGGCATGTGCCACCATGCCTGGCTGCTCATGTATAATTCTTTAAAGAATTTAGTTATTTTTGGTACTAGTTAGTTATTTAGGTACTAGTGGTATTCTACCACTGAACTACATTCCCAGATATTTTTTTCTATACATGGTCTTTCTAAGTTGCCCAGGCTGGACTCAAAACTTAAAATTCCCTTACCTCAGCCTCTATCAGTGCTGGGATTATAAGCGTGCACCACGGTGGCTGCTTTAATTTTATTTTAATTGACAAATAATGTATATATTTATGGTATACAATGTGATGTTTGATACATGTTTACTTTGTGGAATAATTACATTAAGCTAATATATCCATCACCTCACATTTTTATTGATCTTTTTGGGGTGAGAAAGTGCTCAAAATCAAATTTTTAAGGACCTTTGAAATTTTTTAGAAATGTAAGAGAAATAACAACAGACTATTCAACTCAAGTCACCTTTATTTGTAGCCTACCAGTGAAGAAATTGTTGAGTTTATGTATGTATTTTTATAAGCCCTGTTGGAGGTGGAGTGTGGCTTCTCTGCCCAGGAATAACAATATGTAAACCCTCTTAACACTGGCTGTGTCCTCTATTCCTGGGCAGTCTCATAAGTTCACATAGGAAGCCAGTTACAATAAGTGTGGAGGAAATGAGAGGCCCTCATTAGGCATCAGGATGGAACACATCATCTGTGCTGCTGATGCTATTATCTTATGCAAGGGACAGCCTACTGCTTTTTAAATGACGGGACTTCCCAGTGATTGTTATGGACTTGGTATTACTGTACATGATCATTGTCTTGCAAGTGCCAGCTGAATTGAATCAGAAGTGCTCAAGGGAAATGCTAAGATCACTTTTGCAGTTGCCACATGTGGACTTTCCCCTTGTAGCCATGTAGGTGTCCAGAGTTTGCCTCAAGGCCGATCCTCTTTATTGCCACTGTGTGATAAGTGATTGCCATATTATGTGCCTCCTGGGAGTACATGTGACCCCTGCCAGCTCTTTCCATCCCTGTCAGCTATAAATTAAGACAGCCCACCAGCTCCTTGTAAACCCTAGTGGAACTTGCCTTAGGTAAATTTAACAGATACAAATAGAGATTTTACAAACCAATAAACTTGGAAGGTGGTAATTTGTGTTTTTCATTAGGGTGCTTATTTATTTTTATAAGCACTGAGGGAGGTGGAGTGGACATGAGGAGAAGTGAAAGAATAGAACATTTGTCTTCCAGTTATATTCGAATGATGCATTTTATTTAGGAGGAAAAACATAAATGCTTTAAAAAGTTTTTAATTGTTTTTCTCACTAAGAATATATTCTCTAACCATTAACCTCAACATTTGTGATTAGTGAGGAAAGTTAGAAAATTTTAGCTCCCGGGAACTCCTGTGAGGCTTGCATCTGTGCTAGGTCACGTCGTGGTGAGGCAGCTTCGTCATTTACTGTCTAAGCAAACTTTGAAGCATTGCCTGCTGCATGGACAGTACTGTGCAGGCACTCCAGGACAGAGCTCCCTGTTTTCCTCTTCCAGCGCTCAAAGCTGCGAAGGGGAAACAGAACACTGGCAGGTAACTCCCAACATGGTGGAGGCTGGATTTTACTAACTCGTACTGGGAGTTTAGTTTCCTGAAAAAAATCTCAGCACACTATGTTTTTCTTGGCTTTTTAAATAATTTCCACCTCTAAAATTAATGATTGACCCTGCTGGCCAAATTATCATTATCACTTTCAAAATAAATTGACAGCTAACAAAATAAAACCCCTCAGTGTCCAGAACTCTATTTTCCAGAGCAAGGGGATCCTGAGCCTCCAGTAAATTCAACTGATATATGATTTTGGATACCCTGCTATCAGGTAGTTCCTTTAGAAATGGCTCACCAGTTGAACTTATTCCAGGCCCTTCTTGCCTCGAAGAAAATAATTGAATGATACAAGCCAAAAATGGTACCAAAAGTTTATTTGAAAAGTTAGGGGTGAAAAGGTAAAGGAAAAACTGGCTCTGCAGAGCCAACTTGGGCTGAACAAAAGAGGAAAGAAGAAGAAGAGCAAAAAGACAAGTACACCCTGGTCTAGAAGACATACTGTGAAGAGTCACAATAGTGGGTTCCTCATGGTGTCCCGTCTCTTTTATGCCATCCACATCTGGAGGGAACCCGTGAGAAGGTTTTACATAGGTCCTGAGAGGCAGAGCTGTGTAGATCCTGGGATCCCACCATGCTTCTCTTTCCCAGCCAGTCTAAGCCACACCTGTCTCCTATCTCAACACTGCTTGAGGACCTGGGGATAGAGCAGTAGACATAGCAGACAGAAATCCCTGCACAGAACTTCTTTTTGGGGGAGGAGGTCAGACTGGCATTAAGCAAATAAGAAAAGTCGAACATAGAGTCCCAGATGGTGACAGGAGCTAAGGAAAAATAAAAGCAGGTAAAGGGAAGGAGGATGTTCCAGGGTGAGGAGAGGGTGTTTACTGAGAAGCCTCTTGGACATTCTGAGGCTGTAGGCAAAGCCTTCTCTGTACACAGGGACCCATCCAGTGTCAATGGGGCTCTCCTGTCTTAGCTTCCACATCTTGAAACAGAGTATTCGGGGCTTCAGCATGCTGGCATACTGGCTTACCTGAGACCTCTGGGAGGGCAGCTGGCCTCCCCAATAACACTGCTTCACAGACAGCACATCTTCTGCCAGCCTCTTGGCTCTTCCTTGCTCTGTTCTATTGGAAATGAGAATCTGACACATTTGGACATACATCTGAGTTTTAGTCTTTGTGTGTTTCTTTTCTGTGTAGCATGGGAAGATTTTTAAATGTTTAACTTTCCACTGGGTAGTGTGTTTTCCCCTAAATATTACCAATAAGGGGAGTTCTAACAGTTGATATAAATATGTAGGGCTAGAAAGATCCTTTGGTGTAAGTATTTTATTTTACAATGTACAGATGAAGTTTATGGGGCTCAGAGAAGTGAAGAGACTTTTCTGATGTCACCAAGATGCTGAGTGGCATTGTGGAGGTAGAACTGCAGTATTAACCAGCTCATTCATTTATTTCTAAGGGATAAATGCTTTTGAAGAAAACTTGGAAAATGTAGAAGACTGTAGAGAGAGAACATAAAAAATGGTCTCATATACGAGAAATAATCAATAATCATATTTTGTTCTTTAAAAATCTTATATACAGGGCTGGGGATTTAGCTCAGTGGTTCTGCCACCTGCCTCACAAGCGCAAAGTCCCGAGTTCAATCCCCGGTACCAAAATAAAAAAGGAAAAATCTTATGTGCATATGATATTGTGAATTGTCCTTAATAGCATTAACAGTTTTTAGAAAACAATTTTTATTGGCCTTCACTTGTCCACTGGTGATCAGGCTTCCTATGACCCATTTGCTAACATAGCCTTCAGGAAACAAATTCAGTCATACCTTGTTACTCGATTGCTTTGAAACTCATAGAATTTGATACTCTACACATTTTGATGCAAAAATTTTGTCCAGGTTCTCAGCAATTGTTCTTTGGTACTTAATACGTAAGCTAGAATTTGTCAGTGTTGTTGTCAATTGCCTTGTGATTTGATACCCTTTCCAGCAAAGTGATTTGTCTGGTATTTGTCCTTTTTGGTGCTCTGTGCCTCCCAGAACCGATTAAGGACAAGTACCAGGGTACCACTGTGAGACCATACACATACTGACACTGCTGATTGCTTTCTAATGATTGTTTATATTGCTGCTGTTGTCCCTACTTAAAGAGAATTTAACTTACCAGGTGATGGGATTTATGCCCTTAAATTTTGCTTGGCTCTGCAGCTCATCTCAGTAGACCTATTTCTTTACTCTGTGGGTGGAAGCTCTTCTGTGGGTTCCTTCTGAGATCTCAATTAGCTCCATGGGCCTTGACTCAGAAATCTCTCTCTCCCTCTCTCTGACAGACACAATTTTGTGTGTAATTTTAGTTTAGTTTTGTTTTTTTGGTACCGGGGAATCAAACTTGGGACCTTGTGCTTGCGAGGCAGGCACCGTGTAATTTTAGTTTTATTTTTAAAATTTCTTTTATTTTATCCCATTCCCCCCTCAAGCCCCCTCTCCTCCCTTTGTACAAAAGCTTTGTTTACATTTTTTCCTTCTATTTTCACTTTTTTCTTGTCCTGTCTTTCCTTTCTCCTTCCCTCCTTCCTTGTTCCCCTTCCTGTTTGAACACTTTCTTCCCATTTCCCAACATCCACTATACATATCAGTCCTTATTTTCACATTCAGTTTCTTACACCAGAAAAACAATGAGGTATTGAAACATGTGTCCAATTTATCTCGCTTAAGAGTATGGTCTCGAGGTCCATCCATTTAGCTATAAATGTCTGAAGCTCATCCTTCTTTATGGCAGAGTAGTACTCCATTATTATGTGTAATTTTAGAAGGCTTATCAAACCACCTTCTCCCCAAGTTCAGCCTTGGGTTTCAGCACTATAAAACACTAGAGTAGATAATGTGAATTATATCTTTGTGGTTCTTTCATTACATCTCTAATGATAAAAATATTTGAGGTAAGCTCAAATGTTTTAGCAGAATAAATTGTTATTATATTGACTCCCAAGAAGGCTTGATGGGCTCTGACATGGCTCCACCTTCCCACCCGAGCCCGCCCCTACGTATCTGCCATCCCTTTGTCACTTTTCCTCTCCTTCGCTGTAGTTCACTGTTTACTACCTTGCTTGCTGAGTCCCTTACCCCCACTGATGTTCTCTTCTCCATTTGGCTGCTTTGAATACATATTCTTGGACATGTTTGTTATTTTAAGAATTAAACAAGTCAGTCTTGAAAGCACTGAAGGTAGTAGATAGTAGGAGCCCAGTGATGTTTATGGAGTTTGACTCCAGACAGCCAACATATACTTTGTTCTTTAAAAAGGTGTAGAGGAAAACTTGGCCATCTATTTCCAACCCTTCTGAAATGGAATTTCCTCTTGTGGCTGTGCCGACCAGATGTCATCCTCATATCCTCAGACTTCAGCCTCATGAGCCTTTTAGAGAAACCACTTCCTATTTGGAGGTTTAGGATCCAAGGTTGAATTCTGTATTGTGCAACTATCCTTGATGGTCAGATTCTAAAGTCTCGATCTGTACTGAACGAGTGATATAAAACACTGACACTTCAAATGGCCCGAGGAGTTATCTAAAGGGACAGCTGAAAATACTATCTCTGTTTCTGGAAACCCCCAAATTTCCTTCTTTCATAACTTGGGCCTACTTGAAGACTGGAGGATTGTCTTGCTCTCAAAATTGCTTTCCTTGGGCCAGGGATTTAGCTCAGTGGTTTTGCTGCCTGCTGCTCAGGTGCAAGGACCCGAGTTCGATCCCTGGTTACCCCCCCACCCCCAATTGCTTTCCTTCAAGTGGGATTTAAGTGTAATGCTCTGGTGTAAGGTAAAAACACCTGTGAATTTTGCTGCTGTATTTCCTATAAACATGTTGAGATCCTAGTCTAGTACATTAAGGAGTCTACCTTATATGAATCTCTGTGTGTGAAACTTATAGAAAATTTACATACTTTACAGCTTGGGGTCTTTTCTTCTTTTGATGATACAAAGTATGGAACTGACCATGCTTCCCTTTTTGTTCTGAGTACCTGGAGGGTTACAAGTGGTATAAACTTCAAACCTAATTAAAGGGATTTT
>NW_004624793.1:12135511-12145630 GCF_000247695.1 Heterocephalus glaber
TGTGCATCCAGCATTGAGAATCACTGCACTCAGAAGCACATAAGAGAAACAGCCTTAATTCTCCTGCTTTAAATAAAATATATTGCATTATAAGTGACTTGGATAATCTGTTTTGCCATTTTAGATGATGAACAATGTAAATTGGAAGGTTCTGGTTCCGGTTTAGATAGCTATCTGCCTGAACTTGCCAAGGTAACATCTTCTTAAATCATCTGATCTTATTTGAATGCTGTTGAAACTTTTCTCATTTCATGAGTTTATCCATAATAGAATCTCTTGAAATAACAGTTAAGTTGTGATTTCTGACCTGAATATGAGATGATGTGAAATATATCATTGTTCTGAGTGAGTCTTCAGTTTGTTTTCCAAAATGCACCCTACAAAGTATTTCTTACAATTCCTCAAATATTTGTTCTCTCATACTATTTAATGCTGCATCACAAGTATTAAAGAAATAACCAAAATACACAGGTAAGTGTTCTCATAATAACCAGGTATTACTGTGTTCACATGTGTACTTCCTGTTACTCAAATTACTAGGCATAATTCCAAAGAAGATGGATGTGGTGATCTTGCTACTAAACTAAAGAGGGGTTGCCTAAGTTATAGAAATTGTTCCTGAGTTACTCTCAATTAAAAAAAAAAGATGATATGAGTGTTTTATAATTTTGAGATGCCCAGAAGTTACTGAAAAGCACAAAGGTAAACAAACAACCATGAATCTGCCACGACCCAGATTCATATCTATTACTGTAGTTTTTTTAGCATCTGTATTTTTAAAAGAAATAAAATATTTTACATTTTACAATTGAAGTTCTTTTTAAGCACTGTCCTTATTCCCATTCTCTTCTTCCCCACACCCCAATGAGCAACCATTATGGAGTTTTACTTGCATGTCATTTTTATGTTTTTACAAATATATTATAATGATATATCTGGTGGTTTTTATACATTTAGGATGTTACATAAATACTAACCTGCTATATGTTTTATTCTGGATTGCTTTTAAATTTTTAAAAATTCAACCGTATTTTTGAAATCCGACCTAGCTGGTTTGTAGATCTGGTTTATTTATTTTATTGTACTGTATAAACATTGTATTTTTGCTGTTCTATTATTTCCATTTTTTCTACCATGAACATGCTACAATGAATATCCTGTACTTGTCTCCTTGTATGTATCTATGCATGATTCTTTTTGAAATGAGAAATGTTTTTGTGTTCTGTAGCCCTTTATGCTCTTGCTGTTACTGCCTTTCTATTCTTTTTTTGATAATACAGTGAAATAGTGACCCCCACACACCCACATGTTAAACACTGTAATAGAAACATGGTTTGTCTGAATAGGATTATAAATAGACTAGCATTGACCTTTATTTCAAGACAACATGGCTGTTCTAAAATACAAATCTTCTTTCCTGGCTAGGATTTTAGAGCATTGTTTTTCTTTGGAATTTGACTGTTTCCACAGAATCTTTTTAGCACCTGCCTATTAAAGCTAACTTTAGAGCTACCATTGTAACCTCCTCCTAGACTGGGAAGAGTTTTGGCTTGTGTGTTTGTGTTTCATGTTAAGAATTTTTTTTTACCCTCTTTGGTGCTGAGGATGAACTTTAGGCCCTCAAGCATGGTAGGCAAGTAGTCTACCACCAAGCTACACCCCCAGCCTCATTGTGTTAGGAACTTCTGTATATTTTGGATTGAGATTTGCTTTTTTTTTCTGGATGTTTGAGGATTCAAAATGTTTCAAAGCAAAATGTTTGAACCTGTTTAGGTT
The DNA here is from genome assembly GCF_000247695.1 of Heterocephalus glaber. Next base: position 12,137,288 of record NW_004624793.1, read on the forward strand.
TTAGTTTGTTGAAGTAGGTATTATGTGTGATACAATCTAGATAGAATTCAGAAAGTAGCTTTCTATACTAGCTAAGTAAACAGAATGAATACATGCTAGTAAGAGGAAACTCATTATTTGAGCCTAATGTTCATTATCTAGGAAACTGTATTTTTCTCTATAAAGACCTATAGGACTTGTGTTCTCTTTTCTTCTCTTGCTATCTAGCCAACATAATTCATTATTGCTTGATCCTAAGACCTAGGGAGATTGAGGTATTTTACACATACATATATAAACAAATACATATTTTTAAAATTGACATATTTAGAACTATTTTCAAGCTGTGATTTATAACCAAGTTAGCTGAAGCCACTGTAGTTAATGAAAGCAATTTGTTTTCAACCCCATTGCTTATTTTTTATTTTAATTTTTATTCTTTTTCTATTGAGGTATAATTTACATAGAATAAAATACTCAAGGATTAATTATACAGCTTGATTGGGTTTGCATTTGTATATCAATGTAACTACCACCTAGATCAATGTAGAGAACATTTATAACATCCCAGAAAACTGTCTTGTACCCCTCTCCTATCCTTTTGACTCTTATTACTGAAGGTTAGTTTGACTCATGTAAGCCTTTCTATGCATGGAATCATCCAGTGTGTATACTCTTTGTGGCAGACTACTTTAGCCCAACATTATGTGACATACATTTAAAAAAATTAAACAGCATAGAATCGAGTAGAGATTATAAAATTATGCTACCCTTAGTGATATATATGTATATATGTACATGATGTATATTATATTGTGATATAAAACATTTCTTACTTTGGGTCATAATCAAATCTGACAAATGTGGCAGTCTTTTCTGTGTTTTTCCTCCTAGCTCTCAGATGTTTTAAAAACGTTATTTAAGAAGGTAGGAAAAGGCAGAAGGTAATTTTTTTGAAGGGAAACAAATTAAAGCAAAACGTATTGCCATCTACCCAACGTGCTGGGTGCTGGGAGTTGTTTGTCTTGTCACCTGTGCCTTTTCATGGTCTGCTCAGTGGTATGCGGTATGAGGGGCTGAGGCCCAACTGGAGACCTGTACCCAATCCCTTCACAGTCCAGAGCTTGGCTGTTTATCATCCCCCTCTGGTGTCTGGGAGGAGGATCCTTTGTACCTATTGAGAAAGCAGAGAAGTTGGCTGGTGACTGGTCATCCTGTTGAAGGAGGCATGGTTTCCATGGTTACAGAATCAGAGATTGAAGTGTGTTTGGGGTAGAGGGGATGAGGAGACAGAGTGGGAGGCACACAGCTCTTAGGGAGAGTTTAAAAAATAATTGAGAAGAAAAGGGTAAGGGGGAAATAGGGCTAGTTAACCACTTAACAGTTCGCCCCAGGCTTCACCTGGGCAGTACGTTTGTTTATGTACTAACTATCCCAAGCATCACTCAAGCAGGTGTTATTTCAACCATTCAATTCTTGAATAAATTTGATAAAATAGTCATTTTTATATTTCCTCTTATAAAAATTAACAAAAAATATGCAATTTTTGGTCATCCTATATTTAAATAATTGGACTGGTAAGTGGTTAAGTAAGATTGCAGAGACAGGCCTAAAACAATGGAGGAAGGCAGAAGATGGTTGAAGATGGAATTTGTTGGCAGGCTTCTCTCTGTTCAGCTCCATTTTCTGCCTCATTCATCCTGTTGCTCCAACGTTTGTTTTCCCTTGTGACTAAGACATAGCCAAACAGGATATGATCGACAGGAAGGTATTTTAGTGGAAACATAACATCTCATTTTGGTATATTATGGAGGGGCCCTCTACTTTTGGTGTGAGTAAAATAGATTTAGGCTTTCAGGGTATTTTGTATATTCTTGGAACTTATGTTCATACATTGAGTACTGAACATCTTTATTGTTTTGATATTAGGGAACATGCTGTATCTATCCTAAAACCTGTCCTTTTCCTCCTTTTATAGTGTGGAGCTAAACAATTTTTGTTGTAAATACACAGATATACAGCATCAGTCTTAAACATATGGGTTAGTTAATTGGTTTCTTCCCTAAACAGTCAGGGAATAGCAGTCAGGTTGTAATCTCCACTCCTAATCATTTCATTTCTTTCCTCTGGTTACATTATCTTAGATCACATTGGAACATATAGATTACCTCTTTATATAAAAATGATGTGAAGAAAACCCTCGTGCTTCCTTTTACATTTCCCTCCATTTTTGAGCTTCTTTTGTACCCCAGGAACAGTAGCTCACTCTTAGTCTCTCCATGTGGTTCTAAAAGAGAAGCAATTTCTGGGCAACCCCAAATTGTTCCTTCTGTTTCGTTTTAAAGTGAATGAACTTATCTTTCCAGGCAGATCTTTCACAGTTGAATGCAGAACAAAGCTTGGTGTCTCAGACTTCATAGTCTCGTTGAGGTTGAGTAAGGGTCACAGGGTCAAGCTCAGCAGAACCTATCAGAACTCAAACAGTTTCACAGATACTTTTTCTAATTTTTTTAAACCAACTCTGTAACAAACATTTCTTTCCGTATGTTTCAATCCAGAAAACAATGTCATTGTGTTATGATACACAGAAGTAGGCTATGGAGTGTTTGTTAGGGCACCTGGCATTCCATATCTGGGGCTCTGTATTCTGTAATGCTTTTCCTGGCTTTGTGACTTGGAGTGAGGTAATAGTCTTGGCCAGTTAGGTATCTTAGAAGTAAAAGAAACAAGTCTTGATAGTCCTTAAAATTAAAAAGTATATATTCTAGCCTCAAAATATTTTGGTAGTTCTTCTTATTTTAACACATTCTATTTAAATGACCCAACCAATTGTCAGCATGATATTTTTTCTGAAAACTCACCCTCCAAATAAGATGTTGTTGGCCATAGTCTTAACTTTAGATTGCTTTATTGACTGACCAATAAACTCAGGACCATAGAGTATGCTCTTTCTGGAAACCTTTAAGTGTTTGATCCCTAACTACTTAAGACAAAACATGAGTAGGATGTGTCATTTATGACTGAATTTAGAGTACTGGATAGGACAGGAGAATAGCTTGTTATAGCTGAATCATTTTCTTTGACTTCTAAGCAAGTGCCAGTTTCTGCCATTGTCCTTTTCTATCTTTTTTTCCTCCTGTTCTCCTCTCTGCTGAACCCAGAGTAGCAAATGGGCCATGAACAGGCTGGTTGTAACAGGGTGTTTGGAGAAAAGCTAAGCAGTTCTTACAACAGCCACAATATAGAGTGACCACAGATTATTTTAAGAACAGAGCTGGTTTCTCTCACTTTGAAAAGTGCTCAGCTACATAATCTTTGGGATAATAGATTTTTTTATAGCTGTATGTTATGAGCTCTTAAATTGTGAAAGTATGTATTATAAGTGTTTTACTGTCTTTTCTAAAATTTTTAATTAAAAGTAAAACTTTTTAAACTAAATTTTTTTTCTAAATTTTTTTTTTTGCTTAAATTCTTTTACAGGTATATTTTAGGTATACGATACGTTTGCATTTATCATTGGGTGCTTGCTTGTACCTGTACATGATGTATCTTGGTTCTTATTTTTTACCCATTCCCTGTGTGCCCTTCACCCCTCCACCCTTCCCTATTTACATAGACTTTGTTTCCATTTTTTTCTTTTCGTATAATTTTTCCTTTCCCTTCTTTCCTTTCCCCTTCCCCTCCCACTTCCCCTACCCCTTTGGGCCTTTTCTTCCTATTTCAAAGTATCAATTATTTGTTATTAATCCTTTTAATCCTTATTTACACTTTCAGTTTCTCACACTAGAAAAACTATTTGGTATTTACACATGTGTGTCCTATTTATTTCACTTAAGAGTATGGCCTCAATATGCATCCATTTAGCTATAAATGTCTCTAGTTTCTCATTCTTTATGTCTGAGTAGTACTCCGTTTTATAAAAAACCCACATCTTTATCCAGTTTAAAACTAAATTTTATAAGTGTGCTTGGTATAATAAATAAAGGCACACAAATTTGCAAAAAGAAATTAATCTTTTCCTGCATCCTCCATTCCTGAGAATACACTGTTAACCTGTTGTGATTCTTCTTTCACCAAAGTGATTGATTACATTCCTAGTACTTTGTATTGTCATCGGAGTGAAAAATGATGTTTTATTGTGCTTTGATTTATATGTTGTTGCTTACTAGTAATATTTTCCATACATCCATATATTTATTTACCATTTGGTTTTTTCTTCCTCTCTGACTTGCCTGTTCATTTTCCCACTGGTCCAAGCCAGTGGGACGAGTTAAGAGTCTAGACCACTGATGGCAAACCTTTTAGAGCTTTCATTAATACAAACAGCCCGCTGCAGCATGTGTGCCATAGGTTCGCCACCACTGGTGTAGACTCAGAAGGCAGGCAGGCGAGGCTTCTATTTAATGCTAGGAGACGTTGGGCAAAGTGCTTAGCCTTGTTTCTTCTCTTAATGAATAAGGCTGATACCAGTGCTATTTGCCTTTTAATTTATACAGTTGCATAAAATTTGAGGGTGTTTTTGTTGTTTCCTGGAGATTAAAAGTACATTGCTAAACAAGTGCTCCAACACTGAACTACATCCCTAACCCTAGGTTGTATAAAATTTAAATGGCCACTTAGGGTAATATATATATGTTAGCTATGCCCAATAAATATCAGCTTTCATTATTATTATTTTTCTAGATCTTTATTATTCCCTGGTGTTAGATGAAGCATTGCCCTTACTAAGCCGTATTTTCTTACCTTCTAGATTTTATCTGTTAATTCCTTAAGCCACTGTTGGGCTTCCCCTTTGTTTAATGCATAGGTCTGGGAAGGTATGGGAGGAAATTTCAGAAGCTGAATTTGTTTTTATCTAGCTCATAGCAGAGCTGCCTATGTAAGGTAGGTTATAGCTTTTAGGTTATTATTATATCTAACATTGCCTCTTCTTTGGGATATCTCTGATGAAGAATATATTTGTTAGATATTAGTGGACAATAAGCATGCTTTGTTTTTATTTTGCCTGTTATTTTAGTTCTTTTGCTTCTTTTCATATGTTTACATCCTTAACTGGTCTTTTAATTATAAGGAACTCGTACAGTTTTCCTTGCTTTATTAATTTCTCATCTCCTAGCATAGACAACTTGGAACAAGAAGTATCTTTCAGAAGGGTACCGGGAATTGCATCTACATTAAGAACCTATTGCTGGGCTGGGGATTTAGCTCAGTGGCACCGCACCTGCCTCACAAGTGCAAGGTCATGAGTTCGATCCCTGGTACCAAACAAACAAACAAACAAACAAAAAAAGAACCCGTTGCTCTATGTTAGCTCTGAGATCACAGTCTTCGCTTTGTTGAAGGACTCAAGCAGACAATTCAGAAGTAGAATACGCTGTTGATGGTGGTGGCTTGCAGCACCTAGTACTGATGGCTTTGTTAGAAAACGTCATAAGCAGTACACAATATAAAATAAATTCTTTGCTTTCAGTTAAGTAGATTCTGTTTGTATAGGTTCTGGTTCTTTTGATGTGAAAAACTAGGAAAAGGGATAGGCAGTCTGAAGTAAAATGAAACAATCTCATTTCCCATATAGAGAGAGCCTGCCTCAGCCACAGGCTCATTTTTTCCCCTGAAAGCATGAACAGAAGATTTACCTCTTAACCTCCAGAAGCTTCAAAGCTCCCACAGTTAGTATTAAGATAAATTTCATTAGGGCCGGAGACTTGAGCCATCATTTTGTTCAACATTTATACTATAATGAAAGTGGGACCAGCTACCTTGCACAGCTAGCTAGTTAACAGCTGAACTAAAATTAAGAGCCCAGCCCATTTCTTAGTATTCAAGTGGTCATTTTATTTAGATGTAAACAGTTGGTTAAATACAGTCATAAGACCTTGCTAAGGACCTATTCCTATTGTAACAACTTCAGGGCTGTCAAGACCAAGAGGATGCTTAATTTCTCATTAGTCTTGATTAGAGATGTGGTAGTAGACCTTACTCAGCCACCAACAGAGAAGACAAAACACCTTCTCCACCATGACTGTTACTGCCCCATTTTCAAGTGTTGAGATGTGACATATTCTTGAGGAAAGTAACAGATGATGCAGGACATTCTGTTCTGACTCCATAAACTTAACTATGGAGATTGGGAGTAACAGTGCTCTGATTGCCAAGAAGAATAGGATATGTATGTAGAGGGACCAGATGTGATAAATAATGAGATCAGAGATGACTTCTATTGTTTGGATGTCTTAGAAACCTCTTTTTTTCTTATGACCCACATCTCCACCCTCCCTGCCTGCCGCCATATGTCTCCTTCAGTGGTTTCTCCTCTCTCCATCTCTTCATTTTTGGAGCTCCTGGTCTTCTGTCCTCAGACTCACCTTCACACTCTCCTCAGAAAATCTCATCCACTCCCAAGACTTCTCTTCCCTCCTGCACTCTGAAGGTTTTCAAGTCCCTGTCTCTAGCTTTCCTCTCCACATAGTTCTCAAGTCCCATACCTTTAGCCATCTCCTGGATGTTTTCAGTTGGAAATCCTACAGGCAGCCTCACACTCCACCTTGTGTATCATCCTTCCCTGAAGTTTGCTCTTTACCTGAATTATCTATCGCCGTTAATGGAACCATCATTGATCAGATTAATCAAGACAGAAATGTGGGATTTGTTGTGCGCCTTGCTGTGAGCCTGGGAGACTGTTGTTCAACCCATGAAAGGTACAATGGGCCTCCTAGTCGTATCCTATTTAATCCTTTGCTTCATCCCCAAGGGATGTTTCTAAAATGCAGAAGTCATTATTTTATTTTATTGTTGCTTAAACTGTTAGAATGTTTTCAGTTCTGAATGACATCACCGATCCTTAGCATATAAATCCCAGACTCATTTCTTGTTTTCCCCTCCACACCCTACCATTCAGTTGTATCCATCGACCTAATCATTGCTGAGGTTTGACTTGTCCCTTTCCACCTGCGGCTTTCCTCCTATACTGCTCTTATTTCCTTCCTTGGCCAAAAGTGCTTGTCCTTCAAGAGAGGCTTTCCTCTGGGAAGTCTTTCCCAATTGCTACCCCTTAAGTCAGGTGAGCTCCCACTATTCCTTACGCTTTGCCATTCTTACTACTTGAGTATCCAGCTCCTCTCCAACTGGTGTTCCTTGGGGTTAGTAACTTTTTTCATTCATGTGCCATTGCCTGACACATTGTAGGTGCTCATTTAATATTCATTGGATGAATCAGCATCTTACTGTCCTTCAAGATCTATCCTGGTTCTTTTTCCCTCCCATTTAAAATGTATTGCTTTCTCTTTCTCTTCTTGTACCCCCAGTCTTGACCCTATTCAGTCCTTCATACCATCTGGGCTCATTTCTGTCCTCAGTGTCTGTCCATGTATCCTTTCCAATTAACCAAGGAGGTTCGTGCTTCCTTCTGGCTAAGTTCTGCCCCTTTGTTCAAAACCTGTCCTACATTGCAGTACTTTATGAAGGCTTTCTTAACAGTTTTGAAGTCTAATCATTGTCTTTTGCTTTCTTCGGGTTGTTTTTGACTCACAATTGGCTGTCAATCCCAGAAGGGCAAGGATCACATGTGAACTTGGTCCCTTCCACACACCATTTGTTTATATGCTGCATAGGCCGTGGTATATTCCTGTTTGTTGAAATGCAGCTGTCTCTTAGGGGTAAGGCAGGGGTGTCTAATATCCCCGATCTTTGGGATGGGATAACTTTCAAATGTAGCTCTGTTAAAAAGCATTTTGTTAAATATCATTTTTATTTATCTTGTTATCAGAGTACCAGAGAAGCAGAAATCAAACTGAAAAGTGAAAGCAGAGTTAAACTTTTTTACTTGGATCCAGATGCCCAGGTAAGAACTATTTTAATATGTCAAATATAAAACTAAGAGGATGAGAAAGAGATCTTTGGCATTTGTTTATTTTGTATCAACAAGCAGTGTAATAATATAGAAAATTTGAGGAAAAATAAAAACAACCTATATTTTCATTGTCATACCGTATTTATTGTAGTTGATATTCAATAGATTGTTGAATATTAATAAAGATTTAGCCAAGGACATTCTCAGATCCACAAAAGTTATGTAATTTACCCATTAAAATAGCTATAGAAAATAGCAAATATCACTGCAGACACCCAGGAGGCAGTGATGATTTCTGACTAGCCCGGGTTCAGTCCTAGATACAAACCTGGCAGCGTATGCAGCCTACCTCAAAACCAAACCAGTGCAGCCAGGACCTTCATGTCTGCTCCTGACAGTAAGCACCTCACAGAGCTGCGGAGAGAGAACATCCTGAATATTCCCTTCTTCATTTGTGGTCTTTTTTTTATATAGACATTTTTCTCCCATTTTACTTCAGTATGTATTTTTCTATG
>NW_004624793.1:12191934-12213626 GCF_000247695.1 Heterocephalus glaber
TTGCTTGGAATATCTTAAGCTTTAGGCTATAGGTCTAGCTGATGTGACAGAACATAACAGTGACTTAACCAAGAAAATTTTATTTCTTCTCTTATAACAATTCAAGCTCATATGGAGACTCTTCTACAAGTTATCAGGAGCTTAAACTTCATCTTGTTGCTTTGTTCCCCTGGAGTGCTGTTCTTTCTCTTGATCTAACTAGGATCACCACCGCATCTACATGGTACCAGTAGGAAGAGGAAAACACACTTTTTCTCTGTAAGGATATGACCCTGAAGTTGCACACAACACTGCCCAGACTTAGTCACATGACCACATCTAGCAGCAAGGATGCTGATGAAGACAGCCTTTATTCTAGGAGTCTCTATACCCAGTTAAAAGTCTGTTTCTTTAAAAGAGAAAAGGGGACAGATATTGGGGCACCAAGTAGTTGGTACAGAAGACAGTGGCATAGCCGGAATTCCAGCTGGCAGGTGGGAGTCTCAGGCTTGGGCAAGGAAAAGAATAGTCAGAATTAGAGAAATAGATTTGTGAGCAATAGAATGCTGAAACCATAAGTCTAAGCTTTTCTCTGAAAAAATGATTGTGTTAGTCCAGATTACCAGATGAGATTAGACATGCAGGAGATTTATTGGGGAATAAGGCATATGAAAGAAAATGAGAAGTAGCCCAGGAAATGGTGGGAGAGCCGTCAAAGTACAGGGCAGGCGTTTCCCGAGGTTACAGAGAAAGAGAGGGAAGGAACCATCTTAGATTGCATTGCAATTCTAAAAGCAATAGGCAAGGCCACTGGAGAGTCCCCAAGACAAGAGTCAGTCACCAGAGTCTCATGTCCCTCAGAAGCCTGCCTTAGCATCCCTGCCACCCTCAGTTGTTGGCTGGGAACAGCCATTGGGTGGCCATGCCACAAATGCAGCCAGATTTCAGAGCACAGTTGAGGGTTGTCCTCCACTACATGTCCTTCAGTGAGAAACCTGAGTTGGAGAGTAGAGATAGACTAATTTTTATGAATGAAAATTTTGAGGAAGGTCGGGGACGTAGCTCCATGGCACAGTGCCTACCTGGCAAGTGTGAGACCCTGTTCAATTCCCAGTACACACCCCACCCCTCAAAAAAGAAAATTTTGAGGAGGTGGGAGGAAGAAAAGCTGTAGAAGAAAATAAACAGAGGGGGTTGTAATGAGGGATTCTGATAAGGGAAGTAACTTCTGAGTGCTGGTACACGTCATTGGCAAATTTCTTCTCAGCCTCATTACTTCTGTTGTTCACACAGCCAGAAAAAAATCAAGTTTGTTCATGAAAAGTCTTATTTCTTATATCTCAGAGAACAGTAAATAGACCATAGAAAAAGAGGCCTTTAAACTCACCAGAGAGTACAAGAACACAGTAAGGAACACAGAAGTAAACATTTGGGGACTGCTCCAAAGGCCTCGCCTGGGAAGCTGAGATTTAGGCAGCAGAATATCAGGAGCACAGATGACTGATAGGGTGCCAGGTAGTCATTGCTGAGTCTCTGCAAAGTCTGCCTTTAACAGCACTGCCCTCAGTGGCCTCTCCAGCAAGGTTGGGTTTGGGTCTTTGGGAAGATCCCACTCTGTCTAGGAGCCTGGCGGCTGGAGTTGAGCAGCCAGCACGATGGCCTGTAGGTGTCCTGCTCCCTGGGCAGGACATGTGGCAGGTGGGCTGAAGGAGTCTGGTCCTGCATGGACAGGTGCGGGGCAGGCAGACCCTGCACCCACAGCATCTGTTGTTGGAGTATATGGTGTTGCCCAGGCTAGTGGGGGTGCTACAGCAGCGTTGGTGAGAGACCCTATGGCAGGCCATGCTCAGGAGTTGGGGTTTGTTTGGCTGCATAGTCTCTGTGTCTCAGGGACCTCTCCTCTGAGCTGCTCTTATATACTCACCACTCTGGGCACCAGGCCATTATCCTAGATTTTTCCTTCCATTTCATCTTATAGTAATCTCCATAAAAGTATCTAATTACCTAGGTCTTTATTACTTTTAGGTGTATGTCTTTCCTCATTAAACGGCTTTAGTTCAGTTTATTGCCAAATTAGTATTCTTTACCATAGCTGTCACTGCTGGGAGAGCTCTACTTTAGCCTTCAAAGGCCCTAAATTAGCAGTTCCAAGTCACCAAACAGCATTAATGATGAGTTGGAATATAAATATCTATTATTCTCTAGCGTGTCTTAAACACAAAAATTTATTGAAGAGATGTTCCAGTACATACACAAGTCAAGTGAATAGTGTAATGATTTTCACATCATCATTTCAGCTTCAACAATTTCTCAGCATTCTGTCATTCTTGCTTTATATATCCACCCTCACACTTTTTTGTTTATATTTTAAAAGCAAGTCCCCCCAATTTTATCATTTTTATCTATCAAAACCTTAGTGTATCATCTCTAACCAACTTTTCTTTTTCAAATCACTGAAATGGTCAAGAATCAATATTTTATTGGTTAATTTTTTTAACCTGCAAAGTATTATGATGTGAGTTTTATATGGTAACAATTTGAACTCTACGTTATGCTAAACATCAAGCACCTGTTAGCTGAAGAGACTCAAACGTTTTAATACACAAGATGTTTAGACTACAGTTCCTTGGTTGTCAAAAACAATGATTACTGGTGCCAAATAATTAAAATATTGTGCCAAGTCATCTCAGCAAAATGGGAATACTGAGTATCTACCAATTATTGTTATCTTACAGTATTACAGGAATTAAAAGTCAGAAGTTAGATATTTATGTTATCTACAGTACAGTATATATTTAAGGATGGCATTGTTTAGAAGACTGGAAAAATCCTCTTGGAATAAACACTATTCTCTCAATGTTATAGGTCAGTAAAACACAACTGTATCTGGTGGACACAGTAGAGAAATGGCAATTTTGACAAAGGAGTGCTTCCAAAGGCATTTCCTTTAGAGGTGGCTAAGGTTTTTCCACAATACTGAAAGACTAAGTAATGTGGTGTAGCTATCTTCACCAAACTTCCACTTAGGCATATTATGGTACATGTTGCCAAACTACTATTCTTTCTGTCCACCATGCTGACTCCAATATTCCATGATCCACTGTAATCTTTTGGTCTTCCCTCTTGCGGTGTGGCAGCCTGTGCTGCTATCCATTGAGGAGGTAGACCACTAATTCATAGCTGGCCATCATAATGGCTGTGTTTGGAGTCTGTCTCACCAAATGAGTTGTTAGACCATGGTAGAGGGACCCGTAACCTTCTTCTTGAACCACCAAAGACAGTGTCTGAAAAAAGGATCTATATTTTGTTCCTTCACGTAGTCTTGTTCTTACAACTTTATGTAGATATGCTATAGTTGTGGCACAAGTTTTTGAGGTGGCAGCAGCAAGTATCATTCCTACAAAATCTGATGCTTCTTTTACAGACTCTTCACCATTTTCTATCATAGAAGCAGTCTTACACTCCAGTAGTATTTGCTTTATATTTTCATAAATAACAAAATGGATAACAGTCTCTGATATGCCAGCATAGGAAGCAGACATGTCCCGGTAAAATCCTTTAAGTCCATCTGTTTGATACACTTTACGGACACATTCAAAAGCACCCGTTTGCTTTTCCCCACGGTTCCTTGCATCAAGCTGTAACCGAGTTTTTATAAGCCAAATGGGGTTGGTGGCAGTGATTGCAGTAAAACCTGCCACTGCAGCTGAAATCATGTGAACCTGGGTAGAATCAGGATCAAATACACCATTCAATTTTTCCTTGCAGTTGGAGTAAGCAGCAAAGCATATGGCTCTGGAAGGGGCCACCCCCACTATATTGGGGCCTAATCCTCTCAACAAGGAACGAGGCCCTTCTTTTTCCAAGATTACTTTTAGGCAATGGAGGGGTCCAGGAGACACTACTCGGTTAACACTGGCTCCAGCCATGGTGTTCAGCTGAACTTCAGAGATATAAAGTGTCACAGAAGACGACTGCAGCTGTGTTCTTACAACTTCCAGTGGACATGTCAGAGTAGCTCCCACTGTGCCACCACATCCCCCGGCAAACAGATGCACCAGCGTGTCCCTCTGGCTCATTCTCTCCCCAGCATGTCCTCTGGGCGCTGAGGGGGGACGCGGCTGGGGCTGCCTGCTACTGCGGGCGACTTAGGTCCCGGAAGGAGACGTACAACGCCTCTAACCAACCTTTAAAAAAGACACAGCTAATATATCCTTATATCAAACAAACTTGGTGATATTTCTTTGTTGTCATGTAACACTCAATCTATGTTCACTTTTCTGCAGGTGTTTCGAAAGTCATTTTACAGTTGGTCTCGCTGAGTCAGGATCTAAATAAAGTCCATATACTGCATTTAGTTGATGTGTTTCTCAGCTTTTTTTCTTAAATTAGTCTCAAACTGTTCGCTCTTCATTTGTTTACTTGTTTTAATGCAGTGTAGTATTTGTTGAAGAGAATGAGTCATTTGTCCAGCAGAATTTCCCACATTCTATATTTGGCTAAATAACCCCACAGTGTATATAACATGATTTTATATTCCCTGCGTTTCTTTTAAACGTAGTTATATCTAGAACGTAGGTTTGATTTAGGTTTGATTTCTTTCTAGCGAGGATATACTTCATAGCTGGTGCTACTGCATGGTATCAAGAGGTCTATATGTCTGGTTGTTCCACTTTTAGTGATAATAATATTGACCAACAGGTGCCCTGGTGGTTGCCCAGTCCGTGCATGATAGAATTCTTCATCTACTTTTCATGTTTTTAGTAACCATTGATTTAGCCTCAGTCTGAAGGCCACAGGCATTTCTTGGGACACTGCTTTCTCAGAAGTAGCCAGCTTGGGCATCTAGCAGTCATCCCTGATGGTTAGTGGGTCTTTCCAGAGGTCTGATCATCTACCAATGCTAACACCTCAGGACGTAGAGTGATTGCCCACACATATGGGACATAATCCCTGTGAAATTTCAAAATCAGCTATTCTGTTTTTAAAAGTAGATAAACTTAAGGGCCAGGGATTTAGCTCAGTGGTTTTGCTGCCTGCTGCACAAGCGCAAGGACCTGAGTTTGATCCCTGGTGCCAAAAAAAGAAAAGTAGCTAAACTTCATATACTGCTTTTAATTTGATCCTACCTTGCTGGATTCTCGAGTCTATGTAAGTTTACAAAGATTGCCTTGCTATTGATTTGAAAATTGAAATTATTATGAAGCTAATGCTTTGTAATAGAGTCTGGTATTTAATGGATAAACTAATGCATGCTGTCATGCCAGAAATATCTAGGTCTCAGTTCAAATTTTATAAAATACTACATTTTTAATGTGATACTGGTCTGACAGCTCTGAAACAGTCCAAAATAATAGTGGCTTAAATACGAGAGACAATTCACTTCTATATTCTAAAGAGTTATGAACTGGTAGGCAGTTTGAAGAGAAGGAGCAGCTTGTTCCCCAGGGTCATTCAGGGGCTCATCCTCCTTCTACCCAGTTATCCAGCCTAGGGTGTTACCCTGTCCGCATGGTGGAGAAGCTGGCTCACTACTAGGACATAGTACAGCATGGGGAAAAGCGTGGAAAACCAGCACCTCCTTTTAGGGGCATGGCCTGGACAAGGAACCTTAGAGACCATCAACAAGAACTCACTCATGTGGGCAATATTTAACTACAAGTTATATTGGGAAATATAGTCTCAAACTTGGCAGCCATGTGCTCTTGAATGACCCAGAGAATCAGTTACTAAAAGGGAGCAGAAAAAGAAGGCTGTTAAAGATCAACTAGTACTCTTCACTGAACTCTAACCCCCAGTTTCCTCATCTGTAGATGGGGATGACAGTACTCTCCTCTGTGGCTGTTAGAATTAAATGCATGAATGGATTGATGTAATGGTGCATTTAGTTCTACACCCTTGGGTTCTCCATAAGTTATTCTGTGTATGGAGCCCAGGAGGAGGCAGTACAGTCTCACATCACAGAAAGAACAGAAGCTTTAGACTCATGGCTGACTTGAGTCTGATTGTTTTAGTTATGTGACTGAGGATACATTTCCTAGCTTCTCTGATCCTCCATAAAATGAGGCCTGAACTCAGGAATCTTAGAAGAATTAAATGGAAAAGTACATAAAAATATGTAGTCCATTGCTTGACATGTGGAAGACATACATACATTGCCTGACATGTAGAAGATGTACAGTGCTAAATTATAGCGAATTGCTGAATAGGGTAAATTTTTAGATAAACATTCATGATGAGGGGAAGATCATTGTGTAAAATAAGTTTGAAGCAGGCTGCTGCCAAACATTTTAAACTGGTCCTGTGCAATCATCAGTCTTTGTGGTTTTAGTTAGAATACGTGGCACTTAAGCCTGAGCCAGTGCTCTCTAAAAAGGTCTCTGCAAGGTACAGGCATCAGAATCACCAGAGATGCTAGGTAAAATGCAGGTTCCTGCCCCTTCTCGCTGTTCTCCTGTGAAGCTCTTGGTTCAGAATCTCTGGGAATAGTGACTGAAGTGCCACATTTTTGCAACCTCCAAAGTGATCTTTATTCTATCAAAGTGGATCCATAGCACTTATTCAAATTATTTGAACACTTGCATAATTAGTACTTTGAGAAGAGTGATTCATTTTACGTAATTTCAGACAAATAAGATTAGAACTCTTGGTTTTTAAAAATGAGTTCAGGGATGACGTATATTAATCCCAAAGAATCCCAGCCATAATAAAATAACTGTTTGCTTTGAATTTCTTTTAGTTATTGAGGAACCAGAGATTTCCTGCCTCCTATCACCATGCAGTGGAAACTGTTGTGAATATGCTGATGCCACACATCACTCAGAAATTTCGAGATAACCCTGAGGCATCTAAGAATGCAAATCATAGCCTCGCTGTCTTCATCAAGGTGGGATCTTCCTCAGATGTGACTAAGATGGGCTCTTTAAGTAGCTACCTTGCAATGACTAGAGCAGGTGCTCCGACAGTATTGGTGGCCTATTTTTATGCTGAAGTATAAACTTACTGACAGTGGGTGCTGTTTAGAACCCTGATTTCCAAAAAGTTTGGGCTTGAAAGGACCTTTGTGGTTGTCTTGCTCCACAGAGATGCTTCACCTTCATGGACAGGGGCTTCGTCTTTAAGCAGATCAACAACTACATCAGCTGCTTTGCTCCTGGAGACCCCAAGGTAGCGTGGCTCTTGTATCCTGTTCTTGTGTCTTGCTGACTCCCATCTGGAAATCTACCTGTCCTTCTCCAATCTTGGGAATTTTCTTTCAGTTCCAGTGGGACAGCTCACACCTCTCTTGGAAATACTGGTACTTTCTTGCACTGATACATGTGAGATATTAGGGATAGTCATCGAGAATGAGAAACATTCCAGTTGGTTTTCTCTCAAGCACTCAAAATAACTTCTCAGCTGAAAAACTAAAAGTACATATGTTGAAAGTTACAGCTTACTTCACAAGAGAACTAACCATGTATCCTTTCTCTGGTGGAATTATCTGCCTCTCCTCTTGTTTTTTATTTTTAAAGCTCTGCCTTACTAGTTTTTTTATTATTGTATTGAGTCTGTATCTATAATTACAAGCTACTTGAAATACTTTATGGAAATAAGAGGAGCATAAGTAGGAAATGCCTTATAAGTCAGCTGAGGACACTGTATAATGAAATCTGTTTTCAGATAAATTCCTATAGCCATTTTAAAATCTGTAAAATTGAATACAGGATGCAGTTCCCAAAGGGTCAAGGAGCTGAAACCTCTATAAAGTAGCCAGTTTTTCATGGGCCCTATAAAATAGCCAGTGAGGTATTTAGTTTATAACTAAACACTTTTTCCTACAGACTCTCTTTGAATACAAGTTTGAATTTCTCCGGGTGGTGTGCAGTCATGAACATTATATTCCTTTGAACTTACCGATGCCATTTGGAAAAGGCAGGATTCAAAGATACCAAGGTAATCTATCTTTATATGTATTAATCATTCCATAAAGAGAGCCATTCATTTTAATGAGTATCCATTCAAATATTGTACTAGAATTTCTTGATTTTTTTATCAATGAATTAACTTTTTTCTTGTTAAATTTCTATTTCAAAAAGTATCGATAAAATATTACATGAAAACTTACTTTTTAGCAGACTACAGATCATGCCAGTTGTGACTCTTTTTTTCATTTAAAAATTTCTTTAAACAATACAAATCCATTTTATTTACTGTAGTTTATTTTTATTTGTTTCACTCTTCCATTTTCCTTGTGAATTAGCTTTGCTTTCACCAACTGTGGAGTCAGATGACACTCCTGTAGGTAGGTATGGGATGTGACACTTGCTTTCTTGCATTTTCCTCCTTCTAAAAAAAAGGAATGCAAGTGATTGCTGAAGTGCTTACATAAGCCATTCATTTAGGATTTCCTGTGTACTTCAATCAATTCTTAAACTCATGATAAACTGGAAGATTTGTTTCCACTCTGGCTAAGACATTGCTGTAACATCCCAGGGAGCCATCTTGCTCCTGAGGTCACTAGGTCCTCTGGGATGTTTCTTGAAGAAGTAGAACAAAGAAAGCCCTAGTTCACCCCAAAAATGTATTTCCCCACTTCCATAGCCCTTGTCCATAGTGATAGCAGCAGCCCAATTGCCAGCAACATGGCTTTTTCAGATGCTTTTTGCATTTGCATGTTGAGTCTTTATTAACTGTTCTGTGTCCTCTGTAATTTTAAAGAGAGTTGAGCTCAGAGAGGTTACTTTGTCTTCACTGAGTAAATGAAGTTGAAAAATTTTGTTTGGTCAGTCAGGTTATATTCATCAAGTTTAATGCTTTCTATATGCTCACATTTCCTTGTGCTAAAGGAGAAAAAGTGGAAGGGTGTCACCAAACTATTAATGACATCTCTGAAATTCAGAGAGAAACGTAGACATTCAGAAACACATATTTTCCCTCCAGACACACTTGCACAACCTTACAAGGAGCAAGCAGGGAAATAGTGGCCCTGCATTTGATATTCATGTATTCAAAAACTACTTAGACAGCACCAGGTACATCTGGCTTTGGGATATAGCTGTGGACAAATTGGATGAAAACCTTTGACCATTTTATATAAATAAAATACTCTGAAGTTTAGAGACTGGATAAATACTAAGGAGAAAAAAATAGTTTGGAAAGGGAGATGTGAAAAACCATAATGGTTGAGATAGGGTGGCCAGATACCAGTTGGGGGATAAAGAAATTGAGCCAAGCATGCATGAGTCTAGGAGAAGGCTTCGTGGGCTGAGGGGACAGCAGGGCATCCAACATACACAGTCTAACCCAGGCCCATTTCTCTGGTCTCATGCCCCAGGGGTCCCCGAACTTTGGGCATACCTGCTTACTCCCAGCTTTTCAAATATGCCATGCCCACCTTGACACCCCTCACTTTCACATAGCCTCTCTCTGGGGAATCTTCCTTTTCCTCTCCAGAAGTCACACAGTACCTACCGCCTGTGGGGCTGCCGGGAGCTCCTTGGCTTCTCCCCTGACCTGAACCAAATCTCATTGTACCCTCCCTCACTTCACAGTCACCTGGATTTGGGCACTGCAGTCTTCTATCCTTTCCCCTGCTGGGTGCTGAGAGGAGCTCTTTATGCCAGAGATTGGGCAGGGAACATGTGCTAATGCCCATCTTGCCCTCTGAGTGGGCTGGGCCAAATTGTTGGTCATGCAGAACTGAGTGAAACGGAAATCCTTCAGGTGGCCTGTGGACTTGCACAAGCTCTCGGTGGACTTCAGTGCTTTTGATAGCAAAGAGGGCTGCCCTAAGCAGGTGGGCATGGGCCATATATGGATACTATGCCTTGCCACACTGATAAAAATAAGTTTTTTATGCACACACACCTGTACATGTGTATGCCGTCTGCACAGGTCTTCAAGCACATGCACAATTAAGCCATAAATAGTTTCCTTCCAAGAGATTTGTATGAATTCTAGCTGTGAACTATAGTTGGGATAAAATGAGTTTAATAATCATAAACAGTGAATGTGATTGTTCTAGAAAAGTAAATACCCTTTCCCTTCTACTAAAGAGTTTCATAAGACTGGGGTTAATATTTCAGTTAGATTTGGAAGTAACTATTCAGTATAGGGTTAAAGTCCAAGGGGAAGGATCTGTAGAATTTCCATTAATAATGGAGTCAGTATACCAACTCAAATCCTAGTATGCAGCGTTAGAGTGGTGTTAGCTGCTTTTATTTACCCTCCCTCACTGGAGTTCATGTTTGCCTCTGTCTTTTCCAGAAGGGCTTTGAGTTTTGCCATTTAGCTTGCTGCTGAGTTACTAGTTTGGTTTGGTGCTTTGTCCATTTCAGTTTTAATTTAGGTTGTTTTTTTTTTTCCTTTGGTGGTACTGGGGATCGAACTCAGGACCTTGTGCTTGTGAGACAGGCACAGTGCCACTGAGCCAAATCCCTGGCCCTCAGTTTTAGTTTATATTAATTTTCTTTTTTTTTGCTTTTAGAGATACAGAAGTGGTAAGAGAATATTTTAGACTGCAATAAATAAATTCTTCAGTGATAGCAGAATAGATAGATTTTGTACAAATTTGATTTTTTTAAACACGTTGAGTTTCATGTGGACTCAATGGGCATTGATGATGAGGAAAGAGATAACTGAACTCAAGATGTAAATAACATTTTAATTAATACATATATTTCTTTAATTAATTTTTAATTAGTACATATATTTATTCTTTACATATTTTATGTATATATTTATTAATTAGTATAGTGACTATTTTGTAACTTTGTCAGTTACAAAAAATTATATTTGTAATAGAACATGTGCTATTTAACATTCTAAAAATTGGTATGAAAACTGTTCACTAATATAGTTGTGTAGGATTCTATATGTTCCAAAATAAAAATCCAGTATAATTCTTCACATATAAGTTTGGTTTTTACATAGGAGTTTGATGTGTTAAAAATTAGAGCAGCAGGGCTGGGGATTTAGCTCAGTGGTTTTGCCGCCTACTGCGCAAGTGCAAGGACCCGAGTTCGATCCCTGGTACCCAAAAAAAAAAAAATTAGAGCAGCATTTTAAAATTAGTCCTTTCCTGTTTGAAGCCAGGTCTAATCATGTGTTCATGTACACAGGGTGGGCTGGGTTAAGTTTTTATTTTATTCAGAGAGCATTAGGTCCTCCCTAACTAAAGTAGCTTCTACCCTCCTTTCAGATCTCCAGCTTGACTACTCATTAACAGATGAGTTCTGCAGAAACCACTTCTTGGTGGGACTGTTACTGAGGGAAGTGGGCACCGCCCTCCAGGAATTTCGGGAGGTCCGTGTGATTGCCATCAGTGTGCTCAAGAACCTGCTGATAAAGCATTCTTTTGATGACAGATACGCATCTAGGGTGAGTGGTCCCCAGGGTATACATTGAAAAATGTTCTTTACTTTAAGTGATAATAAAGTCACCAATTAGAAAACTCATGGTAATAGCCCTAAGACTTGATTTTAGAATAAAATCAAATATTTCTCTTTACAAAGAAGGATCCAAATAAAACAAATAACTGACACCAACTTGGGTCATTATTCACATCTCAGAGCTGTGGAAAAACTTACTGTGTGTATCTTTGTTTCAGAGTCATCAGGCAAGGATAGCCACTCTCTACCTGCCTCTGTTTGGGCTACTTATTGAAAATGTCCAGCGGATCAACGTGAGGGATGTGTCACCCTTCCCCGTGAACCCAGGCAGTGTACGTAAGCATAGTTACATGGTCACAGCTTGTTTTATTGTCTGCCATAGAAGAGCAGAAATTTAATTTCTCATGGTTGAAAAGCCAGAAGTCCAAGTCAAGGCGTCATCAGAGCCTCTAGGGAAGAATCTGCCCCATGCGTCTCTCTCAGCTCCTGGTGGATGCTAGCAGTCCTCAGTGTTCTTTGGCCTCTGGCTGAATGTCTTCTGCTTTTGTCTTTGCCTGGTGTTCTGTCCTAAAGGCAGCTCACTGATCTCACCCAATGTAACATCAGCCTCCTCGCGCATGTTCTCTAACTCTCTCTAAGCGGAATAAATTACTCAGGATGGAATGCAGCCTCCCTGCCCTGTTTCATTCCTGAGAAAAATGAATATAAGGTGTTTCTTTGGCTTTTATCAAAGAAAAATCCCTCTTTTTGATATAACTTTAAAATTAATACAGTTTCTCCACTGACAGAGAGTTCATGTTAAGGTCCAAGGATCCAGAAAGAGTCATTGGTTCTGTTGTAACTTTCTGTGGCTCCTTTGGGAGGGAAAAACCAGTGCTCCAGTTAGAAAAAGCAGGGAGGCTTTTACTGCAGGAGGAAAGTTCTGAAACAGTGTAAAGAAAAGTTGGGTATGAGAGCTTGGACAAGGGAAAGGTGCTAGAACTGCTAGGGGAAGAGAAAGGATGACTTCAGGGAGCAAGACTTCTATGCCTCCCCGCCACCCCAATGTCCCCTGCCCTCCCCTACTCACCTCTTTTCTGATCTCTTTCCCATCTCCTCCGTCATCCATGCTGCGTGGCTGCTTCTCCCACTCAGGCTCACTGAGCGTGCCAGGCTGTTCTGTCTTGTCCCTACCTTTCCTCACACTCCAAGAACAGTTGGTGAATCTCTTTCAGTCGTCTTTGATTGATTCTTCTCTCTCCTCTTTGACAGACTGTGAAGGATGAGCCCCTTGCTCTGCCAGCTGGGAATGCACTTGTGACGCCACAGAAGGGAAGCACGCTGGACCACAGCCTGCACAAAGACCTCTTAGGTGCCATCTCTGGCATTGGTAATGCTCCGTGCTCTTACAGGCCTCTCTCTGGGGTCACACACAGTGCCCATAATCTGAGGGTTGTTAATGTGTTGCACCAGGGGATTAGGACTTGGGTGTCTGAGTGTCTGCCTTGCGTATTCTTTCTGGTGGTGATGTTTCATGACAAAAATCCCTTAACTGTAATGACTGTAATAAAAATTCCAAAATTCTTGTGACTCCTGAACATAGTGCATTTAATCACTCACCTAGGCTGTTTGCTGTTTATTAAATGCTTGTTAAGTTGATTTGACATTTTAAATCTTTGAACTGGAAGTGCCCAGCTAGCTCAGTCAGTAGGGCACGAGCCTCTTAAATCTTTTCTTTTTTTTTTTTTTTCGGTACCGGGAATCGAACTCAGGTCCTTCCACTTGTGAGGCAGGTGGCGGAACCACTGAGCTAAATCCCTGGCCTGAGACCCTTCAATCTTAATTGGATTATTTATATTTTTCGAAATGAATATCTTTGCAGGTGTTGGGGGCAAGATTTACTTGTAATGTTGATGATTTAAATAAAATGTGACAAAATGATTCCTGAAAGAAATAGAAGTTCATGGCTAGGACTCAATCTTAAAATCAGTTTTCAGAAATTGATTTTTTTCCTACATGAAACAATGGAAGAGCAGCCCCCATGGGGAGGAAAACAGATGGTGCAAGCTAAGATTCAAATAGAATTGTTTTTCCATAAGAAAATGCTTGAGAAAATATAACTATTTATATTCTGACTAATGGAGCTGCAGCTTCATAAAGATAATGGTACTGTATCTTTTTCTCAAGTAATACAGATGTTGATAGTCTTCTGTTTCTCCGTCTCTTTACCACACTTTTAATAAATGAAGCATCCTACTGTGGCTAGTGGTTAAATTACCCATTAATAACACAAACTTGGGGGCAGAAAAAAGTACACTCTTTTAATCCAATTAATTGTCCATCCCGACAGCATGTTCTTAGTTTTGTATTATTATTAATATGCCATTTTACATGGTAGGTGATGAAACAGGGAAAATGTAAAATAAGAAAGCCCATACCAATGCCCAAATTTATCCTACACTACCACTAACAATTATCTTATTTATATTTATGTATATTTTTCATAGTTCTACTCCCCTCATTTAGCATTGTAAAAGTTAATCTGTTCAAATGCTTGGAACAGAGACTGGCACACAGTAAATACGTAGCAAATGTTGGGTGCTCTTGCAAGTTTCCATTTGCCCATTTTTGGAGCCTTCGTTCTGTTTCTGTCCTGCTCTGTCTACATGTCAAGCTGCTGCCCTGGGAGTGGGGAGGTGACTGGTCTGCAGCAGTTCATGCCAGTAGCTTAGATGAGACAGGTGTGGCCTTGGGTCTGATCTCCACCATTATTTGCCATGGGTAGAGTGTCCACCCTCTGTACCCTCCATATCCACATCTCCTAAACAGCCATTGTCAGAGATAGAGAGTTAATGTGGGGTGTACAGTGCTTGGCATGGTAAAACTCAGTATTAATATTTGACTGACTGTCATTGTAACAAATCTGGTTGAATTAGTTCTTCATGCTTTCTGGTAGCTCTCAGTAGCCAATTAGTTGAGTCCACAAGCCTAAGAGTGTGTCAAAAAATTTAATATCTGTCTTCTGTGATGGTACTCTGTGGAATCATAGGTTCCTTTTTCTGTGTACCAAGTGCGTTGGACTATTGTGTATGAAGGAGAGAAGGATGAACTAAACTTTATATTTTACTTATTGTTTGAAGTCTTTAAAAGTTAGACCTTGCACCAGAATGTTAAATACACACACACACACACACACACACACACACACACATGCACACGCACAATCCACAGGAACAAACTACATATGTTATTTTTGACTTCTGTATTTGCATCTACTTGCCTTAAATTAGGACTCTTGTTTTAGGATAAAGCCTAAAAATCTGAGAATTTAGGGTCTAATTTTACTTTATTGAGGAGCTCTTTCTCCTGAACTCTATGTTCTATCTCAACTGTGAATACAGTTATATTAGGAGAATTATAACTTGATCATATTATATGTTTCTTTACCCTTCATCTAGAAAAATGGTCATTTTTTTTCATAGGGTTTCACCTACTTCTGTGACAATCCATCATATGGTCTCTATTTGGGAAATGCAACCTGTGGCTTGTATTAAAGCCCCTGTTCTAGCTTGAAAATTGTATTGAAAATACAATATTTTCAAATTCCTCCTGCTCTTCTTTTCTTGGTCATAATACACTAAGTCAATTTAGAGATAATAGTGAATAAATCAGAATGTTTGGGAAGGGAAGGATTTACAACCTTTATGTTATAGGTCTGAGGTTAAAGACAGTCTTGATGTTGGCTTGAGAAAGGACTTATTAATACCATTAGCCATCAACTTTTTTTAATTAAAAAACGTTATTATCAAACACACACACATACAAAAAATTAAAATCATTCAAAGAAGAACAGTGCAAGGGGAAAAAAACCAATAATATTCAAATACAGTAGAACTCAACCAAAGCAAAACTGAAAAGCACTTAAACATTTTTTCATGTAACTTAAAAAAGCATCTCAAACACCAACAAGACACCAGAGGATGTGATTTGTTTCAGAAAGGTCCCCAAAACCAACATTGAACAAATAATGATCTGGAAAAAAATTCCAGTTAGTTAGCCGACTCCACATAAGCCAAAGTTCTGCCAAATTTAAATTTTGATACAGTCATATGACGCGCAATGGAAACACAAAGCCATCAACTTTTAAAAGTATGACAAAAAATATTTTTGGTGTGACTCAGGAGCTGGTTACATTTGTTTTGTTACTTATTTTTTAAACTTAGAGGTATCTCAGTCCAGGCCAGCTAATTTGCCTACCGAAGTCTGAAAGTATCTAGCCTGCTGTGGGTACCAGTCTAGGAGGCTGTAGTTATAGCTGCCAAACCCCGTGCCAACAGACTCCTCATGCCAGCTGCAAACCCAGCCAGGCCTTTCTGCTACAAGAAGGCATTTTGGTTCAGCACAGAATGTACAAGTCCAATGAGTCATTTTTAATTATGTAATTTATTTAACTCTTATTTAAACAGGAAGTCAGTATTACTTCAAAAAAATTTCTTAGAGCCAGGTGTGGTGGCACATGCCTGTAATCCCAGCGCTCAGGAGGCTGAGGCGGGACGATCACCATGAGTTTGAGGCCAGTCTGGGGTACATAGTGAGTCTGAGGCCAGCAAACAAAAACAAAAAATTCCTTAGTACCAAGGAGGAGGCTGACTTCAAATGCTGTTTTTTCAGGGGCGTCACAAAGTTTATTTCCAAATTAGATTTCCTTTCTGTTCATAACTTTATGACAGAGATTTCCAAATATTCTCAATGCACAGACAGTGAGAGTGGACCTTATTGTCATGGTAATTTTTCATTGTATCTCCAAGCCAAAACTAACAGTTCTGTTTACTAAAACTTACCTGTTAACAGTCCTGTTTACTAGATACCTAAAACCAAATAACTTAATAAATATTTACATTTTAACAATTTAGTACGCATTTAAAAATATGCAAATTAAAAAATATATTTCATATCATTTTTAATAACGACAACTATTACTAAAAGGTTATGTGTGCCTAACAGAAACTCGCAGCTTTTTACGCTTTAGAATCAGATTGGTCTACCACCATTCTCACTTCCTGTTCCACAGTGATTTTGTCCAGAACTTGCCTTTTATCGTAGCATCTACCAAATACCCAGCTGCACAAAAATAGGAAATTATCAAAAGGAACATAGGATCCAATATTTAAACTGCAATTTCTGGCCAGTGTCGAGTAACATTTGTTTTCCTTAAACAGTTAAAATACCCCATGACACCACAGAGTTCGCTTGTGCACCTCTGTATAGTTTGTATATCATGGGTTTGTTGTACGGTTTAATCTTTGGATAGTTGTATGTGTGCTTACCTTATAACTTTTTATCTTCATCCCATCCCATTCTAAAACAGTGTTATGCCCCTATAGTCTAACCACCAAAAGTGGTTTACATGGCAAGTGACTTGACATTTGTGCTTGAATGTTTCAGATAAAAGTTTATTTTTTAAAACTCATTCTGTGTAATGACCTGGTTCTTCAAAGATTAAGTAATTGAGTACAACTCCTGAGCCAACTTCCTAACAAAAAAAATAAGTGCCATAAAAGTAATTTACCTTAAGATTGTTAGTACTTATCTTTATTTTGTTCTGTCTTATGAAAACTTTGGTCTTGCCTTAATTTCTGTTTAGCTTCTCCATATACAACTTCAACTCCAAACATCAACAGTGTGAGAAGTGCTGACTCAAGAGGGTCTCTTATAAGCACAGATTCTGGTAACGGCCTTCCAGAAAGAAATAGTGAGAAGAGCAATTCCCTGGATAAGGTAATTTCTTTTCATGTAATATAAGTGTTTTGTATAACTAATGGATTTAGCCCAAAATAAACGTGCTTCATGTTCTAGGGTTTGTCAAATGTAACTAAAAAACACCAAACAAACAACTTGGTTGACCTGGGATACATAATCAGAACTTTGTCTAAGGTTAGAGGCCTGTCTCCTGAAACTCTTCCCTTTTTTAAATTTAAATTTAAATTTAATTTAAATTTTATTTTTATTTTATTTTAGTGTGTGTGTGTGTGTGTGTGTGTGTGTGTGTGTGTGTGTGTTGTGTTGCTAGGGATCAAACCCAGGGCCTTACACATGGTAGGGAAACGCTTTACCACTGAACTTCTCACCCAGCCCCTTGAAACACTTGATTCCTGTTTCTGGGATCTCAGATCAGGGTATCGTGTACAATGCAGTGCCTTGAATGAATGATTCCGGCAGGTTGGCACTTAGGGAATCAAAATGCTCTCTGTTTAGATGTTCACAGTGTGTTGGAGGATACCACTTATAGCACAGTATCCATGCACAGGGCTTAGGTCCAAAGCCAGCTCCAGAAAAGATTAATTGATCATATCAGTGATTGAAGGATGAGACATGATTTGAAATCACTATATCCACCCTGGACCCACTATACTTCCTCCCATACTTAACCTTTTTTCTTAAAATTAATGAAGGCTCAAACTCTGGAACTTGGTGGCAAAACATAAAGCTTGAATTTAAACCTGGAACCATAATAGATTTGGTATCACCTTAGCAAGTTTTCCTATGTTATTTCAAGGAATAGGAAAGCACCTCTACCTGTAAATAGGTAGGGATGTGTTCCTAGTTCTAACAAAATGTCCAAAAAACATCCTAGTTTGTGATCATGTCACACAATCCATGTTTGGCATTGAGGTGACTGTCTTTCAGTGCAGTTGTGTCAGGGCACAAGCATCTCAGTCTGAGCTTGTGTCATGACATGCTGAACTTCTCCCTTGACCCCGACATGCCTTCGTGTGTAGAGGGAAAAGCTGCTCCGAAGGCACTCCACTTTTGTCATACGCAGTGCTGGAGAGGAGGAGGAGAGCTGCCAGTCAGCCAGGAAAAACCGGGTCACTGTGGACTTTTCCCTTCTCACGATTCCACCTTTGCCAGAAGAACTGCTGCATGCTCCACCCTCCCTCCCACCAAAAGAAGTACTGAGATCTCCTCATGGCCCCGATTAAACGAGTGGGCGAGTTGATGCATCCACACCAGTTTTGCCACTAGTTGCATTTCTTCCTTAAACAAAAAAAAATGTTCACATATCTAATTAATTAACCCTGTTTATTATGTAGATATATTCAGTTGGCCACCCACACCTTCAATGAAACATCATTTTTTACTGATGTTTTTGCTTTGGTATTTGGCAAAAAATGTTTCTGATTTCCACTGGAAATATAACTTGGAGGATTTTTAAATCTCCTGTGTTTTTAATTAAGAGATGAGATTCATGTTCTGTTTTTTCTTAATCTGAACCTGCTGTATAGTGGTAAAACTGCCCCTCTGACCTGAGCTTTTTGACGTTTGCAGTATTGAGCTAAGCTGATGATGGAATAACCTCATCAGTTTACGGTCTTTGGCAGTGCTGTGCTGAGGTGCCCCTATTGGTCCAGTTGGGTACCTGCCAGGTGTACTCCCCCAGCGATGCCCATGACACACCCCACAGTGTCCCCGAATGGCAGCGCCTCGCTCTGGGCTTGTGTGGCTGGTACACAGCAACCCCTCAGGCTTCCCTTGCTGTTGCAGCCACAGCTGTTCTCCTGAGGAGATGGGCCGGTGAGCTGTCTTCTGCATCTTTACTTCTCTGTGTGATCCTTGCACACATGCTTTTTTGCATGAAGTTTTATTTGGCATAACTGAAAGTGTGGTTATCCAGTGTGAAAGGTTTCTGCCTTCCGGCTTGTCCCTTAGGAAAATGTGCAAAGGGGACAAGCCAGAAGTCTAAGAAGCAGCATTTGTGTATATACAAGGGTGAAGGTGTGCCTGTTGTGTTATGCTTTCCAATTTAAGTCTGATTCTTCCTCTTCCAAGGGAGAAAAGTGAAATGAATTTTCTCCCCTGTAATGAAATAGAAAAATTACTTGTATTTCCCTTTTTAGCACCAACAAAGTAGCACTTTGGGAAATTCTGTGGTTCGCTGTGACAAACTTGACCAGTCTGAGATTAAGAGCCTACTGATGTGTTTCCTCTACATCTTAAAGAGCATGTCTGATGGTAGGTAAAAATTGAAGATTTCTGTTTTGCTTTGTTTCAGTATTTAATATTTTTTATTGCAATTACTTGAAAAATATAAGGATATAAGAGAATTTTATCTGAAAATTTGGTAGAAATAAAAGACTTACTGTGGAAAAATAGCTTTGTTAATTATTTTACTCTAGAAAATGAACTCTAAAATGTGAATGGGACTATTTTCTAAACTTTTATTAAACTTGGGCCTTCCATCATAACTAAAACACAGGCAGATGAATGAAGTAGCTTTTGATTTTTTTAAATTTTGTTTATCCAAACAAACTTACTGACAACTTGAATAACTATACTAGTCAGTCTCATGAATTAGAAAATATATTTTCCAGGGATGTATGCATTTAGAAGTATGTGCATGATCTTCCCGGCTTTAACTGGGAAGTATATTGTTTTAGTTTTCTAATGAAAGTAGTGGTATCGTTGTAGATTATGTTACTGAGTAAGAGTGTGATGACCACACCTTTTTAATAAAAATGAGCAGAACTATTAATGCTTTATCTGTATCAAATGAAGCATATAAACATATATGATAGGACAGTTTCAACCCTGGCTTTGTAATTTAACCAGTTCCATGAATTATGTCCCTTATAGTGTCGTAATTCTTATCCTGGTCAAAAATGTGGTATATTTTCCCTATAACAAATTAGAAGGTTCATTATGAGCTTCCTTAAGGTCACTGAATTGAGACAAACTCTGCTGAAAACAAAATGCCTTTTTTGAGCCCCGAGGCCTCCTGTGTCGTATCTTGTGGCAGTTGGGTAGGTAGTAAACATCTGTAAGGTGTTTCTACTTGAAAATAGTGTTTTGTTTTGTTTTTACTGAACTTCTATTTCAACATTACTAGCAGCTGGACTTTACAAAACAAGTGGTAATAATGACCTCCTTGTCCTTAAAATGTTAAGGACTAGGAAATTTATTTTCTTTACCTTCAAGTGGCAGTTTAATAGAGAAGAGACAAGATTTCCTTGAATGATGACCAAATACAAAAGCACAGGGAACTCACTGATATTTAGGGTTATAAAGTTGAAATTCTTTTAAAATACAACCACCTCTTCAAAACGATTTTTAGAATATCCTGTTTTCCCCATTGCCTTCAAGTTATCACTCCTCCCCCCTTTTGGTACCATGGATCCAACTCAGGACCCTGAGCTTGCAAGGCAGGCGGCGGAACCACTGAGCTAAATCCCCAGCCCATCACTTTTCTTTTTTATATAGAATGTATGTGACTCATTTTAGAAATGTCCTCTCCCAGGGTCATAAATATTCTATTATTTGAAGGATGTATTATTTAATTTTCACATTTAAACCTAAACATATACCTAGAGTTGATTTTTGTGTGTAATATAGGCTAAGAGAAAATTGCCCTCAGAGATTATTTACCAGATAGACAACCAAAATTAATTGGATTATTCTGTTGCTAGTCTTTCCTTTTATTTTTTCCACATTTAGTGAGTTCCTGAGCGCCAGGCCCTTCGCTTTCTGTCTTTCACACCCCACCTGTGTTATAGAGCTTTAGGACAAAGCCAGTAACCAGGGTCCTGAGCTGAGAGCAGCAGGGATAGTGCTGCACCACCAGCTGTTCTACTTCATGTGTGCTGTGGGTAGCCACAGGTGCCTGCAGGAGGTCCCTGCAGGACTCTCCAGCATTCACTGGATGATCAGCGTCAAGTAGCCACAGTCTGTCTGTCTGGCTTCTGAATTCAGGCCCCCAAATATAGGGGCTTCCTGACCCAACATCATTACTAGTCCATGGGTCAAATATAGGACCCTTGAGTTACTCATAAATCCCCAGTCAGCCATGCTTCTTTAGGCAGGTGAATGAGAAAATGATCTGACTTCTCTGAGCCTTTGTTAGTACATCTGTAAATGGAAACTTTTGCATGGGATTAGGAGGAGCAGTATTATGAAATGGGAAGAGCACCTAACACAGCGCCTAGCGTGTGAGTTCTTGCTGTGTAGCCCCATTGTCCGTGTTGTCGAGGTTCCTGACAAGTATAGAGTGAAAGTCCATGGCAGTGCATCTTCTTGAGCCATCAGCCTCTCTAGCCACCCTCTCAACTCGTCTTAGCCCCCAAAGATTCAGTGGCCTTTCTTCCCAAGGGAAATAAATCTCTTCACTTATGTTTCAACCTCAGTATAAAATATAAAATTTAAGAGTCCAAAAAGGTTTAACTGAAATGATAGCATTTTTTGTGCAATATCAAACTGATGAGGGTTCATACTGTTTGATACAGTGTTTCACTTCTAAGAATTAGTTACCCCATAAGATGTAGTTTGGAGTGCATGCAAAAATCCATGTGAAGCTGCATATGGTGGCAC
>NW_004624793.1:12269737-12292813 GCF_000247695.1 Heterocephalus glaber
AAAGAAGGGAAAGGAAAAATGCTGAGAAATGGAAAAAATGGAAATAAAGTCTTTGTAAATAGGGAAGGGTGGAGGGGGTGAAGGGAGGGCTGGGAATGGGGAATAAATAAGAACCAAGATGCATTATGTAAAGGTACAATTCCCAATGAGAAATGTAATTGTGTTGTATACCTTCAACATACCAATAAAAGAATTTAATAAAAAAAAATCTGAATTGGAAGCTGTGTAAGTTCTTTGTGACCTGGAAGTTTCTACACTGATGTATGTTGATTTAGTCACAAACTAGGTGTGTGCCATGTGCTAGCTCAGGGGTATGTAAGTGAAGAAGCTGCCACCTTATGCGGTAGCCTCCAGCATTGTATCCTTAAGAATTACTTGAATACCTATTATAAACATAGGTTCTCATTCTTGCCCTCACCCCCATGTTCAGTTGTATAGGTGTAGGCCTAGAAATTGGTATTTTTAGAAGCATCCCAGGCAGTTATTCTGATGCAGACAGTCACCAACTGTATCTTGAAAAATGATGCCTGGTCAAAGACTTGCTAATTATATGCTGTGGAGCGATGGTATGATAGTGTTCCATTGCCCAAGCCAGTTCCTAGGTTTCCAGTTATTCCTAAATGATAGATAACAGAGATACCATCTAGCTTTATAGGCAAGGTTAATTAAATTGAATTAATCCTAAAATGGAACAAGTAGTGTCCAAATAAAAAATGTCAAAGTACCCTGCACAAGCACAGCCTCACAACACACATACGTAGCATTAATGTGCCATTTCAGCAGACATGCTCAGGAACTTCTCTGTGACACAGTTAAAAGTGAGACTGGCTAATTACATTTTTTAAAGCTTCCTCAGTGACTTATGAACTTGGTGCACTGGCATCTTTTTTAAGTCTATTCTGATATCATAAAAAGTGCTACTTTCAGGCCAGGGATTTAGCTCAGTGGTGCCACCATCTGCCTCGCAAGCAGAAGGACCCGAGTTCAATCCCTGGTGCCAAAAAAAAAAAAAAAAAAATGCTACTTTCCAGATGCATAGAGTTCACTGAGGCTCCCTCAACTAGTTCTTTTGCATATGTCAACAATTTAGAAAAAATATCTTGGTTATTAAGTTTTAAACAGGATAATAAAATCATCCAATATTCTGCATGATCACTTTCTAAGGTTATCACAGTCTGACCATTGTGAATTAGCTCTGCATTTTCAGATGCAGTGATTGCTGAGAATTCAAAATAAGTTAGTGCCCGAGCCTGGTGGTAAACACCTATAACCATAGCACTCAGGAGCCTGAAGCAGGAAGATTGCTGCCAATTTGAGGCCAGCCTGGGCTGCATAGTGAGTTCAAGGCCAGCCTGAACTACACAGCAAGACCCTGTCTCAGACAGTTGGATGGATGGATGGATGGATTGAATTTCCAGTTACTGTGTACATCTGGTTTTAATGATACCTATAATAAAGTGTGGGACAAGTGACATACCACTTTATAAGCACTGGTGCCAACTTTAGTCAGACAAATGACAGGAGAAGAGTATTCATGTATACTGTAGTGGTTACTTTAGTTTTTATGACTATAATTTTGTATTAACATATGGTCTCTCAAACTCAAGTGTATGATTTCTGCTTATTATTTCTATCCAAAGAACTGTTATTTGATGCATCAACTATAAATGTCTAAGTATAGAATTGACATTAGCTTGTGTAATTTACCAAATTAAACTTTCATGTTCAGTAATCCACATTACTTTTATGAGAGACATACCTTTTTTTTTTTTTAATAAAAACCATTTTCAATTTGCTATTGGGAAAATCTGTACTAACTCTGCTTTTTATGATCTAGATTACTGTTTCTTTATAATAATAAGTGATATTTGGGTTGATAAGCTACAGGTCTTGAATGCCTCCTGAATCAGAAAAGAGGACAAATAGTTATCACTAGAGTATAAAAGTTGATGATATGTTATTTCCTAATTCTTGATAACATCAAGAACTGGATACTTATGTCATAATATTTACTAAACTCTATTTGATTTATCAGACTTTCCCATTCCCTAACCATTCTGGGGAGTCTCTTTGAGTGAAGTCCATCTTTCTTTACCAAATATAATAGGTTTTTCCATAATGTACTCAGTTATCTATATCATATCATACATATATACTATATATAAATATACTATATGCATTCAAGTTCAATTGTTATTAAACCTCCCATCTGTTTCTAATTTGACTAAACATGAATAAAAATAGTATTCTAATCTTAGACTGCCATTTAGGAACATTTGATTCAGGAGGCTATCCACACTGATGTCGTCTTTGGACAAATATCGCCCCTGTCTGCATTCTTGATTCCTTGCAGTTTCATTACCAGTGCTCTTACTGCCATCTTGTAGATCTCTTTACAGATCCATCTCCCACTGTAGACTCTGAGCTCTAGGGGGACAGGAAATGCGGAGCTGTGAGAGGCAAGATAGTTGGCCTCCTCAATACTCACCCAGACACTACCACTGACTGCTGTTAAATAAACTAGTCCCTGATGCACTCATTCAGGTTGGCCCTTGGGACTTGCACTGCAGTTAGGGCATATAATTGAAATCAGTTTCTTTCTTTTTTTTCTGTAACACTAGTTTTTACTTGCAAACATCACTTAAAAGTTACAGATATCAAGAAACATTTTTAAATAGTATATAAATTTTCATCATGTATCTATGATACAAAGTTTTTTAACAAAGTTTTCATGTCATACACCTTATGGGAAATAATTAAAATGTGATATATATATATATATAACATACAATAAAAATTATCTTTTCAGATCATATATCTTCTCCTTAAAATCTCCAGATATTCTTGTGTTGTTTCTGAGATTAGATCTTGGCTTAATTTATTAGCAGATCTTGTGGAAGAAACTTTAAAGAATCCAGATTCAAGTTCAGCAGTAGCTTGGTCAGGTAGCTCTCCATGCTGTTGTTTGAAGGCTGTGGGTTTAATGGAGGAACCAGGAAGTTTCTTCTCTGGAACACCAAACTATGATGAAGATTTCTGACACAAGGAGATTCTAGGACAAGTCTTGTACCAATAGTGCTCAGTAATGATCTGTTTTGTTGTTGCTCCACCAGAAGTTTGATATTGGCCTCTTCTAGCTTCTCATTAGCCTTGTTTAGTTTACTGAACAATGACTTTCTTCTATTGAATTCTTCTAGATAGCGTTGCCTATAGTTTTTCAATTGTATTTTATTGCACTCTTCTTGAGTTATCATTTGAGAGACCTCTGATGCCAGGTCTGTAATTCTGAGTTCCATCTGACTTCTCATTGAAGTATTATTAGTCTCTGCTAATTGCTGTAAATATTCTTGAGATGTTGCTTGTCTCTGTAAAAATAGACTTCTTTTAATTTTTCTACTAATTCCTCCCTGGCTCTTTCTTCAATCTCCTGCTTATACTGTTCTGCTTGGCCATGTTGTACCACATTCTTCTCTATATGACATCTCAGGTTAACTACTTCTTCTTCCAGTTTCTTTTCATTCTTCTGTAGTGTCTCACATTTCTTTTGTGTATTTTTCATAGATAATAACTCCTACTGGAGAAAATCATTATTTCTGTCCAGATGTAGACATCTAGATGATGCAGTTTCCAGTTTTGCTGCAAGAGCATCAACCCAGGGCCGGGGATTTAGCTCAGTGGTCCCGCCGACTGCCTCGCAAGCACAAGGTCCCGAGTTGGATCCCCAGTACCAAAAAAAAAAAAAAAGAAAAAGAAAAAGATCATCAACCCAGTTAGCTCTTCTTATAATTCACCATTTTTCTTCTTTTCTTCATCCAAAGTATATTTCAGATATTCTGTTAACTCAGTAAGTTTCTTTAATTGTTCTTTATCACCTTTAGAAGTTTGTAGAGGTTTCAGTTCATAGTTGGCCGGCTCCAAGGCAGGGTGGCCTGGCAGAGGGATATTGCAGAGGAGAAGATAAGCAGCAGCAGCAATAAGCAACCTGGAATCAGTTTCTTTTTCCTCTGTTTTGAGTATTTCAGCATGTGTGTCACATCTCTTCCAATGGTGGTCATGAGTTTCTAGTACCACAGTGTTGGCTGCTCTGAAGGATGACTGTGTGTATGTGTATCTTTGTCTTCAGAGCAGATTTCACTTATGTCACATAGCCTAAGGCCTTCCAAAATACACCCTTAACATTTGATAAAAATCTAGTAAGTGCTTTTTAGAAATTACAGATTTAATTTTACCTGATTTGGTTTTATAACTCCAGTGTAAGCATAATATCTTTTGCATAGTAGATGCTTGGTAAATATTTGAACAAATTAAGAAATTAATGAATGATTGAGTCAGTGACATGGTAGTGATGATACATGAGTGTAACTTTGAAAAGAAATTTCAAATTTTTAGGAAATTCCATTAAACTATTCCAGATTCTTATTACACTATAACTGCTATAGCATGAAATTAAGAAACTTTAGGTCTCTTTCCTCCCATTCACAATAAATAAGGCTTCATCACTGTACATTTACATCTACAACATAACCATGGCGTTCTGGTGGGACCAATTTTAATTTATCACAAAAGTTACATTTATCTTTGAAAAAGCCTAGTAGTTGGAATCCAAGGGGCCAAATGATTAGTCTTTAAACTTAAGAATAGTTTTAAAGTGAGAAAAGTTCCATGCCCTATTTTATTATCAGAAGAATACTTTGATTGTACAGTATTCTTATCCCCATGGGAAATGGGGTCTTCTCAGAATTCTGCCACATTACGGCAATTCCATAGTACCCTTGAGAAAGAAAATGGCCAGTGTGTTTGACCTAAGATATTCAAGAAGTACAAGGCTTTGATAAAGGAAATCTTAGTTCATTTCCCTATAGCAAAGAATTGCCTTTTAGCAATATTAACAATATACCTGATTATTAATATTAGCAATACTACCCAGTAATATTGCTAATATTACTAAGAAAAATGCAAGTTGATTTATTCACCCAGGAAATACTTGACTACCCAGTATGTGTGTGGTGCTATGGGATATTATGTAGCCCAGTAGACATAAGGTTGTTTTGTTTTTTTTTTTTTGGTGCCAGGGATCGAACTTGGGTCCTTGTGCTTACGCAGCAGGCAACAAAACCACTGAGCTAAATCCCCAGCCCCGGATGTAAGGTTTTTTAAATAAGTACAAAGTAGAAAGTGATGATTGAAATAAGATGTTTATTTAATTGACCACTATAATTCTATACTATACAGAATTTACAGTTTTTAGAGCATTTTATGCATAAATCTTTATTGATCTTCACAAACACCAATTAAGGTTAGACCTATAATAACAGTCTATACATTTTACAAACATAGAAGAGTAAGTATACTGACATTGAAATTGTACAACTTTTAGTTTTGTGCTCTTCTATCTAGCTTTTTGTAATCAGAGGAGCATACAAAGGCTAAAAATTTGTTGTCTTAGTGCTTGTCCATTGGAGAAGAATTGAAAAAAGTAAGAAAAGTGCACATCTTCATAATATAAATGCACAGGAAAAGAGATGGTGTTAGAAAGTTTCCTGATTTCTTCCTTGTCTATAGCAGATATAGTTGCTGTGTACATCTGGGTTTTTTTTGGTTTGTTTTGTTTTGTACACATCTGGTTTTAATGAGACCTGCAATAAAGTGTGAGACAACTGGCCTACCACTTCATAAGCTTTGGTGCCAACTTTAGTCACACAAATGACAGTTTTATGATTTGTGTGTGATAAATACAACATAGGGATTAAATGGTCTTGTATAGATAATATTTTCTGATAAATTGATTCATAGCTGCTTTTTAAATGTTTATTTTCTTTGATCTTTTAAATTATAGACATTAGGCCTGTGATGAAATATTAGACTAATAATGAAAAGCACAAGGCGTGCTGTTCATTTATAGTTTTACAAAGGCACAACCATGTTAGAAAGCAACTGTAAAACTCAACAAACAGAATCTAGCTAGCAGTACATAAAAAGAGAAATGTGTTGTGGCCACACAGGGTTCATTCCAGGAATGTGTGATTCATTCAGCAGTGGAAAACAAATCAGTATAATTCATCATATCTACAGAAAATATCTTTTAAAGTCATATGACCATCTCAATAGATGCAGAGAAGGCATTTGACAAGATTCAACATCTATTTTTTATTTGAAAAAAAACCCTAAGAATAGAAAGGAATTTCCTAAACCTGAAAAAGATTATCTACCATTAAAACTACAACCAGCATCATACTAAATGGTGAAAGACGAAATGCTTCCCCCCCTGAAATTCAGATCAAAACAAGATAATGTGTCTTCATCACTGCTATCTAACATGTGCTGGAAGTTATACTCAGTGCAGTAAGATAAGAAAGGGAAATTAAACTGTCTATATTCACATGAGACAAAAGAAAATCCAAAAGAATTTATAAAAGAAGCCACTAATAAGTTAGTTTAACAAGAACATAGGAGGACTGGGGATTTAGCTCAATGGCACCATGCCCACCTCGCAAGCTCAAGGTCCTGAGTTCAATCCTCAGTACTGAAAGGGGGGGGGGGGCGAGCAAGAGCGTAGGAGATAAGATTAATAACAAAAATCAATCAGCCTTCTTCAGATTTAGAGATTCTTACTCTATGGTTTTGTTATATTATTAGATTATTTTATATAATTTCTGAAGGTAAATATGCTAATGACTTTCAGTCTCATTCAAACAAACCAGTTTATAAAAAAGTTTAAAATTTTAAATTTACAATAGCATCAAAATACATGAAAGCATAAGCATAAGTCTGTATAGATCTGTTTGCTAAAAACTATAAAACACTAATGAAAGAAAGCAAAGAAGATATTATTTGATGGAGTAGAAGAGGTACCTGTTCTGCCTAAATTGATTTATAGATTCAAAGCTGTCCCTTCATGGAGTTCTGGTAGAAATTGGCAAACTGACACAAAAATTTATATGGAAAAGCAAAGGAACTAGATTATCCAAAAGGTTGAAAGATTCATGTCAACCAATTACAAAACTAAAGCAGTGTTTCTCATTTGGGAATGATTTGGCACACACAACCTCCCCTCCTCCCAGCATATATTTCACAGTGTCTAGAAACATGTTTTTATTGTCATGACTTTGGGGCAAGGGGAAAGATGTTACTGTAGTTGCCATCTAATGGGTAGAAACCAAGGATGTTGTTAAATAACCTACAGTGCTCAGGACTTTCCCCTACAAAAAGTTATTTACCTCAAAATATCATAGTGTCACCATAGAGAAATCCTCCTATAAAGCTGTGATAGTAATCACAACAGTGTGGTTTTGGCACAAGGATAAACATACATATTAATGAAACAAAATTTAAAGTCTAGAGGCAGACCCACATATATGGTCAGTTGATTTTTGACAAAGATCAAAGCCAATTCAGTGGAGAAAAGATGGTATTTCATCAAATAGTATTGAAACAATTGGGCATATGTGTGCAAAGCAAAAAAAAAGAAAAATTTTTATACATTATTTAAAAATAACTCAAAATTTATCGTAGTCCTAAATGAAAAACTATAAAACTTTTGGAAGAAAACATAAAAAGAAATTTTTGTTAACTTGGGTTAAATATTTCTTAGATGTGCCATAAAACACAATCTAGAAAATAAAGACTTGGTAAATTGAGCTTATCAAAATTTAAAACTTCTGCTCTTCAAGGCAGTATTAAAATTCAGAGACAAATCATGTAACTAGAAAAAGATTTTTATACAAAATATATGAAGAACTCTCAAAATCCAGTAAGAAAATAACCCAATAAAAAAGAGCAAAAGATTTAAATAGACACATTGCCAAAGCTATTCAAATAATAGACATGCACATTAAATTTTATTTGACATTAATAATAAAACCCTACTTAAATGGGCTTAAACAGTGAAGATCGAGTATTGGATCCCACTAGGAAATTCCATGGATAGATTGACATCATTCAAATAATAAAAGTTAGCATTGTTAGTTACCTTGCAGGGCCGGGGAGTTATTAGCTCAGTGGTTCCACTGCCTGCCTCGAAAGCGCAAGGATCTGAGTTCGATCCCCGGTACCAAAAAAATTTTTTTTAAAAAGATAGTTACCTTGCCAAGGCAGAAAGGGACTCTTTACTCTGTAACTAAGACTAACAGACCATTTCCATGGCCATGAGATGAATGCTAGCTCCAGTCAGGCTCCATCCTGCCTCTTTTGTGTCCTCTCTGGAGGCAGCATTTGTTGTAGAATTCCAAACTGGGGTCCTGAAACTGACCCCAGTTGGCCTGCTTAGGCCACATGCCCACCCATGATGAAGCAGTGGCTGTGGCTGGGAAATAGGTTCCTGCTAATTAGTATACATCTGAGCCATATGTCCCAATTCTTGAGCCATGGGTAATGTTACCTTCCTCCAAAGTCCCTGGCTCTAAGAAGAGTGACCATGCAAGTTTCAATGGCAAGCAGTTTCCAAGGGAGAGAGGAGTCGGTGTTGGTGAGGCAGGCATAGTACCCACCACATTCCATCACTAAGTTCCTTTAAGATATTTACTTGGGGTTGAAGTCATGTTTAGTAACTCTCCATGTCTTGGCATTGTCATTATTTCCTTAGAAAGGAAAAAGAAATTTCTAAATTATATTTTTAAAAAGAACTAAGAGGGCCAGGGATTTAGCTCAGTGGTTTCGCCGCCTGCTGCGCAAGCGCAAGGACCCGAGTTTGATCCCCGGTACTTAAAAAAAAAAAAAAAAAAAGATAACTAAGACAAGTGCAAGGACCCAAGTTCAATCCCTGGTACCAAAAAAAAAGAAAAATAACTAAGAGCAGAAACAGAGGCTGTGTGAATCTATCAATGTCAGGTTTTCCATGCAGGTTACTAATGCACAGTCATACAGTGTGGCCCCTTTCCCATTTATGCACATAAACATGATTGGAAAAACAACTTCCTAAAAAAAACGTGATGTGTTGTCCCAAGCACATAAATAGTGTTTGAAAATGCTGTCTACTTTGAAATTTCCCCCAGCAGTTTGAATAATTACTCCTTCCAAAGGAATACAGTGTCAAGCTCCCCATAACCTCTTCTCTGGCTGATGACCTTTCTCTTTGATCAGGATGTGTTGATGGAGCTTCTTGAGCAGTGTGCGGATGGACTCTGGAAGGCAGAGCGCTATGAGCTCATTGCTGACATCTATAAACTCATCATCCCCATCTATGAGAAACGCAGAGATTTTGAGGTATCTGGCTTTTTGTCTTTTTCTGTTTGAGAACAATGATGTGACATACCCCCAGACCTACTCTGTACAAAGAGAGCAAGCAGGCTTTGGTTCAGTGATGATCAAATGGTCTCTGACCCTCCGTATAATGCGGAAGGTGGTCACCAGTAACCACCTCTGAAGAGCCGTGAGGCATCAAAACATACCTGGCTCTCACCTCTGTGCAGAATTCCACATCCTGAACTACAAGGATTTCCACCCCAGCACTCTACTTTTGAAAGGTTGCCATGAACAGAATTTTGTAATCACCAGGTACTCTTTTTCTCAGACTCTTCCATAATCTGCTTCATAGGAGTATGGTAGTCCTTCATCCTTCCCAGGCAGGGGAGGTTGACCAGTTGCTCTTAGCATATCAGATGAGTAGGAAAAGCAGACTGAAAATGGCCTCAGAGGACTTTCTCAGACATTTCATGTTACCTTCAAAATAGAATAGGAAACATTACAGTTCATAAATGATCAGTGCAAGTTATATGGTCAAAATATAATCTTGATTTTTATTTTTTTACTCAAGCTCAAGGAATTTTCATGTTAATCGTTACTGTAAAATGATTCTGCTATTTGCAGTGGGAAGAAATGGGTTCTATTTTGTTTTCCAGAGGCTAGCCCATCTATATGACACGCTGCACCGGGCCTACAGCAAAGTAACTGAGGTCATGCACTCAGGCCGAAGGCTCCTGGGGACCTACTTCCGGGTGGCTTTCTTTGGACAGGTGAGACTCTCCTCCATTCTATACATTATTCCAAGTCCTTTTTAAAATATTTAACGCTATAAAGTTATATCTTATAAACTTATGGTATTCTATAAATGCTGATTTGATGAATTTGTCATATTTAGCATGGTTCCTGTCTTCCTCTGTAGTAAACTTTCTGCTTTTTTTTCTTTCTTCCTGTCTTTTCTTTATTACTTTCTTAAGGCAGCGGTAAGTTCTTCCTCCATAAACATTCTTAGTGGCATCTTTGGTACTTCAGTGTGGTTTGCAAGTTTCAAGTCTATATGTATATCTGTCTAGTCACTACAAACTCCAAAAATTAACATTTCATTCCATTTACAGAAATAAATCATCCATTACTTTATACATCTATACTGCATGTTTTAAACCAAAATTAAGACTTTATGGTTTTCTTTGTGCCTTTGCATCTTTATCTTTTGCAATATAATATCTCCACAAGCATATTTACCATTGTAATATTTCAGAAACCCTATATTAGAGGGTTTAATTTAACTTAAATTTTAACCTTCAAGTCTCTAACATTAAAGTGTATAAATTGTAATCCATTTATTTAGGGTGTGTGGATTTCTATGAGTATTATGTAACCTTCACTTTATTCTGTTATTGTCTTTTATGACTTTATAGCATTACCAGTTTACTGACAGTGAAACAGATGTGGAGGTAATTACAGTAAATGCTTACAAAGCAAGTAATTTAGTGAAAGTACTGCATCTAAACTCCTAATTGATGTGGATTTTTTTTGTTTCATGGTAGCCTGCCCTTTTTTTTTTATATATTGTGTCTTTGCACTATTTTCTGTCTTTTATTTTAAATGAGAAGCGTTTTAAAATTTTTACTTCAAATATTAACCCCAATCTGGACTTTTAAATTTGCAACCTTTTTCACTTCCCATGCAATCTTAAGCCTTATAGTCAAACATAATTGGTGCTAAAACAAATAATTACTAGTAATAATGAAAATATTTTCTGATATTGTGCTACTGGCCTCTAATACTAATTTTTCCTCATCAGTAAAGCAAAATAGAATTTTCTCAAACTTCATGTAACTTTTGATACTCCTACTCCAGACCAGAATGCTTCTTCTATTCATGCTGTGCAAATGACAGTGGTCAGGAGAAGAATGCATGTGCACTTCTGAGGCCTGCCTTTAGCAGGCGGCTGGCTGGTCAGTGTTTAGTGACTTCTGCTTCCTGGGAATGTGAAACAGGCTTGACTTCCCATCATTAGAAATCACTGAGAGGACACAATCTTGAATCCCAGATCTTTCATTTTGCTCAACACTTAATGACAGCATTCTTGAATAAGTTTGCAATTTTATGTTTGTCCTTTACCTTTGCACTCAGACCCATATTATTACCTTCCTTTTGGACAGCCTATTTAAGTAGGATTTTATTTTAGAAGCATTCCTTTTCTTCCCCTGTCCCCCTCCCCATAACAAAAGAGCTCTTCCTGGGTATTAAGCCTGGGGCTTATATTCAAGGACAACTTTAATTGTGCTTTACATCACAGGGGTTTTTTGAAGATGAAGATGGAAAGGAATATATTTACAAAGAACCCAAACTCACACCTCTGTCAGAAATTTCTCAGCGACTCCTTAAACTTTATTCAGATAAATTTGGTTCTGAAAATGTCAAAATGATACAGGATTCTGGCAAGGTATGACCAAGTTTGGATAAGTTTCATAGCAATTGCCTATTGTTTTGATTGGTTACATATGATTGGTAATATATTGTATATTCATACATGTGTATAGTAAAGAAATCTCAGAAAAAATTTAAGGACAGTTGGCCCTGAGTGGCAGTATATTTTTTTCCTCTTAGTACCTTTTTATGCTTTCCATTGCATATCTGACATTAAACATATCTTCATTGCTTAATTTTTATAAATAATTAACATCTGAAGGGATATACTATACTATTTTTAGTCCTGGTACTTAGGTACTCTAAAAGAGTAGAGTCCGAGGTTCTATTCTTCACTGCCCTTTTCTCTTGGCACTTGACACAGCACACGTGATTTGACTGTTTGTCACTGGTGGTTGGATGTATGGACAGATGGACAGACCAAGAATGAACTCAGTAGAAAGCACGACTGTAGGAATGAGGTCCACTTTGTGTTTAGGCAGCTTTTCTCCGTTATTGGCTCTCATGATGATTCTGCGTGAATCTGCACAGTTGTCCTGGGTAGTTTTGTGTCTGTTTAAAACATCCCCAGGGAGCTGGGTGTCCCACTGCTTCCCAGATCTGAGGGAGAGAGAGCACTCCTGTTCTGTGCACTAAAAATTCTCTACTCCTCAGCTCTCTACCTCTAAGGGCACCATTTTGGAGTGGTCCATAATTCCTTTTCCTTCTTGAGCTTTCCCTGAGTGTCCATAGCGTCTGGGATCTGTTTCCTTGGGGCCACTCATTTTCTCCAAATGCCCTCCATCTCCTTACCAGGTGGATAGATAGAGAGCCAGCAGGGGACAAGAAAGGCAGAGAGTAAATATCTGACTCCTGGGCTGTGGAAGCAACAGAGGAGAGGAGGAAAAGGCCTCACATTTGGCCTAGCCTCTTACTTACCCTCATTGTTCTGCCGGTAGGTTGTCCTTGCTTTCTGCTGAGACTAATGGACCTACTTCAAGTTTTTCCAGATCAGTTTCTCCAGAGGACAACCTCTGCTCCCTGTTGGAGGAGAGATTAGGAAAGAGAACCCGGAGTTACCAATTCCACTTGCCAACTGTGGACCAGTAGCCTGTTTTTCCACCCCACATGATCATCCTAAATCTAGGGGCTACAAGTGCTGGTCCTCTGCGGGTTTGTAAGGGTGCACTGACTTCTGTGCAGTACCCACCCTTGAGATCATAGGTTAGCACTCTGTCCACTCCCCTGAGTTAGGTGCCACTCTCCATGCGCCTGTGTTCCAAGAATTCATTACAGTCCCTCGTCTGCTACTGTCCCCTGTTCTTCCTGGGCCCTTCACAGAGTTCACAAAGGAAAAGAGAACAATAGTACACCTTAACTGGAAATGTCAGCGCAGTTTTATTAACACTCGCTTACTCCATAAACCAAAATCCAGTTT
Source organism: Heterocephalus glaber (assembly GCF_000247695.1). The sequence continues at coordinate 12,282,765 of NW_004624793.1, forward strand.
GCCATTTTCTCTAAAACCAAAACATTTGTTTGGCTCACCTGGTGGCTTTCATGTTATACCATTTATCCAGGTTCTCAATCATTCTTCACCTTTTACTATGTGGTCCTTAATATACAGTTGAGTTACAGGATCCTGTCCTCCAACAAACACTGATGCCCATTCCTGCTGCTGGTACATGCAGACAGCTTTGAACATGAAGAGTAAAGAAATGCCAGGCCTGGCAGCACACACCTATACTCCCAGCACTTTGGGAGGCTGAGGCAGGAGGATTGAAAGTTAGAGCCTAGCCTGAGAAACTTAGCAAGACCCTATTTTGAAATTAAAAATAAAAATAAAAGGTGGCCTGGGGATTTAGCTCAGTGGCACCACGCCTGCTTCACAAGCTCAAGGTCCCGAGTTCAATCCTCGGTACCAAAAAAAAAAATTAAAAAATAAAAATAAAAGGAGCTGGAGATGTAGCTCAGTGCAAAGGACCCAGATGCAATCCCCAGTACTCGGAAAAGAAAAAAAAAAGAGAAAATAGGGAAATATCACTGAAAATCAGACAAGAAGGCTGTATTCTCACCACCTTTAAATTGTTTCTGCTAATGGAAGTCAAGTTAGTAGGTTCAAACACAGTTATAATGGTTGGCCAGGTGACTTTTTATAAAATACAAATGACTTCCTAGGAGTTTATGTATTTTCTTACCTTCTAAACTTAAAAGCGTTTTCACATCTATTTTTTATTTTTCTTCACAAGCATCTCTGTTAGGAAATCCATGAAAACATCCTGTTTTCATTGATTTGCTTGCACTTAAGCCAAGACAGTCTTCCCAGTTCTCTGCTCAGTAATTTCTTCCTTGTCCATTTGTATTGCTCGCAAAGGTTAAGTAATATTAAGATGTGCAAAAGTGATCTATCTCCCTAATAGTTTTTGGTTCTCTATGGAAAATGCCTGTGTTTAATTTTCTCTCATGTCACGGAAATGAGAGAACTTCCTATTCTTCATGTAGGTTTAAGAGTGTTTGTGTGCTGAGTTCATCAGGAGTCAAACTTAGCATTAAATTACTCTTACATTAATCTCTACCTATATTAAATTAATCTGCAATTATTTTCTTTCTTTTTTTTTTTTTTTTGGTACCGGGGATCAAACTCTGGTCCTTGCGCTTGCGCAACAGGCGGTGAAACCACTGAGCTAAATCCTTGGCCCTACTGCAATTATTTTCATCTAATCTGATCTGTCTCCAGATTAACAATAATTTGGAGACCTAACACTTTTTTTTGGTTCCAGAGATCAAACTCAGGACCTTGCACTTGTGAGGCAGACACAATGCCACTGAGCTAAATCCCTCACCCTGGGGACCTAACTCTTGATCATTATTCCTAAAATAAACATTTTTCTAAGCCAAATATATTAAAATGCATTTTAGGAAACAATCAGAAATATAGACTGGAGATCACTGAAGAACAAAACTAGCAGGGTTATTACAAAACATTCAGTGTTGTGAAAAAGAGTGGGGGGTACCAGACTAACCAAGAATAAAAGACAACTAAATATAACTTGTGATCATTGTTTAGGGTCTGGTTCAAAACAAATAGCTTAAAATAACATTCTGGGGGCCGAGGATTTAGCTCAGTGGTTCCGCCGCCTGCCTCGCAAGCGCAAGGACTGAGTTCAATTCCCGGTACCAAAAAAAATCCAAAAATAACATTCTGGACACCTGAGGAAATTTCAATGTAGACTGAATATTGGGTACTATTAGAGAACTAGTGTTGTTGTTAGATATGTGATAATACATTGTGGTTATAGAGGAGAATGTTCTCATTTTTAGGAAAAACTGGCTAAATGTCATGATGGTATACATCTGTGTGTTATGTGCATATATTTGTGTATTTCAAACAAATATAGCAAAATGTTAGCAATCATTGATCCAAGTGAAGGGTATGTCACTGCTGCTTTTTTTTTTTTTTTTTTTTTTTTTGGTACCGGGGTTCGAACTTGGGTCCTTGGGCTTGCGCAGCAAGCGGCGAAACCACTGAGCTAAATCCCCAGCCCTGTCAGAGCTTCTTATATTACTTTTCTAACTTTTCTGAATTTTCCAAAAATGTTAGCTAATTAAAAGTTGGAAAATACAGCTTAGGCTGAGTTTGAGAGATTCCTTTAAGAAGCACCAATCTTCAATCTCACTTATCTATTTAAAGGTCAACCCTAAGGATCTGGACTCCAAGTATGCCTATATCCAGGTGACTCATGTGATCCCGTTCTTTGATGAAAAAGAATTGCAAGAAAGGAAAACAGAGTTTGAAAGATCACATAATATTCGCCGCTTCATGTTCGAGATGCCCTTTACCCAGACAGGGAAAAGACAGGGTGGGGTCGAAGAGCAGTGCAAACGGCGCACCATCCTGACAGGTATGGTTTCCCTCCCCTACACCAAGACACACAGCTCTCTGTTAGAGAGGTGCAGAGCTCTCCAAAGCTTCACGACTTGGAAAGGCCAGCAGTTACCTTAGTCAGCTTCCTGCACACCCATTTCAATTTCAATAATTTTAAATACTCGTGACATTGTTCCACTTGTCTGTTTACATTTTCTTCCTTCAGGCCAGAAGTTCATAACCAATGTTGAGGTCACTTTTACCCTTCTTAAGAGTCTGAGGAAAAGGCCCTTACCTTTTGCATGCAGCCCAGTGACCTAATACATACCCCTTTTGAAACCCACATGGAGCCCCCTCCAGGCCAGGGTCCCCAGGTCAAGAAGCCACACTCAGACCTTGTCTCTCTCACCAGCCAGTACTGCCCTCACCAGCCAGTACTGCATGGACCTACTCAGCAATTTTAGGCTGGAATAAATGGGACATGTGGCTGGGTGCCTTCCACCTGGTGGCTGGCACTGGCTGCCCAGCTTCATCTTGAATACCCCCGGAATCAGGAAGCTCACTCTATTCCAAAGCCACCTTTTCAGCTGTTTTAATTGACCTCTTCGGCACTGTTCAACAATTCACTGTTTAACTCATTCTTGCAAATGTGGTTTGAAGCATTTCCAGGTTCCTGACAAATGTAGAGTCACCTTGGGGGTGATTTTTACATTCTTTGGGGAAGCTTGGTCTGTTCTTAGATGAGATTCAACAACATAATTGGGGTAACCTAAAACAAATTCTTTCTTGGCCACAAAAAGTCAGTGGGAGGCCAGTTCAGAATGCCAGGCATGACCATAGCCATCATTTGGGCCCATTTCCCCAAGAAAAGCCTTATTTAAGTAGAACAGGAAAGCACGCACTGCCTCCCTAGAGGCTGGTTCCCATTTGTGGAGCAGTGGAAGTCCTGCTTATGCATGGTGATCTGCCACAGTTCAGGTGCTTCTCAGCTCTCACTTTAAGTGAGTGAATTGTATGATGTGTGATTTACATTTCAGTAAAGCTGTTACCAGAATAATAATATGGGCCATTATATTTAAAAAAAAAGAAGAAAGAAAGAAACCTCAGGACAGCATTATAAGTAATTTTTCCACCCTCCCTGCATAAGAAATGAGGTAAATTAAAAAACAAAAACAAGTGCTCACTTCGGCAGCACATATACTAAAATTGGAATGATACAGAGAAGATTAGCATGGCCCCTTTGCAAGGATAACACGCGAATTCGTGAAGCTTTACATATTTAAAAAAAAACAAAAAACAAAAAAAACCCCTCTATATTCCTGGATTTAGCCAAGGATTTAGCTCAGTGGCACTGCATGTACCTCGAAAGTATAAGGTCATGAGTTCGATCCCCGGTACCAAAAAAACCCTCTATGTTCCTAAAGTGTCCCTACTCCTGTTTTTAGAATAAGACAACATGGAAACCACAAACAATACTGTCCACATAAATGGTAACCTCTCCCCATATGTAAATACACTGTTTTTCTAGGCACACCTCTCTGCAGAGTCTCACTAAGTAAGGTAACTGTATTTCTAGATGGGATATTGAAGGAAAATTTCCAGCTTTCAGTGTTTATTTGTACAGTGCTTTTCAGACCTCACTTTTGATTCTTTAAATCAGTGGTTATCAAAGGGTGGTTCCATTTCAGTGTTGTGGATGAGTTAGTTCCGACAATAGAGATGCACCACACTCGGTGCCAGATTTGAGCCCATTTATTATAGCCAGCAGCTGAGGGGGGCTAGCCCCCAGAAAGTTTCCTGGACAATGAGAAGCAGTTTGATTTCTCCTTTTAAATCATGCTTTCTGTTGGGGAGGGCTCAGGGGAGAGCAACCGGAATCTTACAGAAGCAGAACCATGCCAGGTTAGTGAGGGGGACAAGGAAGTTTCACACACACTAGGTGAGCTACAAAACAGCCTGAAACTGTAGCAAGTTTACTGCCAAGTAGGATGTGGGGGTTTTGGATGCTTTGTTCATGTGCAAGCACTTTGTTCAAGCACAGGTACAAAATGGCATTGAGGCACAAGATGGAGTCAGATTGGCTATCGTATCAGCAGTATAAGCAGCCCTTGGGAACTTATTAGAAATGCAGATTCCCAGATCCCAACCCAAATCTGCTGAATCAGAAACTGCAGGGATGAGGCCAAGCTGTGTGTTTATATTCAGCAAACCCTGGGGTACGTTGAGGGGCAGGGGGATTCTGACCCAAGCTTACATTTGAGAGCTGCTGCTTTACAAAAACACTAGTTTACTGCTGGGTCAAGGTCAGGATGTTTTATCATGGTTATTGTTGAAACAGAACACTGATTCCTAGCAGAGGGTGTTTTCCCTGGACAAATATGCTTCAGGGTTACAGTTTACATTTGATACAGAACTATTACAGATTAGATAAAGGATGCAAGCAAAACTCTCTGTCTGCCAAAACTCTGGACAAAGAGTAACTACACAGCAGAGAAAAGCAGGCACAAGCCTCTTTGGCTCAGGAAATAAACACTTTCCACACCTTTGGGCCTAGGAAAGCAGAGGCAGAAGGGAGCCTGGCCTGAGGGTCAGACTGGTCACCACCCCACTGTGTGAACTTGGGCAGGTCCCTGAACCTCTCTGTACCTTCATTTCCTGTAACATTCATCTCACTGTATTAAATAACTTCGTAAATTGTAATCAGGAGGAAAAAGAATGTACTTTATTTTGGTAGATCTCACCTACTATTGAACTCTTCCTTTGGGGGTTAATGATGAGTAAAAGTGGATTATAGTACAACAAAGCTCACATGCACACCAGCACACACACACATATACACATTCAGTTTTTGTCCTAAAATATCTCAAAGTATCAAAAAGATAGGATATTGCTAGGCAGAGTAAGATTTAGAGAAAAGGTAATAAAAATACCACTGAAAATAGGTAATCTCTATGTCAGTGGTGGTGAACCTATGGCACGCATGTTATTGTTTTTCTTTTAAGACAGAAGATGTTAATGTATGATTTTTTTTCTAAATAAAACCTCAGTATTCAGGTTTAATTGCAGTGTTGGTACTTTGTGATAAATAAGTGGGTTTGGGGTTGCAGTTTGGTCACTCAGTCTCTAAAAGGTTCGCCATCACTGCTCTAGGTCAGCTTTTAAAGATACACAAGGACCTTTGACTTGAGAGTTCCCTTAAGTTATTAATCCCCTCGTTTCATGATCCATTGTGTTCTTGCAAACCTATCCTTTGGCCTGGTAAGTGTAGGGGTCTTCCCTGCCCTCTGCACCCAGCAAAGGTACAGCCCCCTGGATAGTTCCCAGTCAGATGACTACACTCATGCCATCCTTTGAAAGCCTTATGATCACCCTAGCCTCCTTAGGTGGAAGTTTCTGAATCTGCCCCTGCCTTGCAACTTGATCCCACCTTTCCTTTTTTCCTGGGACTTCTCCCAAGGAGTTTCTTCCTAATCACTGCTCCAAAGTCTTCTGCACCAAGCTCAGACTCCCACTCAGGCTGGAAATGTCTGCCTGCTCTCCAGCTCCTGTTCACTGTAAGCACTTCATACAGTCACACTTACCTACTGTGTCTTCCTCCTCTTCTTTCCTACAGGGCCAAAGATTACTCCTGCAGGCCCTCACCATTAACATAGTAGCTTTCTGCATCAGCCACCTGAGGGTCTACTGCCGAGGGCTCTCCTCTGTAGTCTTTGGAGCAGTAATACATTCCTTCACTCAACAGTACATGTTGAGCCTCTGCCACCTGGCCTAATCACAGAGCAGATCTGTGGCCTTAAGCAGCTTCCATTCCAACATGAGGAGATAGATGACAGTCAACATAAGGAGCAAATAAACCTTGGTCAGACACAGTCCATGTTCTGGACAAAATCAAAGGAAGAGGGAATATGAAGTTATGGGGAGGGTTGTGCCAAATAGGGTGGCCAAGGTAGGCCGGACTGAGGAAGTAGCACTTGAGTTAAGACTTCAAAGGTGAAGAGTGGCTGGGATGCCCATGCGCCAAGCTTTCAGAGAGTGAAAAGGTTCGCCTAGCTGACTCCCAGGAGCCTGAGGTAGAGGAGTGGATGTGAGGCCAGCAAGAAAGGCGGGGATAGGGAGACAGCTGTAGCTGGGGGTGGGATCTAGATCACAGGAGCTGAGCAGTATTACTGTTCCTTTCCTCCTCTCAAAGTGTCCAATTCCTGTCCCAAGTAGTGATTCAGGACCTTCACAATCAGTGTAATCGGTGTGATCTATGGACCCCTCACAAGCATTACCTTTGGAATTGTTTTTGTTTGTTTGTTTGTTTTCTGAAATAATAGTGTTACCACACCTTGGCTCTCAAATATACTCTTTTTTTTGGTACCGGGGATCGAACTCGGGTCCTTGCGCTTGCGTAGCAGGCATTGAAACCACTGAGCTAAATCCCCAGCCCTCAAATATACTCTTGACACTGATTGTATGTGTTGCAACATGACTGTTGGCCTCATGAAACATTCCTCTGGGTGCTTTTTCATTTACAAATGGGAATGTAGTAGCTCTGCTCTAAATGGAGCATCAGTTATACAATCAGAAGACAACCCTGGTTCGAATAGCTTCCTGATTGTTGTTACACTATAAAAGGAACCTTTATTCAAAGAAGATTTATCAGTTCTAAAACTTTCACTTAAAAACTGTATCCACAAGGACACAAACAAGAGACAGGAACCCTTGACCTTCAGCTGATAAAATACTTTGAAAATAAAAAGCCTGTAAATATGAACCCAAGGAGGTTCCTTGGGTTGCACATTTTTTCCAGCTTTGTCCAGACATGGCTGGGTCCGTCAGAACTGTTTTATGGGAGCTGACCCTATTTCCCATTTTGTGATCAGTCCTTCTTGAATAAACTCTTCCCCTACCACAATTTTACTAGAAAGTAAAAATTTTGAACATACCCACTCTCATCTTACTTTTTTTTTTTTGGTAGCGGGGACCGAACTCGGGTCCTTGCGCTTGCGCAGCAGGTGGCAAAACCACTGAGCTAAATCCCCAGCCCTTCTCATCTTACTTTTGCTTGTTAAAAAATATCTTTTTAAGTGCATAAGTACATGTTGGTAGCATATGTATATTAAATGAGACTATTACAGGTATTCATATACTATATAAAGAAACAAGAAACCCACTACTGTGGGTTTCAAAATACCTTTTAATGCAGTTCCAACAGTTTTAATTTTTGGTTCAGAAATTCTTTGCTTGGAAATATATTCTTGTATTTTATTTTCATTGGTTTTTCAAGTCTTCTCTTTGGAGAAAAGAGAAATTGCTTAATCTTTTTTCTGTTGTCAAAGCCATCTTGTGCCAGATCACTCATTCAGATCTCACAACTTCCAAGAACGATAGGATATTTATGAATGAAAAAATTGAGCAAAGAATGATGAAATGATTTTTTTCAAAGACACACTTCTCACATTAAAGGGATAGCAACTCTCCTGGCTTTATGGTACAACTTGTCTTTAAACATGTTTCGTTAGAAAGGAAGACAATATTCCAGTTCCACAGTCGGTGTCTTTGGCAAGCTTTGGGTTCCTTGTCTGTAAAATAGGAACAGTAATTATTTCTACCTCAGCAGTAGTGAAGATCAAGTGAGCTGTGAAGTAATTCTGGGCCTCATTCCTCTGCAGCAATACACTGCTTCCCTTACGTGAAAAAGCGGATCCCCGTCATGTACCAGCATCACACCGACCTAAACCCCATTGAAGTGGCCATCGACGAGATGAGTAAGAAGGTGGCCGAGCTCCGGCAGCTCTGCTCCTCGACTGAAGTGGACATGATCAAACTGCAGCTGAAACTCCAGGGCAGCGTGAGTGTGCAGGTGAGCCGGGGGGGGGGGGGGCAGTGCGAGGGCAGAGAGGGAAAACTTCCTGTGCCTGGAGATCACAAGTCCCCATGCCAGCAAGGTCGAGGTCAGCACCCTGGTTTGCCAGACAATCCCCATTACCTTCCCCAGGGTCTGTTTAACTTCTCCAGCATCAGACAGAATGGTAGCCTTACAGCCTCCTCCCAACCTTACCTATGACCTGTCCTCCTCACTGAGCTGTCTACTGGGGACAAGAGACCCCTCTCCACTTTTCAGTAATTGGGGGACTTTTCATTAATGACTTTTCAGTAATTGGGGGAATGCTGAGTTCCTAGTTTGAAACATTAAGACTCTTAAATATAAAAGGGGTGCACAGTTATAGGTTTTTCCTGTAAAACTGTTGGTTTCTGGTTTCTATGAAAATTATATCTGATAAGAACCAAGATACTCATGTAGTGGTACAAGATCCCAATGATGTATGTAAATGTATTTTACACCTAAAATGTACCAATAAATTTAATGGGGGTGGGGGGAAGAAAATTATATCTGAAGAAATACCTTAAGTTTCACTCTTAGTGGTATTTTGATTAGTGGAAAGTCTTCATTTTTCCTTTCCTGGTAGCATTTCTTGTGTCCATTTTAAGAAATCTGTGCCTCTATTCTTAGAGTTCAAAATGTTTCCCTGAGTTTTTCCTCTTTTGTTCAGCATTCACACTCAGATTTGCACTCCATCTGGAAATGAGTTCAATATGTGATGTAGGATAAAGATCATGATATACTTTTCCATATGGCCATCCAGTGCATACACCATTTATTGAAAAATTCATCTTGATCTAGGTTCTGATTTACAATATTTTCAAACTATAGAAGTCATCAAGTAAGCACACACCTGTGATCCTAGCACTCGGGAGGCTGAGACAGGAGGATTGCCATAAGTTCAAGGCCAGCCTGGAATATATAGTAAGACCCTGTCTCAAAAAAAGACAACAAACAAAAGTTTTCAAGCTGTACATTTATGATACATGTTCTTTTTCTGTTAATATATTACATTTCAATAAGAGGTCTTTTTAAAAGTTATCTTACTTTTATAAAATTTTCTAGGTAATTGAAAAATTTTAAATCACCTTCATCCAGTGACCAGTGTGTCTCTTGTCTTGTAGTTTTAAATGTGTTTAAGTGAGTCAACCACATGTTGGTGTATTCTTTTCTCTTTCAAGTAGAGTGTGTTTATGACAGTTACATGTAGATATACTATATAGATTCAGATTTCTTTTATTCATTTTCTTAAATCAGTTTCTGTCAATGTTTTACCAGATCCACAGTTAAAGAGCCATGAGTTGTTGCCTAAAATTTATGTAAATATCATTGACCACAGAAGTACATACAAATGTTTCCAGTCTGAAAGATTATGTGCCAAAATTGGCTAGAGCCCACAGTAATAAGTTGACCTAGGAACACCAGCCTGTCGAAAGCCAGTGGAGGGATGTGGGTGCCATAAGGTTGGAACCAGGCAGGCTGAGATTTCTAAAAGGCAGAATATGCCCTGCCATTTGACAGTGACCTTTGAATTTTATAAAATGCCCAGTCATCTTAGAAACAAAGAGTTTCATATTGAAGTAAAGAGATTAAGTGTATACTTGTGCCCACACAGATAACAACAAAGTTCGGGCCACAGGAAGTTAACTCTGTCATTTTATTTATGCATTTCTGTAATTCTTGCACCAAGAGGCACACTGGGATTGCTACTTTACAGGACAGAGCTATCTTTGTGGCATCTTGATACTACGCTCTAAGATCTTCTTATTTTAGGGCTTATTAACTTTCACTAACTTTCCTCTTTGTGTCTTTTTTTTTTTTTTTT
>NW_004624793.1:12303003-12320631 GCF_000247695.1 Heterocephalus glaber
TGGACTGCTTTTTCTACTACTAGTAAGACCTCCAGACAAATGTACGAAACAAATCTTAGAGTAAAAATACCTGAACCTTTTCTCCCACCTAGGCATGGTCTTCATCATTTATGTGTAGGGGAGGAAAATGCTATTTCCAATAAGGTTATGGCCTTTGGAACATTGACTGTGGACTTATAAAATGCTATATGGTGATTTTTGGATGTTTAACCAGCTTGAGCTTTATTTGGACTTTTTCCTCTCTACTACTGAGTTAAAAACTCCCCTTAAACCTTTCTCCAACTTGTTGGGAGTTCATTTGAGAATCCCTAGTAGTCAGACCGCTCCTCCTTCCAGAAAGTCAGACTAAGACAAACTAGCAACAACTGTTTCGTCTTACACTAGGGAAAATAACAATCAGTAATTTGCATTTGAGTTTTTACATGCTAATTAGAATATGGAACTATTTTAGTCAGCCTTTCTCTTCGTTCATGCGTGCATAGGAAGTCGATAAGAGCTCCTGTACTATGTAGATTGTGGCTGCAAGGAGGACCTATGAGTTTCAAATACTTAGTGAATTTAAAATGGACCTTAAAGGAGTAGCCTTGTCTTGATAATAAAAGTTGCCTAAATGACGGGATAGACAACGGAAATTTCTCAGAGCTTTCTCTGCCCTAGGGCCCAGGGCAGAATATCTGATTCACCATCTCTGGAGATGATCTCTTTTGCAGGAAAAGTGCCCTAATTTGACTGTTGACTTATTTTCCTCTCTCTCTTTCAAGGAACTAGATAGCAGTGGTTTAAATCTCTTGGTTTGCTAGCGATACTTCCTCCTCTAACCATGATTGTTATGGCTGAAGTCAGTTGTAACTTGTGCTTTGAGAGTACCTACTGGAGTAAGGATATGAGTTCCCTGAGGAAGATAAGGTCGCGTGCTGGTAAAGGGTAGATAGTGCAGTCTGGTTTTATTTTCTGGTTTTCTCTCTCCAGACGGTAGCTACCTACCCTGGATGGTATAAACCTTGGGGGACGCCCTGGGGATGCCCTAGGGGGCACAGGAATCAAGCAGAGACTTATGGGATGCCATATTTGTTTCTCTTGTTTCAGTTCAGGAGTTCCATGTCTGAACCTCTTGCTCTTTTGGAATGTATTAAGGAACAATTTAGTATTTCTCTACACCTGTTCGCATGCTAAGTACACAGAGGAAAGTACTATGATGCTATCTCACAATTAGAATTACACTGTAAGAGAAAAAAAATGGTCAAACTATCTTATGTTGAGATTTTATTTATATTAAGAAGTAATTCTTGGGCTGGGGATTTAGCTCAGTGGTTTTGTCGCCTGCTGCGCAAGCGCATGGAGCCAAGTTGGATCCCCGTACCAAAAAAAAAAAAAAAAGAGGGTCATCTGAAAGTTCTCACTCAATCAGTCAAGCAAATTCTTGCTTGTGTTCAGATGTAAATGTGGGACTTAGAAAAATGAGAGACACTTCACCCTTTAGACATTCAGCACCTCTGAGCCTGAGGCTACTCCTCGCCCTAACCACCCAGTGCTGAGGGTGGAGTTTCTAGGCCAGCCATAATTAATCTCTATGAGGCTATATCCATTCTTAGCTATGTTTTTCAGGTCCCTCAAAGACAACATCTCTTGGAGGAAGTAAGTGGCAAATATGAGATTACCTGTGTTCATATGTCTTTTTCTCTCAGTGATCTAAGACAGATTGAGTGAGAACTTTCAGATGACCCTAATATGTACATTGAGGTCTTTAGAGGACTTACTCAGACCTATGGACTAGATTAAAAAGATGTAATGTTGCTCTTAAATCAAACATTGACTTCTAATGAGAGACAAGTAGTATTAGAAGCTGCTACTACGTATAGAGACAGATATTTTAATTTTGGAAGCTCAAAAGACAGGCAGCCAGCAAAACAATTGGTTCCTACTGGAACACAAGCACTTCCTATACAAGACCCCCACTGGCCTGCCAATCAGATAGGAGATTAAATAGACATTTTCAGCATGTATTCTTGAAGGTCTAAGAAACATGAGAACTAAGTCCTTCAATTATTTTAAATTGTCAACTATTAGGAAAAAGATGAGGACATCCCTACATCCTGACTTGATAAAAGGAAATACTATAGTTTTTCCCAAATCACAGTCTTGCAATATATCGATGGTATGCTGTTATGTGCCCCCTCAGAAGAGCTTTCTGGCCAAGACATCTGCTCTGCTGAATTTTCTGACAGATGGGGTTATAATATTTCTAGATCTAAGGCACAACTTTGCAGCCTTGAGGTAAAATATTTAGGCTTTATTATATCTAAGGGAACCCAAAGACTGGGGGAAGAAAGAATTAAACCAATTCTTTCCTTTCCACAGCCCAAGACTCTAAAACAGCCAAGGAGATTCCTGGAAATTACAGGCTTTATGTGGCCTTCAGATAGCAGGATATAGTGAGAGTACGTGACCCCTCTGTTAGCTTATAGAGAAACCCAAGAGACAGACACCTGGGGACCTCATTCCCAGACGAACTTCAGAAGCTCAAACAAGCACTTCTAGGTGCCTGCCTACAGGACACCATCTCAGTTTGTATGTTAATAAAAGGTGAGACATGGCTTTGGGAGGGCTTCTACAACATCAGGGAGCTGCTCAACAGCCTGTAGGGTATTTCAATCATAAGTTAGATATTATAGATTAAGAGTAATTCATTAAAAGGATAAGCTGTAAGCAATATAGTTAGAACATTGTTATTCTCTTTCAAGAGGCAAAAAGCAGCCATTCAGGCTCTTTGATTATTAGTTTGATTTTCTGCTTGGCAATGCAGTGGGAGTCAATCATAGCTTTTGTCTCTGGAGACATGTTTTGCTAAGGATCGCAGATCCACCCTGGAAAAGCTCCTGATCTTAATCGTCCTTCTACACCTGAGATGGTTAAGATTTTGTTCTTGTGCCATCCTTAAAGGCACTCTTCTGTCCCTTCTCCACTGTCCTGCTCCTGAGAAATAACACAGTTTGATTCAAGGTACTTCCCTTTTCTGTGGCTGCTGGATTTCAAGACAAAGCTTCCAGAATGGTGAGTTTCCCCTCCATGGAATCCTTCCAGAGTTAAGCTGACCTTCATTTTTCACTGGGCCATAGAGAAAACTGGTCTAGGTTTAATCCTGAAACTCTCAAAAGATAAATGTAAAAGATAAATGTCCAGATTTATCTGTCTTTCAGCCCACAGGCAAAATTAGAGAATGGTAAGAACAGCTAACCTGGCTCTGGCCACTTCCTTGCACCCACCTCTTGTCAGCTGCCACTGGCACTGGATGAGATAAAGGCTAAGGGGCACCTTAGATTGGGCACAGAACAAGAGGGATAGACAGGGATGCCTTCTTTCCCTTTGTTTCTTTTCAAAATGGGAAAAACTGTCCTAGGTAGACATCTGCAGCACAGCAGGTTGGAGCCTTGGCAGGCCTTCTTCCCTCACTGCATGGAATTCATAATTAGCTCTAAAGAGTGTCACCTAGTCTCGTCTACATGCAAACCTGGCCCAAGCAGACCCCCACTGGAGAGAGTTAAAATTACCTTTAATGATCTGTCCCTTTGGAGGGAACAATTACATGTGGCTCTCGAACAACTGTGGTTATCAAAGCAACAGTGAGAAGCCTGTGTAGCTGGGTTTTCTAGTCAGATAAACCATCAGCCTAGGGCCCATCTTAAAATGGTCTTTGAGGGCTGAGAATGTAGCTCAGTGGTTCCACCACCTGCCTCACAAGTGTAAGGACCTGAGTTCGATCCCCAGTATCAAAAAAAAAAAATTAAAATGGTCTTTGCTTTCACAGGTGTAGAAGATCTTTATTCCTTTTGATTCTTATTACAAGAGATCTCTGTTAATTGATCTCAAAGTTCTGACTAGTCTTATTTATAGTTATAAACCTAAAAATTGTAAGTTATTATAATTCAACTTGGCCAACTACATCTGAGTGCACTCTGGTTTACAAACAAGTTGTCTTATGTGTGTGTGTGTCTGTCTGTTCAATTTGTTACATGTACAGCTGTTATGTTTGAGCTTTTTTCTTTTAGCATTTTGGATTTTTTAAGATGTTTTCCTGTAACTCAAATTGCCTTATAGATAAATGCAATTAAAGACATGGTTCCCACAGGTTGCCAGATGATCCAAATAATGTCAACTGGTTTTACAAATACAGTACATATTGTCTATGTATAACTTGGGAATCTTTCATTGGTCAAAATAATGTGTTAATTGCTATGATCTGGCCCTCATGGGTCATCTAAAAATTTGTTAAGATAATTAAAGACTCTTGGACTTAGGAAAACTTCAGGACAGGACTCCCTTTGGTATATAAAGGGTCAACAGTACCACCGAAATTAGTGCCCAAACCTAAGGCTGAGAGAAGTTGAAGATCAATGACATGGTGTCTTTGGACAAGACATTGAACTGAGCTCCAAACGATGCTCATAGGTACCAGCATGTCACTCAATGAGGAGGCTCAAAGACAGTGCAGATGAACCTTCACTCCTGGTATGACTGACCCGCCAGCTCAGCAGTGGGACAGGCTTAAAGCACCCTCCTTGCCAAAGTTGATCAGTGCGTGCAGGTATCAGTCATGGCTTCTCATCGGTGTCTCCCGTGTGTCAGCACTTTGCAAGCATCGTTATCTTTGTGCTTAGAACAATCCTGTCAGGTAGGAAGTGGTTTCATATACAGAAATCAGATCCAGAGAGATGGATGAAATGGCCAAAGGTCACACAGTAAGGGGGAGCTGGGATCCTCATTGAGACTTGTCTGACCTCAGGGGCTGGTCAGCTGCTGACAAGGAGTGGCTGTCCCCTGGCCACACTGGATTGCTTAGGACCTCCAAGCCATGTGGGCCTCTGTGGAAGCTGTTATCCTCCCCCAGGAGATGGGGGGGTTACATATTCCAGACAGAATTATATCCCTCAAACATGCATATGTTCAAGTCCTAACCTCTAGAATTCAGAATGTGGCTGTATTTTAAAGTCTTCACAGGGGTAATTAACCTGAAACTAAGGGTAGCCCCAATCCAATAGGACTAGTGTCCCTGTAAGAGGAGATTTGGACACGAACATACACAGAGGGGAGACCATGGGAAGACAGGGGTGAAGACAGCCATTGAAGAGCCAAAAGGAGAGAAATATAGCAAATCTTGACACATGGAGAGACTCAGGTCCCTGAAAGGACAGGGGTTGAACAGAAACGTCACAGAACCAGCACAAAAAAAAAAAAAGAGTCTGGAGAAACTAAACCTTCCTCTGAAACTAGCATTGAGAAATAATAATTGTTACCATTGGCCACAGCGGACCTGTTGTACCGGTTCTTCACAATGTGCTTCCTAGGAGTGGAGGAACAGTGATGGGCCGTGTTACCTGGTAAACTACTTTCCACCTTTCCAGGTGAGTGAGTGACCAGGAGTGGAAGTTAATACAGCCCTTCCTGTCACTATCCCAGGCAGCAGGTCACAGAACCACCTGATACAGTGAAGGAAACTCTGTTGGAGGAGTCTGAATGGTTGGATTCTAGTTTAAGGGCATCAGGCATAGAATTCCATCCCCATCTCTTTGATGTCTGTAAGTGGGGAGATGCCCTGTTCCTCTTGGCTTCACAGAGCTTTTCACTCAAATAATTCATTGTTATGCCTCCCTCACCTACTCCCCAAGAGGTCTAGAAGGGAACTTGTGATGAAGACTGCTAAATAAAATCACCTAAGCAAGCATAAAAGAATAGAAGTTAAGGAAAGAAACAAGGAGATGATTGTACATTATAGTATACAACATGAATTAAACCCAGAATTTAGTTCAGGGTATCTTGGCAGTGAAGAAACAGTGGGACACTTTGTGGGGAGGCACTTTGAAGTGTATAAGATACTATACTCTTTTAAAATAAAACATTAAGGGCTGGGGATTTAGCTCAGTGGTTCTGCTGCTTGCTTTACAAACACAAGGACCCGAGTTTGATCCTCAGTACCAAAAAAATAAATAAATAAAAATAAAATAAAATAAAACATTATGCAGTATTTGAAGTGATAATTTTATTTCAGTTTGCACATCCCAAGCATTATGACAGAATCCTCCCAGGCTGTATTCTCAAATTTCCTGCATTTTTAGGTGTTTCAGACTTCCTAGACTTGTTTAGCTTAGAATAGATGAGTGAGGGCCAGGCATGTAGCTCAGTGGAGCTGCTTCTGCCTGGCAAGCAGAAGGTCCTGAGTTTGACCCCCACTAAGAATAGAAAAGTGTATTGCTGTAATTCCTCCTGATCACAAGCTCATGTTCTAGGAAAACCCAATAAGCTTTTCCCCTCTGTAATAGCCTTTTCTACTTTTTCTAATTCTAAAAGCAATACTTAGGGCCGGGGATTTAGCTCAGTGGTTCTGCCGCCTGCCTTGAAAGTGCAAGGACCCAAGTTCCATTCCCGGTACCAAAAAAAACCTGAAAGCAATACTTGCTCCTAGTTTTTAAAAAATGTATAAAATACTGAAATATAAGTGAGAATAAAAATGCCCCTAGTGCTCCGTTCTTGGTCCCTTCCAGATAACAGCCATCAACATTTCCATTGACTTCATTCCAGTATTTTCTCTATGTCTTCTGAATTCCCTTGTTTCTTGACCCACACATTTTTTTGTTTGGGGTTTTTTTGGTACCGGGGGATCAAACTCGGGACCTTGCGCTTACGTGGCAGGAGCCTGAACCACTGAGCTAAATCCGCAACCCTTGACCCACACATTTTGGTTTGCCTCAACTGAAGAATTTTTGACCCCAGGTAAACACCACATAGAAGCATCTCAAGTTACCAGCTCTTCAACCTTTTCTAGACTTGGAGCTCATTTTCCTTAAAATAAAAATTGAAGAGGCCGGGGATTTAGCTCAGTGGTTCCACCACCTGCCTTGCAAGTGCAAGGTCCCGAGTTTGATTCCTAGTACCAAAAAACAACCCCCCCCCAAAAAAATTGAGCAACCATCTCTGCTATCATCTTTGCCCTGCCTGCTTGAGTGAGCCCTGAGATAGTAGTTGGTGTTGAGGCTCTTGTTCATAGACACCACTTCTGCCAACCCCTGCTCCAGAGTGGGCTCTACTTTGCAAATCGCAGGAGACCCTGGTTTAAGGGGAGACCTCGTTCCAGGCTTCTCCAATATTCCTGTTTTCTCAGTATTTCCCTGGAAGCAGAGTGGGCTTTGAGGAAGTCCTCTCATCACCATCCCACTCCAAAATAAAGTCAGCTACAAGCCTCTGAATGTCCTTGTCCTGTTTTATTTCACCAACAGAAGATTCCCAGAACTGAACACATATTTAAAACTCCCGCCTCAACAGCTGGATCTTTGTGTGAATCGTGTTGATTTGTTCTTTGCCTCCTCACATGGAATATGAGAGAAAAACATATTGAAGGCAGTAAGAGTAGTCATGTTAAAACTGAGAGGAGGAAAAATCCCATCAGGAAAGCCTGTGTCACCTTAGGGCCCCTGGGCTCCCAAGACACTGTGATAGGAGACACCACAGTTCCTGCCTGCTTTGCCCTGATGCCAGTGGAGACCCTCTCTGAGGAGTCTGGCAGTCACTCTCTTCCTTTTGCTTACTTTTGAGGATCACCTTTACTATGCTAGACAAGAGGACTTGGTCCCATTCATCCTGAGGTGTCCACCAGGCAGCTGCTCTGCTGGACCACCACACACTTCCTTGGAGCCTCTGCCTAGAGACAGCTGGCCTGGGAGGAAGCATCTCCCTCAGCGTGATGGCAGAAGATGACCATGATGCAGCTGCAGGTCCCTCCACTCCTCACACCCCAACAATCAGCCTGTCCCTAGATCTCTGACCTGACTCCAGGGAGGAGCAGTGGACACTGTGGGCAAAGGCCTAGCCCCAGGAAAGTGTGGGAACTCTACATCTGCCTTGTCCAGGGCCTCTCGGGAGGTGCTCCAGCCCTGACAGCACTCCTGCGACCTCAGGTCTCCTGTCCACTAACACAAAGCTTCATGGAAATGCCCTAACTGGTAGGCTGTTATGTGGAGCCAGAGCTGTTGCACAGGATGCTGGAAGTAAGCATGGATGCCTGCCCTCCACTGGGCCTCGTCTTGCCCTGCCTCGCCTCAATGTCAGGAGGACCCACATGCATGCTCCTGGATACACTGTCTCCTGCTTTCCTCCTGCCTCGCTGCTTTCTCCCCCACATCTGGATCCAGAGCGTCTGGAGCTCAGCTCAGTGCTGCTTTTGCCTTCACTGATCTCATCTGCAGGCTGGCCATAGGCCAACATCCATCCATTGTAGGCTGACTGATGACTTCTACTATCTACATACTGACCATGTGGCAACCTCCATAGTCTGTAGGATTCCTTCCAAATTTCTGTCTCCGGTCACACACTTCTCCAGACCCCAGGCTCTGTACCTGCCTGTCTACTTGACAACTCCACTTAGAGATGGATTAGAACCTGAGACCCCACATTTGCCAAGTCAGAAATTCACTGCCCACATCTCTTCCGGGCCTGTGTATGTGTAAGAAAAACAGGATTTACATATATAGCTATATTCCCACTTTCCCAAGGCCAGAGGGGATGTGGGAAGAGCTGCTCAACTTCCCAGAAGGCTTTGAAGCAGACAGGCCCCTATGCTCCAACACTAGCTCGACCCCATACTGACCATGTGACTTGAGGGAGATAATTAGCTCTCCCAGGCCACAGACACCTCAGAGCACTGTTGCATGAAAAACATGCAGGTCCTGGCACATAGTAGGCCCTTGGAAAAGGTCACTTTATCTTGTCCCTGCACTGTACTGAGGGCACAGTTTCGGAAACATGCTGGGAAACCATGACATTCCTTTGTCCCTGTTGTGGCCCACAGCACTGTTGCTTCAACTCACCTGGACCTTTCAGGGTTCTGCATACCTGCAGCTAAAGTGATACTGGTCCAGGGGCTCAGGCCTTCCTCACTGCAGCCCTTTTTGGGGTTCCCTGTCTTCCATGATGCAAGTGCTGATTGTCTCTTACCTCCTCTGGGTTGCGGTCCTCATCCCCTTCCCTGCTAGTGCCCTGTGTCCTCTTATTTAGGCCTGCTCCATCTGACCTTTCTAGCTGAGCTCAGAGCTGGAGAAATAAAGAGGCAGAGCACTCACTGTGCAGCAGGAGCTCTTCACGGCGCTGCACAGATGTGACCTGATCATATCTGCTCTGAACCCCTAAAGCAGACACCACTGTTAGCCCCACTTCACAGATGAGGAAACCAAGAGGGAGAAAAGGTGACACATGGCCCAGGCCCCACAGCCAGGAGCTGGTGTTGGAAGCTGTGCATGTGGCACACCAGGAGGGGACTGGTAGCAAAAGCCAATGTCTCACCTCAACACGGTGCTCCACAGAAGCTGTGTCTCAACAGCCAAATCTTTTCATGGTGATATTTATTGCAAGAAATAATTTGACCTAATGAAATCCTACACAAACTGTATGTGATATATACAGATGGGCCATCAGCATTTTGATTTTGAATCTCAAGAAGATTCCATGAACCTTTGGGTAGCATGTGCCAATGTTTTGAAGCTCCCTTCCGGTTCTTGGTCAGGATGCTTGCCCGAAATTCTGAGTGTCAGAATAACCTACTGGAAGCAAGCTGCACAAAAGCAAAGAGGCGGGGCCGGGGATTTAGCTAGTGGTTCTGCCACCTGCCTCACAAAAGCAAAGAGGCCACCTCCCCATTCAGTTCCTGTGCCCAGCACAGTGTCTGATAACCAGTAAAGACTGGACATCTGTTGGGTTGATGAATAGAAGGAAGCAGAGGAAGAGGGGAGAGGAAGAAGGAGAAGGAAGGGAGAAAGAGGGTCTTTCTGTCAATGGAGAAAATATTCACATGGTAAATTTAAAGAAGTCTAGCTTCTGTGCTTGTCTGTCCACTCTAGTTGTTCTTTATTGCTCCTTATGGAAAACCACTTTTAAATGTTGTGGATTATCCTTCAGTTTTCAACAAAACACACATTTAAAGAAGGTGTGCAGGCCAGCCACTTGCACACAACATTCAGGCCACCGAATCTGGAGTCCAAATGAGCAAAGCCTTGTGAAGTGTGACCCCACACAGTCACTCCCCCTCTTGGAGTGGCTGGGACGGCTGGGGTGGGCAGAGCTGGGTGGCTGTCAACCCTGCCCTCTCAGGCCTTGGAACTGCTTCAGGATGCCTTGCTCCCAAAAGCCACCAGCTGCAGCTGGACTTTCTCCCTTGTTCCCACAGCAGCGCTCCACTTCCGAAATGATGACCTCTGTCACTGGCCACACAAGCTTGGGCCTGAGCCTGAGGTGTCCACTGCTCCTGATGCGCTTCCTTGAGACTTCGGCAGAAAGCCCAGGTGGATGCCATTCCTGTGGTGATAAGGCACCTGGCCCAAGGGCCTGTGCTTGTCTCGTTCCTCTTCCCACCTGACCTTGGCTACAGGACAGGAAAATCAGGGTCACGGGTGATGCACTGGGTGACACAACTGCACATCCTCTGCCAGCGAGCATTCTCTGAGCCATGACAGATGCCAGAAGTTCTTTGGGGTAATGAGAGAAAAGAGATCGTTCCTGATGAATATTTTAACTAATTGATTTGTATTTCACATTGTCCCATAACTAATTTTAGACAGATTGTAAGGCAGAGAGTAGAAGGTGGAGAGAAGGCATCAAAGCCAGGCCAGGGAGAGAAACAGAGGCAGGACTTGGGTTAAGACAACAGTCACATAATGAAAGGTTTGGACATTTGCCACAGCAGAGGGCACACATTTGGCTTTTTAGCTGCCAATAGAAGAAGAAACTCAGTTTTCAATGGATGAATGAGACCATTGCTGGAGGAAAACATAAATGGCCCTGAAAGAAGGAAAGGACATGAACTTCTCCTTAGAAGCCCAAAGGAGTGGCGACCTCAGCACCAAGCTTCCACCTGACCTCAAACCAAGATGCAGCCCATTAAAGCTCAGTTTCGGGGCTGGAGATGTAGCTCAGTTGGCAGGCGCAACATCCTGAGTTCGATCCCCGGTACTGGAAAAAACCCTCAATTCCTTAGAGCAGTTCTACGAGAGGGTTGCAACACAGTCTGGGCACCTGTCTCTGGGTCTGGCTCACTCTAGGATAGGCCTGAATCTGGGTTCAAGGCCCCCACTGACCCTGGCCATCACCACCTGCTGCTGCCCTGCTCTCAGGCATGTTGCTGAAGACCCACCTGTCACCTGGAGGAAAGAGCTCCTTCTCAACCTTTCCATTTCCAGGCTCCAGTGTCCCACCTTCTCCAGCCCAATGGGAATATCAGTAACAAAGGCCTTCGTCCATGAAAGTCTGGGTAGCAAGTGGTGACACCCTTGGCCTTTGGAGTCAAGGAACCTGGGCTTAAATTCTGGCCCTGCTACTTACTGAGTGTATGACTTGGACCATTAGACAGAGTCATCTCTACGTAGCAAACGCAGGCTAGTAATAGTGTCCCTTCCAGTTTTCCTGTGAAGAGAGATGATATAGTCAATCAACAACTATGTCTTGATTTCTGATCAAATGCCAGGCATCATTCTTAGGCTTTGGGATAGATTAGGGCTCCAAAGAGCACCCTTTGCCTGTTCCTCATAGACCTCACATTGCTGTTGTGTATGAGACACAATGTCTGATGGACAGTTAATCATTGTGAGCTGTTCCAGTGCTGTTGAGAAGTTCGTGCTTTGCTTGTTTCAGTCAGTCAAGTAATTAATGAGAACCCATAGGCAAGCCAGGTGGTGCTGGGTCCCTGTGTCACTGGAAGATTTGGGTAAAGGCCGGTGCATGCTCTCTCAAAGTTTACAATCCCAGTGAGGAGACAAATTCTGGATGAAAAAAATAAATATAGCACAAAGAAGGTGTAATCTAAGCAAGCAAGAAATTGATGGCGATGGTGCCCAACCATGTGTCAACACCATGGGGAGGGCGGCTTCTTCTAGGGGAAATTAGGGATGACACACTTGACCCAGTAAACAGCTGGGAATGCACCCCACATCCATTTCTTCCTCCTTCTCTGTCTTTGCCAGTGAAATTGGGATTGTGTCCAAGCATGTGTCCTTCCCCGTGCTTGCTTCTAGTTGGGGTGGAGAGCCATGACCAATTTGGCTCCTCCTACTCTTCTTGTGCTTCTGGCCACTGAGGGCCTTGGGAATGGGCACTCAGCCAGTCAGCCTTGAGAGAAAGGTGACTCTGGAAATCTGCCTTCATCTCCTGGACTCTCTGTAGTCACCTGGATAGCAGGTCCCAGGGCAGGCCATCTCAGATAACTGCAGGGCCCAAGGAAGGGAGAGCAGAGACCCCAGGGCCAGCCCCTCTTGGGGCTCCTTTAGGTTGGACAGAGGAGATGTTCTTATTGGCTAAACCAGCCTTACCCTAGGTTTTCTGTGACCTGTAGCCCAGAGCATCCAAACTAATAAGATGGAGAGTGGTGAACATAGGGGTTTAGCAAGACTTGATCACTATCTGTTATGGACCTAAACCTTTACAGACTGTGAGCTAAATAAGCCTTTCCTCTTTTAACTCTGGATGTCTGGTATTCTGTCCCCAGCAACAAGAGAAAAATAACGAAGACACCTTCCTTCCTGAATGTTCCCCCAGTGTCTCTCTCTCAGCTCTGCTCTGCCCCAGCTCCTCTGTCCTTCCAGAATCTCACCTCCTCTTCCTCTCTTCCCAGATGTCACCTTTGTTTGGAGGCTTGCTATCGCTTTCTTCAGGTTTTACAGTGGCTCCTAACTTGTCCCCACCACCATGCTGCCTGTCTAAAGATGCTTCCTTTACACATCTGCCACAGCCTTCTTTCTGAATAGGACCAAACACTATGGACTTTTTAAAAGCAGGGGCTCCCAGTTAAGAATCTTAAAGTGACGTACACAAACTTCACTTTGTTCTTGGCTCCCTGACCTCTTCACACCCTTCCCTGATGGCCTCCAGCTCTCCCTGCACCTAGAGGCACCTCAGGCAGGTAGCGTCCAAAGGCCTCCCCAGCACTCCTACACCTGCTGTCCCAGGACTCTGCTGAGCTGCTGCTCCCCATACACAGTCCTGAACCAGTCTCCACTAGGTCCTCCCCTCACAGGTCACCCAGGCACCTGGCCTTCGCCATCATGGCACGTGGCACTATGTGTCACTTTCTGTTTGTGTGTCTTAAAAAAATCATAGTTCAGTAAAAACTTCAGCAAAACTCTTGGCCATCACAGACAATGAATCTGTGACTTTGGATGTGAGCTCGTTTTACTTTAAATCATTCTATTTGAGGAGCACACAGGTGCCTGAGCAGCTTTGACACAAGCCTCCTTGTCACCACTGTCACCCTGATCGGTGATTTAAGAAAATGTAATGCTGTGCTCGGGGTCAGAGGACCCACTCTGAAAATCAGTGCCTCCGCCTGGCTGGTCTCCCTGCTTGCCACCTTCTCTCAAAGCAAATAAGGAAGCCAAGAGAAGCAAACAACCTGGGTCATAGTGAAATGAAGCCACCCACATCAGCTCCATGACAAGTTGATCACACGTTAGATCAGCAGCCTCTCCAAGTCCTCTTCCTGGTTATGCTAACAGAGGTCATGTCCTGTGCTGTGATGTCATCAGTGGATTAACCAGCACCACAGAGAGTTGGGGCAATGTAGCAAAAACCCACATTACAAAATAGGGAAGGATATTTTGCCAGAGGTTGCAGGATGTGCACAGTTCTAAATTCTAAAAAAACATGGCTACTTGGGGGTGCATTTCATGCATGGAGTCTGGGATGGCAGGACTTGGTACTGGAAATGAAGCTGATGTTGGAATATGAAGGATTGTATGTGCCACGTGTGGAGTTTGGGATTTATCCTGTGATGAATGAGAGTATACGGCAGGTTTTATTAAGGTGGTGGAATAGGAAGAGAGGGAGATATGACCAGCTCTGAGTTCTGAAAAATAACCTGAGGCCATGGGCTGGACCCATCATGCCAGATAAGCTGTGGTAATCAAAAGGACATTCTAGTTGTTCCAAAAAGCCAAACACTCTTTTCTAAGATGTTTGCTGTTTTCAGACTAACTGATCTCTCTATGTGCCCTTTAGGGTTCTAGAGATTTCTCATTTCCTAAACTGAATTAAAGTGAAGAGATAGTTCAGCTTTGTGCCTAAATTGAAGTTTTCCACTTGAAATATTTTGCAGGACTCAAATATGCCATCAGAGGGGCCAGAGATTTAGCTCAGTGGTTCCACCGCCTGCCTTGCAAGCGTAAGGACTGGAGTTCGATCCCTGGTACCAAAAAAAAAAAAAGTTGTTTTAAAATATGTCATCAGAACATCCTGGGCTGGGCCATCAAAATGCTACTGTAAGATAAATGTAACAAATCTGTAAGTTTTAGAATAGAACTCTTATGGTTTAGATCCAGACTTTCCCTCCAAAAGATCATGTGTTGAGAGGACAGATTTTTGAAAAGTGATGGGCAGGAAGGGGCCTGGCATCATCAGTGGGTTATCCAATGACCAGATCATAATTTGATGGCATTATTGAGAGGCGATGGAAACAGGAGACAGTACTGCTTGCAGGGAGTAGGTCAAGGGAATATGAATCTGAGGAATATATGTGGTCCCTGGCTCCTTATGCTTCAGCTCTTTCTCTATCTCTGTGCTTCCCAGCCACCATGCCGTGGGCACCTTTTCTCCAGCTACAGTGTTGTGCCTCACCTCAGCCCCAAAGCAGTGAAGCTGGCTGATCATGGACTGAGACGTCTGAAACCATGAAGCAAAATAAACCTTTCTCCTTTAAGTTGACTTTCTCAGGTATTTTGTCACAGTGATGAAAAGCTGGCCAACACAGGCTTAAAGATCAGCAAAATGGAGCTGGAGGCTACTGACAGAAGAGTGTTTCCTCCTGCCTGGACATGTCCACAGGGTCCTACCTCAACTATCCTAACAAACAGTGTGGTATCTGCACATGTGTATCAGCCTCAAGAAAGCTTTATGTTTCAAGGATTTTATTTGAAGTTCCTGCCCTCCCACATTTAAGGTGTAACTGCTAATGACTTGTCTGCCTAGGAATGGCCAACATAGATGTAGGTGTATATGGCCTTGAGGTGGCTACTAGACCAGAACTGGAACACTAGACCAAAACTCCCAGATTCATCATATCACACACTTCCTTTTCACTGTTTCACCTCAGTAAAGCTGGAAGGATGTGGCTGCAGACATATTCCGCCTCTGAGGCATGTCCATAGCTGTCCCCATATTTGTCCCCATCTACATGCTCACCTACAGGATGGAGATAACTCCTGCCTCCTGGTCAGACTGTGTGACAGTGTACTGTATGAAACAAGCGATCACAACACTTGGCAGGAGGAACTTACAAATAACCTTGGCTTCTGCTGCAGAGACAATAGCCATATTTCTTCCGAAAGAAAATGTCCAGGCCCACTTGGACCAGTGCATATGGATACATGTGCTTCCTCTGCCTGTAAGTCTGGCCCACCTTTTTTCACACCTGCATCTGGCGGAATATTTTAGGACCTGTTTTTCATCTCCGTGCCTAAGAATCACGGGACACACAGCAGACTTTCCTAGCTGGCTTTCCATGGCTGGGTACACACACCAGGACTTGCTCTACTGTTTCTAACTTGCCGTGAGAGCCCTGGATGCAGCTGCCATCTGATCCTGTCCTCCTGGACCACTCCCATCCCTACCATGAGGTGAAAGCAGAAGTCCCTGAACACCTGGGGCCTAACTGGACACAGCAGGACTGCCCTGCATCCTACATGAGATGAACTCAGACAATGCTGGTAACATAGAGAAATTGTCTTTGAGATGCTCATCACAGGCTGGGTTTTCTGCAGCTGAGCTGTGTCCATCTGTTCTCCTCCAGGGACTGAAATTCTTTTCTCCTGATCCTTTTGTCTTGTCTTTGAGGCCCATGTGTTTTTCGTATTTTTGCCTTTAAGGAGCAACCCTGGAACTCTGTATCTGCTGGTGGTGTAAGCCCTTTCCTGGTACAGACACTTCCCACAACCCCTTGGGGTTGTGCACACAGCCATTCCACACCCTGCAGGTTGTTCCCACGCATATGTTCTGTTTCAGCCCTGAAGCGTCAAGTCATCTTTTTACCTCTTTCCTCTCCCGAAAGTGTAACTGGGGTCGCACTGTTTCTCCCTGGGGGATGTAGTGAGGGACACTGTACCCTGCTGGGAACAATCTCCCTCATTTCAGCATCAGAAAAAAAAACTGGACCACACCAGATGAAGCAGCCCAGCTTTACTCTTGGCCGTTGTTTTCATTCTTTTTAACAATCATACATAGTGTGACTCCTTTTCATCAGGCTTCTCTTTTCTGAACCCACCAGGAAGCCAGCAGCTGAAGCTGAAGGCCAGACTTCTAGCAAGGAATTTTACTAGTTTCATTATTCCCTACAAGCATTTTCTCTTTATCTTGATTCCCTAACTATGCTTTGCACCAATTGTTACAAGCACTGAGGAAGGCTATTTGGCAATATACACGAAAATTGATCATACACGTAATTCCACAGCCTAGTATTCTGCAGAATGTATGTAAAGGAAATATTTTACATGCATTTATAAAAAAAGACATGTGCCGGGCTGGGGATTTGGCTCAGTGGTTCTGGCGCCTGCCTCACAAGCACAAGGTCCTGAGTTCGATCCCTGGTACCAAAACAAAAAAAAAAGACATGTGCAAAAATGTCGACCACATCAATTAAAAAAAACTATGGAGGGGAGGAGGGGGCGGATGGCAGGAGGGGTGCTATGTGTTCGAGCGTGTGTGGCTGGGGGAAGCCATTGCCTGTTTAATAGTTGCTGTTGCTGCACTTCCGCCTCTCTCCCAGCGAGAGTGAGAGAGAGAGAGAGAGAGAAAGACACGAGTGGCCAGGCCCACCCGCAGCCTCAGCACAGCCGCCGCGGCGGCACGGAGAAGCCAGACGCAAAGAGAGGGGCTGTTTGCGGGGTGGGGTGGGGTGGGGGGTTCGCTATGTCGAATGACGATTCGAGGGCCAGTACCAGCTCCACCTCATCTTTGTCCTCCAACCAGCAAACCGAGAAAGAAACAAACACCCCCAAGAAGAAGGAGAGTAAAGTAAGCATGAGCAAAAACTCCAAGCTCCTCTCCACCAGCGCCGAGAGGATTCAGAAGGAACTGGCAGACATCACTCTAGACCCTCCACCTAACTGCAGTGCTGGTCCCAAAGGTGACAACATCTATGAGTGGAGATCTACCATTCTTGGGCCTCCGGGATCTGTGTATGAAGGTGGTGTATTCTTCCTGGATATCACTTCTACTCCAGAATATCCCTTCAAACCTCCAAAGGTTACATTTCGGACAAGAATCTATCACTGTAATATTAACAGTCAAGGAGTTATTTGCTCGGATATATTGAAAGATAATTGGAGTCCAGCACTAACTATTTCTACAGTCCTCCTTTCTATCTGCTCACTTCTTACAGACTGCAATCCTGCTGACCCTTTGGTGGGAAGTATTGCTACTCAGGACATGACCACCAGAGCAGGACATGACCACCAGAGCAGAACATGACAGAATGGCCAGACAGTGGACCAAAAGATACGCTACATAAACTGGGTTTTCACAATTCTTACGTTATTTGTCTGTCACAGAAGAGAGCTGCTTATGATTTTGAAGGGGTGGGGTAGAGTGGGAGTTGGTAAAGAGTAGGGT
>NW_004624793.1:12320731-12331306 GCF_000247695.1 Heterocephalus glaber
CAGAGCAGAACATGACAGAATGGCCAGACAGTGGACCAAGAGATACGCTACATAAACTGGGTTTTCACAATTCTTACGTTATTTGTCTGTCACAGAAGAGAGCTGCTTATGATTTTGAAGGGGCGGGGGAGGGTGGGAGTTGGTAAAGAGTAGGGTATTTCTATAACAGATATTATTCAGTCTTATTTCCTAAGATTTTGTTGTAACTTAAGGTATCTTGCTACAGTAGACAAAATTGGTAATAGCAACTTCTAAAACTCATTAATTAGTTCTACAATATTGCCTGAAATGTAGTAGAGAAGAATGTACATTTAGACATTTGGATTCAGTTGCTTGTAGTACATAATTTTTAAACAGCTTAATTTTGTACAGGTTATACACATGGCCATTTATGTAAAGTCACTGTAGGGTGGCATACTTTTTTGTTTAAAAAATTGGAATTTGTTTTTTCTTTCTTGGAAGGGAGAATTGATATTTAACAGAGTTTTTAGAGACTGTCATCTCACATATATATAATATATATATATAAAATAGACAATAGACATGTGGCTATAAGAGACCATGTAGGAAATTAGTAGTTAATGTATTTTATTTAAAGGTTTGAATCAGGACTTGGGAGAAGCTATAGTGAAATACCTTAGGCTGTTAACTGTAAGGTGTGGAATAGGAGTCACTCAGTGGATTGGTTATATGTTGTAGACTTCTTAACATCTGCATTTGTTACTGTGCTAATAAACCGTATTAAAAAAAAAAAAAGAAAGAAAAACTATGAACTGGGCCGAGGATTTAGCTCAGTGGTTTCGCCACCTGCTGCGCAAGCGCAAGGACCCAAGTTTGATCCCCGGTACCAAAAAAAGAAAAACTATGAACACCTCACAGTGTCCACTCAGGGTGAAATGAACACGTGAACTGTGGCTCATTTACACAATGGGCCACTGTCCCACAGTGGGAGCTAGTGTGTTTCTATAATCACAGCCACATGTGTGAATTTCATACACATCATCTGAATGAAAAAGCCAGGCATAAAGAGGGAATCTACAGTGTGACTTCATTTATATAAAGTTTAGAAACAAACAAAATTTAGCTATGACTGGGCTTGGTGGTGCACTCCCAGGTGCTGAGGCAGGAGGATCACTGTGCATTGGAGAGCAGCCTGGGCTACATAGCAAGACCCTGTCTCAAAAACAAACAAAAAAATTGGACTTTGGCTTTACCCTTGGAGCCATAGTAGTGACTAGGAAGAAGACACACACACCTCTGGGACTCTGGGAAACATTCTAGATTTTCTGTAGGTGACAGTTAGGTGGATGAGCTCTCTTGGATAAAAATCCCTCAAGTTGTTGCTGATGATTTGGCTAGACCCTCTAGTACAGTTTTTCTAACTTGGTTTTTTAAAATTCAGATATAAAATTTATCTTTGCAAGTGCACAGTTCTGTCACTTTAAAGTATATTCACAAGTTGTGCACCCCTCACTACTAGCTAGTTGCAAAACATTTTCATTCCTCCCAAAAGAAATCTTGTGCCATTGAAAGTCATTCCCTGTTCCCCTTCCCCAGGCCCTGGCACCATTCATCTACTCCCTATCTTCCTGAATTGACCTATTCGGGACATTGATATTAATGGATTCACACAATATTTGACCTGTTGCGTGTGGTTCAGCATAAAGCTTTTGAGGGTCAGCTGTGCTATAGCAGTATCAGTTCTTCATTCCTTTGTGAGGGAATCATTGCAGTTCGGGCAAGGCTTATCGCTGATGGATGTTTGGAGTGCTCACTTTCTGACCACTATAAACAATCTGCTATAAACATTCATGTCCAAGTTCCTGTGCTCTCAGTGCTCCTGGCATATACCTAGGAACTTCTGGATGCAATGTTTCTTTTTTTTTTTTGGTACCGGGGATCAAACTTGGGACCTTGCGCTTTCGAGGCAGGTGGCAGAACCACTGAGCTAAATCCCCGGCCCTGCAGTTTTCTTTTCATGTGATATGGAAATGTCCTCATAGAATGAGTTAGAAAATGTTTCCTTTTCTTCTTTTTGTATTTGTTTGGTAGCATTCACACATGAGGTCATGTTAGCGTAGGCTTTTTCAGGGAAGTTTCCGATGACTAATCAATTTCGGTATTTGTTATAGGTCTACTCAAATTTTTTTGTTTCTTGAGTCAGTTTCAGGAGGTTTTGTCTTTAACCATGAGGCCAGCAGTGACCTTAATTCTTCCTGCTAATAATTTGGGATCCTCTCTCTCTCTCCACTAGAGATTCCTATTATCATATATCAGCATACTTGATGTTGTGCTATGGGTCTCCAAGGCCTTGTTTACATTTCTTTAGTCTTTTATTCTCTGTTCCTTAGTCTGGAGAATTTCTGTTGAGCCTTCTTCACATCTGCTCACTCTTCGGCTTTCTGCTTCCTTCGGTCTACCGTTAAGTCCATTGAGTAGATATTTCATTTTGGTTATTGTTCATTTCTACTAGAGAATTTCTACTTGATTCTTTTTCATACTTTCAATTTCCTTATTGTGGTTGTAAGTCACTATCAACATATTTTCCTTTTATTCTGTGAACCTCATTTCCTTTAATGCTTTGAATCCAGTTGTAACAGCTGCAAAGTATTTTCTGCTAAATCCTGTTTCTGGACATTCACATCATTCCCTATTGACCGTTTTCTAAGTACAGACCATACTTTCCTGTTTCCTTGGCTTGTCTTAAACTTATTTCTTGTTGGAAATTGGACATTGTAGATGACACATTATAGCAACTCTGAGTTCTGCCTCTCCCCCGGTGTTGTTGGTGGTGAAGATTTTTAGCAACTTTCCTAGTCTTTACTTAATACTAATATATCAATATTGGCTTAAAAAATATTGGCTTATCTGCAACTTGGGCACCAAACTACTGTGAGGTAACAATAAGGAAACAAAATATGGGTTTTGTAGGAATTCTCTGTCCTATCGTTACCATTTTTCTGTAAATCTGAAGCTGTTTCCAAAAACCAGGGTTTTTTTTAAAGATAGTTAAAAAATATATGTTGGAAACTTTAAAGTCCACTTCTAAATAATGCATGGATTAAGGGAGAAATCATAACGAGAATATGAAATCATTTAGAACTGATGACAATAAAGTAATTCACATTAAAACTTTTGGAGTAACAAAAAACTATACTTAGAAGGGCTGAAGACACAGATCAGCCTTCAAGTATTGCGCACAAGAAAGTTCACTTTTCAACTCTGAATAAACTTGAAGAAAAGACCCATTTGACCCATTTGACATACTGAAAGGAAATAATAAAGACAGAAATTAGAAAATGAATGAAATAGATGAATTTATATAAACAAAACAAAACATGGAACGCCACTCACTTCTAAAAGACGGTCATTTTAAAAATCAAACGGAAAATTTAAGGATTTCATACGACTGGATGGTATATGTATTATAAATCATTAATACTTCATTGCCAGTTTGAAATAAAATGTTTATTTATTTATTTTTGGTACCGGGGATCGAACTCGTGTTCTTGCGCTTGCGCAGCAGGTGGCGAAACCACTGAGCTAAATCCCTGGCCCAAAATGTTTATTTTTTTAAAAACACTTATCTTTTTAAAAGGAGGTTGCAACATAATTTATGATACATTTATACAACAGAAAAACAATCCCATCTAAAAGAGGAAAGACACCTCCTTATATACTAATTTGCAAAGGTATCTAAGATAAATTTGAAAGCAAGATGCAGAAGGTGTGTAGAGCATGCTATCCATGTATGCACATGCTGCTGTTTGCTTGCATGCACCTAAATTATCTCAGGAGGAATCTTTGGCTATTGGGAGGAGATGTAGGTAGCTGGAGGATAGGAGTAAAAGAAAGAATTTTACTTTTTATACTTCTGAATTTTAATATCTAAAAGGAAATGTCTGGACATGGTGGTGCACACCTGTAATCCCAGCATTCTGGGAAGCTGAGGGACAAGGATCATGAATTCAAGTCCAACCCGGGCAACTTGGCAAGACATTGTGTCAAAATTTAGAAGGAGAGGGTGGTTGGGGATGTGCCACCAAGAAGAGAGAGAGAGAGAGAGAAAGGAGGGGGAGGGGAAGGAGAAGGGGGAGAAAGGAAAAGAAAGGAAGAGCAAAAATAATTGTGAATAGGGTCTTCTAACGTTATATAATGAGCACTTAGTAAGTACTCATAGTGTGCAGGTACTTATGAACTCACCGATTCCTCACAGTCATTCCAAGATGCAAGCACAGTTGAAGACCCATTTGATAGATGAGGAAACTGAGACACAGAGGACCTACACACACAAAGCTGGGCATCCAAGATCCCAAAGTCAGGAAGTGGTAGAGAAAGTTTCTGGGGCCTGGGCCCTTCAGGCATCCTCACAGTTTCCTTCTCTGGGGCCCCTCTGAACCCAGCAGAATCACTCTCTGTTGCACACACCCTGTAAACCCTGAGGGCTGGAAATGCTGAGACAAGGGGCTTCTCATTATTCCTAGCGGTCACATAACAAGGCAGGGAGAGTTTCTGAACAGAAGAGCCAATCCTCCTCGGAGTTTTTGTATGTACTGTGGTGCAAAATCCGTCACCTTAGGTCCCCTGGAAGAGACAGAAAGCACATGTCAAGGCTGAGAAAGACTCCAGATGGTGCAGGAGCCCAGCCGTTGAAGACAAAGCGTCCTGAACTCGTTAGACTCTAGAGTCACCTCACCCCTTCTCACTGCCCATCACTGAGTGCAGCTGTCTGGGGTGTCAATGGGAAGGTGCTCAGTGTCTACACAGCTGAGTGTGCGCGTGTGTTCTCATGAGTGTGAAGTGGTAAAGACCCAGCCCAGCCCTTCATCCTCCCGGTCTGTCCATCTCCCTCTGCTGGCCTTTTCCCCTGGCGCCCGCCCTTTGAGAGTCCGGGAGTCCGGGATCCCTGTGAAGATGCCTCAGTCATCACCTGCTGACTCTAGGCACATTTTCCAAACTCTTGGTGCCTGTGTATTCCACGGTGAGAAAGCCCAGCGACACGGTTTAACCTACACTGTTTCCTTTCTCAGTGATCTATGGTGCTTCCTTCAAGAGTTAGCAATCTAGACTGAGAGAAATACAGTTGGCCAAAGGACAAGCGGGCAAGTTCAGTTGTGAGAACAGTTGCTCAGCTTGATTTAGAGTCTGTGCTGGGCTTCCGGGTGGCTCAAATATTCATAATGGCTTTGATTTGTTTTGTTTTCTGGTCGTTTTTATGTGTTTTGTTTTTTGATACAAAGTCTCACTATATAGTTCAGGCTGGTCTTGAACTCATTAGGTAGCCCAGGCTGGCCTGGAACTTGCAGTGATCCTCCTGCCTCAGCCGCCCCGGGTGCTGAGATTACAGGTGTGTGCACCACGCCCAATCATAATGGCTTTTTAAACCAGCAGCTATATAGCCCTTGTCACATGCCCCACACTGAACACATGTTATCTTTCCTTCAAGTCTGAAAGATAATTGTCCTTGCTTCCAGAGAACGGAAAGGAAGGGTTAGAGACGCAGTCACCAGGCCACTTACGCTCCCCTTCCCTCCAAATGTGCGGTCCTTCTGCACTTCCTCGGGTTGAAGACAAACACAGGTTCCTTATGACTGCTCCAGATGGGCACCTCCTTCCTGCACCCAAACAAGGACCCCCAGCCCGCTCACGGGCCATCCTTTGGGGCCCACAGAGCCCAGGGTGGGGACAGAGCAGTGCCGTGGCTTCACACACCCATAGGCTGCACCCTCTGCGGGTGGGAGCAGCAGGCTGGCACAAGGTCAATGTCAGGACCAGGAGGGAGACAGGAAGAGGAGGCAGGTGGCTGCAGAGCCACACCTGCCACCAAGGGATCTTCTCTGGAGAGAGGCAGTCCTGCCTGTGCGTGCTGGGCCACCGACCACTGCCCTGGACAGCACCACACGGATGGCTCGCATCTGCCGTGTCCCACAATCCTAAAGACAAAGCCACCAGAGCTGCAGTAACATCGGGGACTTTTCTCACGTTCAGCATGTTTGGCTCATTACTTTCATATGCCGCCGGTGCGAGACGAGTATTTCCAAAAGGCAGTTCAGCAGTGGGCGTGAAGTGCTGTCAGTTGTTCTCATACCTTTAACCAAAAGATTCCAATTTCTGGGGAAATCTTTGAAAAGACACAACATTTTTGTCAGGATGTTTACTGCAGTGTTAAGTAGTTCCCAACTAGGAGCCAAGCTAAAGGCCCCACTAAAAGGAAATATATCAAGTGTGGCACTGTACCTGTTGATAATGAAGTACTTACAATCATTAAAAAAGAATTTTAAGGGCTGGGGATTTAGCTCAGTGGTTTTGCCACCTGCTGCACAAGCGCAAGGACCCGAGTTCAATCCCCGGTACCAAAAAAAAAAAAAAAAAAGAATTTTAAAGACAGCTAAGCAACATGAAAAAGTGCTCATGACATAAGGTTGAATAAAAACACAAGGTTATAAAACATGTATGGTTTGAGCCAAAATGTCGCTAAGTTTATTAACTAAGTTATGTGTAAAGAAAACGTCTGCAAAGTACAATAAAATATTAAGATTAGCTCTAGACGTTTTACAGTTTTTGGATATTTTTTCCCAAAAAGTTTATAGTGAAAAATGTATTACTTTTCCATTCAGAGAAGAAAAAGATATATTTTTTTTAAAAATGTGCCCACTCGGGGCTGGGGATTTAGCTCAGTGGTTCTGGTGCCTGCCTCCCTAAGCATAAGGTCCCGAGTTCAAGCCCTGGTACCAAAAAAAAAAAAAAATGTGCCCACTTGATTTTTCGGATAGCCTGGGAAAGCCACTTCCCTTTAGGAAGGATGTTAACTTTCCCAATCACAGGGCAGCAGAGCCCGTTTCCCTGAGTAAAGGAGAATTTCCCAGAGTGCTTCTCGGAAGCCAGGCCTTGCTCCCTAGAGGACAGTGGAGGGGGCAGATGCCTCTCTGACCTGCTAGATGGGCCCTGTTTGCACCAACAGTCACCCTTTCCAGGAGGAGGAGAAATGAGCATTGGTCTACTTCAGAAATAGGAAAACTTCCCCACACAATTCCTGGACTCACCAACAAATTTACTCCGGATTCACCAACACATTAGAGAAAAAACCTGACAGATGAGGATGTAAATGTGTTGTGGCTTGAAAAGCTAGTGATGACACAACTGATCAAACTCTTCAGGGAAGGGGGGAAGGAAGTGGACCGAGGGTGGGTTTGTTGATTGCCTCATCCATATCAGCTGGGAGTCAAAAACTGCCATTTAAAGTCAATAGATAAGTAGGGTACAGTCAACCCTCAGTGGCCATGGGGAACTGTTCCAGGACCCCTGTAGAGACCCAAATTGTGGATGCTGCAGCCCCTGAGAGAAAACGGCGTGGTGTTTGTGTGTGACATACACCATCCTCCTGTCACTTCAGACCCTCTCCAGGTTACTGATAACACCCGAGCCATGTGGGTGCAAAGGAAGTTGTTGTCACGCTGCATCGTTGAGGGAATAACGACCAGGAAGCCGGCTGTGCATGTTCAGCGCAGACGCAGCTCTTTGCCATCACCCTGGTCCGCGGTGGTTAAACCCACTGATGCAGGAGCCAGGGGCACGGAGGGCAGCGTGCAAGGTGGACTGCAAAGAGCAAAGCGGGAGAGAGAAAGAGAAACACGCTGCTGTTTCCATCTCACACGGCAGAGGGCGGGGGTGCCGTCCACGCTATAATACAGGACCGCCACCAGGACAGGGCCACCAGTCTTACCCCCAGTGTCAGGGAAATGAATTCCGCCAAACAGAACACTAAAATTCATGGGACTGCCACTGTTGAACATACAGACAACACAGAATGAAAAGCCTTTTCAAAACTAGGAAAACATAAAATATAAAGTAAAAGAATACAATAGAAATAAAAGCAAACATCTTTAACTTGCCTGTTAAGAAAAACTTTCAGATTGGCTCACAAAGCAAATCTCAAACTGGGCATGGTGGCACAAGTTTGTAATTGCACCACTAGGGAGCCTAAGGCAGGAGGATTGCCATGAGTTCAAGGACAACCTGGGCTACATAAGTGAGTTCAAGGCCAACTTGAACTACATAGGGAGACCCTGTTTCAAAAAGACAAACACTGGCCCGGGGATTTAGCTCAGTGGTGTTGCCGCCTGCCTCGCAAGCACAAGGACCCGAGTTTGATCCCTAGTACCAAACAAAAACAAAAACAAAAACAAAACAAACACACATGGTTGGGATCTTGTACCTTTACATGATGTATCTTGGTTTTTATTTCTTCCCCATTTCCCTGCCCTCCCTTCACCCCCTCCACCCTTCCCTATTTACCTATTTACAGAGACTTTGTTTCCATTTTTTCCTTTTCTCATATTTTTTCTTTTCCCTTTCCTTTCCCCTAAAACAAACAAAACAAAACCAGAAACAAACAAACAAGAAACAGTGCTATGCTACTTGTAAAAGACACACCTAAAAAAGTAATTGAATAGGGGCCATGGAATAGTTCTGGAATGGTTCTGGCACCTGCCTCGTAAGCTCAAGGTCCCAAATGTAAGACCGCTGTCCTTACCAAACGCTCCGAGGAGCTGACTATAGTGAAGCACACCCAGGGATCCCAGCGGTGCCTCCAGAATGTAAGGCCAAGGGCCTTACCAAATGCTCCAAGGAGCTGGAGTGGAGCACACCTGGGGATCCCAGCGGTGCCTCCAGAATGTAAGGCCAAGGGCCTTACCAAATGCTCCAAGGAGCTGGAGTGGAGCACACCTGGGGATCCCAGCGGTGCCTCCAGAATGTAAAACCAAGGCCTTACCAAATGCTCCAAGGAGCTGGAGTGGAGCACACCTGGGGATCCCAGCGGTGCCTCCAGAATGTAAGACCAAGGCCTTACCAAATGCTCCAAGGAGCTGACTGCAGCGAAGAACACTTGGGAAGGAACACACCTGGGAAGGAACACACCGGACAAATTGGAAAGTGAAACAGACCTTAGTCTGGCCAGAGGGCACTCCCAAAGCAAAGTAGCTTAGAGAGGCATAGTCCAGAGTCCAAGGCTCTTTTTATAGGGGCTTACAGGGGAGTTAACAGGCGAAATTTACAAAGGTTTAGTGGTCTTACATTTGTATGTTAGCCTGACATGTACTGATAGTCAGCAGATGCTTTGTAGATTGTTCTATAGATAGTGGTGTCCGGAACAAAGAGTTGGATAATTATGGCTGATAGGATCTTATCTAGTGTCCTGGAA
Source organism: Heterocephalus glaber (assembly GCF_000247695.1). The sequence goes on from NW_004624793.1 coordinate 12,329,934, forward strand.
CTAAGAAGCATCTTTATCTATTTACTCACATTCAATCACAGTTGGGGCTAGGGGAGTTTTATGATTACAGAGTTATGCAGTCCTACATTCCCCACTGATTTTACAACTTAAGTAATCTTACTTATAAACGTAGGCATCCATTGTATACAACAGCATGACAATAGTAAGCATATACACACAACTGTAATGATCAGAAAAAGTTGTTTTAACCATTGTAGGTTGGGCAACCATTTAGTTAGCCATTGGCTCAAGTCCCAGCCATCTTCATTATGTACCCTTTGAGCCAAGTCTTCCAATTGTTTTATATGGCAGGACATCCCTTCCGACCATTTTATCCTCAGACATTGGATATTATTTGACATAATTACCTTGGGTGTGTATAATTTGACAGCATTTTTAGGTTTACAACATGGGGCACGTCCCCAATACATGACGGAAATTTACATCAACATTTAGATAGAATTCAGACAAATTAAGTGAGTTTGCCAATTGAATCCATACATTTTTGTGTGTGTGTGATCTAGTCCTCTTGGGGACAATACTGCCAGTGTCCCAGACAATATTATCATGAAGGCGAAACATCTCCAACCCGCTCCAATCTTAGCTTTTGGTCGCCTGGTTGGCTGATAACCTTCCATTTGTCCTTTTTGACATCCGCGGGGGGTCCTGCTTTCAGATGGTTTCGATGTATCCAGGGAGAATGTCCAGCCACCTTCACCGCCAAGGGAGTTGACAGGACAACAGGAACTGGTCCCTTTTAACGAGGTTCCAGGGTCTTGGAATCAAACCTGCAAATAAAAACCAAGTCTCCCGGCCTATGGGGTAAAGCTTGTAAAGGTTTTTCATTTGGACTAGTCATTTTCTTTCATAATGTCTCATGTAGCTCTGACTGAAGCTGATGAACTGCTTTTAAGGATTTAAGGAGTTGAAGGTGGGAAAACTTTTCTTTAATTCTACAACTATTAATGGAATGATTGGGGGAGATCACCCATAAACAATTTGGAAGGGGGACAAATTGAGGGGAGGCTTGGGAGTGCACCTCGTTCAGAGGAGGGCAAAAGGGAGAAGCTCTACCCAACCTAGTTCAGTCTCCAAGCATAATTTAGTCAGAATCTCCTTTAAAGTTTGATTTGTTCTTTCTACCTGTCCTGAACTTTGAGGCCTATAGGCACAGTGTAGATTCCACTTTACTCCAAGAATATTACTAATTAATTTAGGTATCTTAGCCATAAAGGCTGGACCATTGTTGGACCCCAGAGCTAAGGGCAAACCAAAACGGGGAACTATTTCTGTCAGGAGCTTTTTAACTGTTACTTCAGCTGTCTCCCTCTTAGTGGGTATGCTTCTACCCATCCTGAAAATGTATCCACAAA
>NW_004624793.1:12342638-12356174 GCF_000247695.1 Heterocephalus glaber
TGTTCCTGATTTTAGCATGAAAGTTTTCAGTTTTTGACCATTTAGTATGATGTTGGCTGTTGGTTTGTCATAGATAGCCTTAATCAGGTTAAGATAAAGATCTTTTATTCCAATTTTCTATACAGTTTTTATCATGAATGGGTGTTGGATTTTGTCAAATGTGTTTTCTGCATCTATTGAGATGATCATATGGTTTTTGTCCTTGACTCTGTTAATAGAGTATATTACATTTATTGATTTATGTATGTGTGTGGATTTATTATATCGAGTGATAAATACATTGTAATATTATTGGCACATAAATCATCAAAGCATGAGAATTTGCCATTTTCTTGCCTTGTAACTTAGGATGATTTCTCAAAGCAATTATTAATGAGGTTTTTTGGGGGGAGTGTTTGTTTTTTGTTTTTTGAGACAGGGTGTCACTGTGTAATTCAGGCTGGCCTTGAACTATGTAGCCCAGGTTGGCCTCTAACTGGTGGCAATCCTGAGTGCTAGGATTATAGGTGTGTGCCACCATGCCCAGCTGAGTTTATTTTTTTAAAGGCAGTGTTGTGAGCAGCCTAGAAATTATACGGGCCTTTGCTTTCTTTTTTACTCTGACATCTCAGGGACTTTATGTTAATTACCTGAAAGAAGTTATTCCAAAATATATTTTTCTAGTATTTTCCAAACCAAGGATTTCCCTGATTATGGAGTGCTTGCAGCAGCTACTCTTTGTAAAGTGGGCAGCATGTGCATTGCTTTAGTGGAAAAGCTTTTTGAGCTCCTTCCCAAGTGTCTCAGGCAGATAAACTTTATTTGAGAATCACAAATATGTTCTTTCATTATTAGTCTCTCAACATATGGAGATGAAGAATTATTTGATGGCCTTTTTTCCCCCAAAACATGATATTGATTTTTCTATCAAAAATAATTTGATCTGGGAGGCTGAGGCAGGAGGATCACAAGTTTGAACCCAGCATGGGAAACTTAGTGATTTAGTGAGACCCTGTCTCAAAATGGAACAATTTTAAAAAGGCACAGGAAAGGACCTGGGTTCAAACCCCAACACTGAAAAACTATTTTTAAAAACCTTTTGTTAGTTTCTTTGTTTGAGGTAGGAGAGTGGTACGTCCCTCGGTGATGACAGGGGTGAGATGTTCAGCTTCCGAAACAAGCGCCCATCATCGCCAGACCCCTGGGAGCGCCAGGTTGTGGTCCTCTGTGTGCCAGGCTGGCCCTGGCCCTCACCCTCCTTGCCTCCCTTCCTCCCCAGCAGCCGGTACAGCAGTGCCAAGGAGGGCAACCGAGGGCCACAAGGTGTCATCTCCTGCACTCAGGGCCCAAACTCTGCTCTGAAAATCTGCCCTTCTCTCAGTCTTATGGGACACTTGCATTTGTTCTGTTTAAATTAGCGGCTTTAGCAGAGTTAAATGGAGTAGAAATGGAGCCGTCTTAGCCACTTTCCTCATCGCTGGGACAAAATATCTGACAGCCACAACTTAGAAGAGAGGCTTACTCTGACTCGAATCTCAGTCCGTAGCCGACAGGCCCCCAGGCAGGATGGCATGGGACAAGGCACGGAGAACAGAAGGCAGAGCTTGAAGAGAGAAGCCAACGAGGGAGAAAAACTTTCCCGGCCATGGGCCCCCCTCTTCCCACCGGGGGCCCCACTGCCTAATAGCACATTCTGCTGTGGATTCATCTGCAGGCTAATCCACCAATGGGTATGGCATTCCCCAATCCAGTCACCTCCCAAAAGCCCTGCCTGTGATCCCAGGAGTCTTTAGGAGACATCTAGATATAAATCAGAACAGGGGCCATGGGAGGTGGCACATGCCTGTAATCCCAGCACTCGGGGGGCTGAGGCAGAAGGATTGCCTCAAGTACAAGGCCAGCCTGGGCTACAAAGCAAGACCCTGTCACACACACAAAAATGTCATAACAAAAGCCCTTGCAAGGTAAAGTAACACCTGAAAGCTTAGCTTAGTCTGCTTGCATCGCTGTAATGGAATAGGACAGACTGCATCATGTGGAAAGGATGGAAGTTGATTCCTACAGTTCTGGGCACTGGAAACTTTAAGACCAAAGGACCACATTTGTGAGTACCTTCTCTCTATGACCTAATATGGCAGAGACCATCACCTGGGGAGAGAGTAAAAGGTGCCCAACTTGCCCCTTTCATAACTGACCCATCCCACTTACAGTCACAGCATAAATCATTCTCAAGGGCAGCATCCTCAGGACCTCTCGGCTTCCCAGGGTCCCACCTCTCCATGCCGCTGCACTGGGGACTAAGTTCCCACCCCACACTCTCGACAGAGGCTTGGGCACATGCTGAAATCACAGCCGAGCTGTGGGGCCTCGGTCGTGTGGAGTGGCAGACCCTTTCCTGACAGTAGGGTTTGGTGGAGAGGGAGAATAGGCAGACCGTGACAGCTAAGGAACAAGAGGCATCTGAGGGACAAATTCTGCACCTCCCACCAGCCAGCTGCATGACCCTGGGCAGTGTAACCAACCTCCACACACTGCAGTTTTCTCCTCATAAAACCTGGGAAGATTAGCACCATGTGGAAGATGAGCTAAGCCAGCCAGCAGATGAACAAGGGCTCATTATATTCTTCTCTCTTCATGTATCTTTGACACTTTCTGTAGCAAAGACATTAAAAAGGGAAAAGATGCTCCCTAATAATACCGACCGTGTCAAGGAAGGCATTAAACGAGGATGAGCAGGGAGGGGCAGGATCGAGTGCTCAGAGACCGGCCCATGCTCCCAGGGCTGGTCGCCTAGTGTTCTGAGGATTTACACACCATGATGTGGGAAAATTCACCTGCCAACTCTTGGCTCCAAAGTATCCCTGAACGAATTTGAACCAGCTGCTGGAACTTCCTCTCCTCCTATTTTCCAAATGGCCTTCAAATCTTTATACCTCGCATTCCTTCTCTCTCATCCCATTCCGTGGCTGAGAATCTCCCTTCTCCGGGCTGTGGGACTCGTGTTCCTTGTTTCTTCCGAAAGTCTACCCTTAACCGTCCACCTCCTCAGAGCTGTTTGCTTTATAGTTGACTCTGCTGAGCTTTCCCCAGGATGGAATGGAAAGGTCTTTATAGCCAAGCAACCTGAGAGACAGAGCCAGGGAAAATGGTAGTCCGTGACTCCAAAAAGTACTGAAGCCACCGTCTCAAGGGAGCGCTCTCGTCAGAACAGACCGCTGTGGCACTCCTGCGCCACACCAGCGCTCCAGGAGTGGAGGTTCGCCAGGGACCCGGGTGGGAGGGACCCCGACTGCTGCCCTGCGCACTGGTCTCATCATCAGACATTTGCTTCTTCCCACAGTCGGTTTCCAAAGGACAATCCTCCGAGGCCCTTTATCCAGGAGCAATTGGTGAATTCTGTACCTTCTGGGTCTGGACTCGGGGCTCTTTGGGGACTATCGTGGGCTCCGGGGTGCCCTCCCCCAAATGAACCCTGTGAACGTGCCATGATTTGTAAAAAGAGTCTTTTCGGGTAGATCTGAGGATCTTGAGATGAGCCCATCCTGGTGGGTCCTACATCCTCTGATAAATGCCCTCAGGAGGGAAGTCTGTGTGAGGACCAGGCCAGGAGTGAGACGCCAGGAGCCAGAAGAGATGAGAAGACTCCCCGGGGGGCCTGCGGAGGGAGCCTGCTGCCCACACCAGTCTTACACTTCTGCCTCCAGAACTGAGCGAGAGTCCATCTCTATTACAGTGGACCCTCGCATCACGACTGGCCTGACATTTGAACAACTTGGGTTATGATTGGAATTTTAGTTTTAACTTACAACCAAAGTCTGAGTTATGACCTGAATGCCGGCCACTTGTGCTTCTGGATGGTCTCAGATACAGATCTAACCCTTAGAGAGCTCCGGAAGGAACATTACAGCATTCTTTCCTATGTGGGGTTAACTGAGAAATCCTGGGCCAATGTCTAAGGACACTGAGATCTGCCTGTATGCAGGAGAGAAACTTTGAAGGGTGTGTACAGGAGTCTGAGCCTCAATTGACCAACTTCAGTTACAACCAGCCCTTGAGAACGAATTGAGTTCAGCAGTCAAGGGTCTGCTGTATTTGGAGCCGCCGAGCTCATGTGACTTGCTATAGCAGCCCTGGGAGGCAGAAACATGGAGGGCTGACGGAAAGGCTGGACATAGGAGAGGCCAGTGTAGTGTGCTCTCCAAGGCAGAAGCTCCCAGGTCTGGTGTCCCCAACACACACCAAAGAGCAGCCCAGGGAGAAATCAGGACTCCAAGTCTATGTCTTATTGGGAATTCTAGTGGATCTGAGGCACCCGCTGATCCGTTCAGGTTCAGCAGAGCTTGTCTGTTCTCCCTTGGGTTTTGTTCTTCATTTATGCATCCCTGTCTGGAGCTCCTTGCCGTGCTTTAAAAGTCACAGCGGTCCAGGCTCTGGGGTCCCAGGGTGGTCTCGGGGCTGTTTCCACAGTCTGCCCAATGCCAGTCACTAGCACAGTAGCTTGGACCTGATAAATAGTGCTAGAATGAAGGGTTAAATAAGCACGTGGGAGAAACAATTGCCTCGCCACAGCTGAGGCATCTGCTGCGCCCAAGAGATCCCCGTTTCTGGTTCTGTGCACCTGGGGTGGGGACTGAGCCTCTCCCAAATTCCCTGGAGAGGCTGCTGCTGCTGCAGCTTTGAGAACCGCTCTCTAGAACAAGAGTGGTCCTACAGGGGCCGGGATCCCAAGGTTCAGGAGCTCAACAACAACATAAGTTCCAGCCCACAGAGAAATGGGGGGGCACTGGGGATCTAACTCTGGACCTTGTGCTTGCCAGGCAAGCATGGCACCACTGAACTACATCCCCAGCCCTCCAGGCCACACAGAAAAGCGATCCACAGGAGCTTCGCCCCCTCTTGCCCAGCCTGGCTGAAGGCAGGTGCCTAGGGGAGCACACTGCCAGAGTGAGTAGCCCTTCCTGGCACCTGCCGCCTCCAGTCCTTAGGCAGCATCAGCTGCTACCCTGTGTGCACCAGGTGAGCAAGGGTGGGAAGTTTCCTCCTCCCCAGCTCTGTGAGGAAAGTGGGGCAGGTGCAGGCCTGTGGGGAGGGGCTGCCTCTATCCCTCCCCAAACACATCTCTCACCTGTGCAGCGGGAGCTCCTAGAGCTCAGGCGATACTGGGCACAGGTGAGCGGGTTAACAAAGAGCCGCTGTATACTCACGCGTGGGTGCTCTTCGGCCCACACAGGAAGGGGGTTGACCCTGCTGCGGTGTGGATGAGCCTGGAGGACGCGATACCAAGCGAACAGACCCAGTCACAAAAGGACAGACTACACCATGTCATACAGGAGGCACCTCCAAGAGTCAAGTTCACAGAGAGGGCAGGCAGAGAGGTGGCTGCCGGGCTGGGGGAGGGAGATGGACAGGAATAGGGACAGAGCTTGAAGTTAGGGAAGATGAAAACGTTCTGGAGACAGGGGTGATAGCTGCACAACACTACCGATGTACTTAATCCTCTTAACATACACTTAAGAGCTGAGATGGTAAACTTTATGGTAAGTACATTTATTTCACCCCCATTTTAAAAAACACAATGGACACCTTCATTTTCCTTTTCAACGGTTCTCCCTGTGTTTGCACAACACAAACCTCAAGTCAGACAAGAAAACAAAAACCGATGTGGAGATGGTTATTTTTATTTTTATTAATCTTTCTTAAAGGAAAAAGACTCATCCAGAAACGTTTTCAGTAGTTCCAACTCCAGGTGAAGCCGCACACATACACATGCACACATGCACAAAGACAACTCGCACCCATAAATGCACATAGAGACAACTCACACGCCCAGAGCTGGCCTTGCGCAGCCCACCTTTGCTTCCCCACACCAGGTAACCCTGTACAGCGGCTTCCAAATAGTGGCCCAGGCCCAGCATCCTGCAGCAGCCTTAGATGTATTAAAAGCAGATTCTCAGCCCCGGCGTTATCCCCTGAGCAGCGATTCCGGGGCAGGGCCTGGCGATCTGGAGTTTAACAAGCCCCCAGGTGGCTAGCGACAGCCCCAGATCCCGCCCACCTCCCCAGGCCCGCGGGGCACCAGGCTCCTTCGGAGGCTCCAGCGGCAAGGATCTCTGCTCCCGGCCTAGGCCACCTCCGAGGGTGGAGCTGGCCAGCCCCGCCTCGCACACCTCCGGCTCTCTCGGGCAGCTCGCTGGGCAGGGCCTGGAAACAAAGTCAGAGCAGCTGGCCGACTCCTCGCGTTCGCCCTGAGCCCTCAGAGCCGCCGCCATGGGTAAGTGCGCCGGGCGGGGGTCGCCGGGGAGGGAGCGGGACTCGTCTGTCCCCAGGCTTGGCGCGGACTGTGGGGTGCCGTCGGGGCGCCACGGCGGGCCGGGTCGCGGTCCGTGGTTTCTGCGGTCTCTGGTCCCCGTGGTCCCTGAGCCACTGGTGGCGGGACGGGGCCGGCACTGCGGCTGAGGACCCAGGGCCACTTGGATGTCAGCGGGGCCCGGGGTTGAGTGCGTGTTGTCCCGCCCTGGTCGTCACCCTGCTTCTGCGGTGGGGAGGCCAGCGCTCCGAGGCGCCCCAGCTCGGAGGCTTTGAGGAGGAACCTTGAGCTGCCGTCCTGTTGGGAACTCTCCCCCTCTCCTTTTGCCACCTACCGCCGCTGTGCCCTTGAAGTTGGGCTGAGCCAGGCGGGTGATGGCAGCAGGCACGTTGCTGGTGACTGCCGGGCCAGCCCGACCCGTTTCGGAGAAATGGAGCAGCAAAAAGACTAGGAAGCCACTTGGCTCCCTCCTGTGCTGCTGCAGGACGGGCAACAGCAGCGCACCAGGAGGACGGGTCAGCCCAGCCTCTTCTCCGGTAAAGACGGGGGTTCTGGGTCCAGGGCTCTCTGGATGTCAGGCCCTGGATGAGCCAGACGCCTGCCTTTCCAGCAGTGTGGCCTCAGAGTGACAGGAGGGACTCAGCCTGGCCTGCCTGGCCCCCCTTGCTACCCTGTTCTTGCCCTAGTAAAGTTAGCTTTGGAGTCTCCCTTCCTCCCGCACCAAGGAAGTAGAAGCCTGAGTAGTGGAGGTTCACTGTGGCTGAGTGTGCTTGTTCCAGAAAGATGCTGCAAGCACTGGCTTGGGTGGAGGCCGTCAGAGTTGTGAACCAACTTGGCTTTGCAGGAGCTCGCCAGCTGGAGCTCCCGGTCCTGCCCCTCAGCATCTCTTGCTTGTCACTGTGTGCGACCTTCCTGACAGCTGCTTTGAAGTATTTCTGTTGGACTTCAGATAGTAATACCTGAGAAGTATCTGTGTTCAGTTAGAGTCCTGCACTTCTAACAGCTCAAATTGGATGGAAGTCTAAGCCAGCAGCCCATTTACTGACAAATGAATACCAAGCTGGCTTTGGAAGCATAGTTCCAAATAAATAGACGCTTTCTAGTTTGCAAATAGGTCCTTGAGCAATTTTTTTTTATTGCAACTGAGATGGGCAGAGCATATGAGTAGCCACAGTTTATGTTCAGATGCCCAGTGACCAAAGGTGACACTTGGAATGCTTTGACAAATGAGGCAAAAGAGCAAGAAAGAATTCCTAGAAAAACCTGAGCTTTGGGCTGCTGACTTGAGCGCTGTGTAACTGGAACAAAAATTGGGTTGGGATCTGAACTGCTACCCTACTTAAAGCCGGGGTCAGCAGCGTCTTCTGGAAAAGGTCATAGGTGTTGTGGGCTTGGCTGGCCCCGAGATTCCTGTGCGCCCCAGCTCTGTCCCTGCAGTGTGGAAGCAGGGACAGACCATGTGCAAACACAGGGGTGGAGCTGCTCTAACAAAACTTCATAGGCACCGAGGGTCAGATTTTGTGTAATTTTCCTGTACTGCAAAAGTCTTTAAAGTTTCTATCATTTAAAAATGAAAATCACTGGGGCTGGGGATTTAGCTCAGTGGTTCCACCACCTGCCTTGCAAGCGAAAAGACCCAAGTTCGATCCCTGGTACCAAAAAATAAAAAATAAAAATGAAAATCAGAGCCAGGCATGGTGGCACATGCCTATAATTCCAGCACTCAGGAGGCTGAGGCAGGAGGATCACCTCGAGTTTGAGGCCAGCCTGGGCTACATAGCAAGACCCTGTCTCAAAAAAACAAAAACAAAAAATAAAAATGAAAATCAATCTTGTGAGCCACACAGAGACAGGCGGTGGTCTGCTGACCTTCCTTAAAGTATTGTCTCTGTGTGCTTGGAGTGGGCAGTGGAGAGAGCCTGGGATTCCTTCCTGGGCCAGACTGGTTGGTGAGGTCTCAGAAGGCAGAGAGTTTCTCACAGCTGGAAGGAGCCCCAGGAGGGAGAGCCACTGTACAGCTGGGGACACTTTCACTGAGGGTTTGTTCTCTCCTCCCATCAGCTCCCCACCCCCAACTCCAACTCCATTATCCAAAATGTAGCAAGATTACATCTCACACTTTGGTCCTGGAAAACCACAGATTTTGCTCTGCCACTTGCCACCTACTGTATTTGACTCTGAAAATCAGATCTGAAGGTCAAATTCTAGGAAGCAAGCTCCTATCTCCAGCTGCCAAGGCCTCTGGGTTCTTTGAGAAATTCATTTCTTTAGTGAAGGACCCTTTATCCTATGTTTGTCTTCCAGATCTCAGCCTTGAAACTTGGCTATGTTCCTGATGAGTTTTTCCAAGTCCACTTCCTGCCTGTGTTTAAAATGATGAATTAGCTGTGAAAGTGCTTAATTCCTGGCCATATAAAAGTCCTTCCACAGTTTTTTCCTCTTCCTGGGAGCTCTTGGGTCAACCAAAGAACAGTCTGAGTGCAGGGAGCCTGGGATTTCTGTCTAAGCTGGAAGGGGGTCTTTGGCATGTGGCCTTTAGGAAGCGCTCTTCATCCCAGCCAGCAACTGAGGACAGATCTTCTAATGCTGGGTTCTTGCAGACTGATGGTGCACTAAGCCAGGGGCTTTCAAACTTGAGCACACTCCAGGCTTAGCTCGGTGAGCGACTGTCTCACAGTTGCTGCCCCACCCACTGAGCCTGTGATTTAGTAGGATTGGGTGGGGCCGAAGGATGGATAAATTCAAAGGATGCTCACGCTGCTGAGCCCAAGACCACATTTTGAGGACCATAGCTCAAAATGACTCTTAAGTCATGGGGCTCTCCTTTGAACCCTTGCCCACCCAGTACAGCCTGGCCCTGGCTTGTCCATGTGGGTCCATGTCCATGGCAATGAAGTTTGGGTACATTCCTGGCAGAAGTTGAAAATGAGCCTCCATGTGCTATCTTAAGAGTCTAGGTAGAGTGGAAGTGATAGTCAATGTGGTCCAGCCAGGGCTGGCAGGGTGGCTTGAGCCATGTTTTTTGTGGTTTTATTTCCCATGTAGAGTGTAAAATAGTCTTGCCTGGAAGAAACTAAAATCCCATTTTTCCCAAGTTGTAATTGAAATAAACAGGACTCATGAAAACAGCAGCGCGTAGTAACTTGGCAAACTTGGAGGATTTGCCATCTTCATACTAAATCTTTGCATCATCCTTCACACCTCTACAGCATCTCCTGAGTAGAACTATCCGATTTTTTGTTTACTTGGATTTTTTTTTTTTTTGGTACCGGAGATCGAACTCGGGTCCTTGCACTTTCGAGGCAGGCGGCAGAACCACTGAGCTAAATCCCCGGCCCTACTTGAATTTTTTTTTTTTGTATTAAATTCTTTTATTGGTACATTGTAGGTCCACAACACAATTACATTTCTCATTGGGAATTGTACCTTTACATAATGCATCTTGGTTCTTATTTTTTCCCCATTCCTAGCCCTCCCTTCACGCCCTCCACCCTTCCCTATTTACAAAGACTTTATTTCCATTTTTTCCATTTCTCATCATTTTTCTTTTCCCTTCTTTCCTTTCCCCTGCCCCTCCCACTACCCCTACCCCTTTGGACCTTTTCTTCCTATTTTACATTATCAATTATTCATTCTAATCACTGGTACATTTTAGGTATACAATATAATGACATTCATCATTGGAAATTTGCACCTTTACATAGTCTCTCTTGGTTCTTATTTTTCACCCTTGCCCAGCCCTCCCTTCAACCCCTCCATTCCTCCCTATTTACAAAGATTTTGTTCCTATTTTTCCATTTTCTCATATTAATCCCATTCCCTTCTTTCCTTTCCCCTAGCCCTCACATGTCCTTCCCCTTTGCCCCTTTTCTTCCTATTTCACATGACCTATTATACATTTAGTCCTTATTTACACTTTCAGTTTCTCACACCAGAGAAACTATTCAGTATTTACACATGTGTGTCCTATTGATTTCACTTAAGAGTATTGCCTCAATGTGCATTCATTTAGCTATAAATGTCTCTAATTTCTCATTTTTTATGGCTGAGTAGTACTCCATTTTATAAAAAAGCCACATTTTCTTTATCCAGTCTCCAGTTGATGGGCATTTGGGCTGTTTCCACCTACTTGGATTTTTTGATAAGTGGTTTTCCCATTTTGAGTCACAGAACTATCCCCTGAAGAGCAGAGAGCAGTAGATGGAGGACACAACTGACCAGGTGAGCTCCTGGGGAACTTCTCTGGCAGAAAGGCTGCCACTCCTGCTCCAGGGGAGTTCTCATCCTCCCTGGTGATGGGAGGATGACATGGAACCAAGGAGCCACGCAAAGAGGCTGGACTTCCTACCAGCTGTGGCCCTCTGTCTCCTTGCACACCATTGCATCTGGGTCCTGTCCCTCGTAGGAGAAAAAGTGGATGGGTGTCCTAGGTGAGCTGATAAGCAAAGAAAAACAAGGGTGAGGTTGGAGGAACATCTCCGCATTCCTCTGTGGTGACAGGGGAAAGAGTAAGAGCAGCATTATCAGGAGATGACTGAGGATCATTGACTTGTAATACTGCTGTTGCAACATAAGAAACTGGGTTCATTGTTCTGTAACTTTGTCCCTTGGTTTACAAGCACAGCTGCCATCAGCAGGCAGGCAGCACAGAGTTAAAAGGACATCTCAGCAGTTGGGAAATGTCACAGCAGGGGTAGGGGGGAGGGATAGGATCTTCCCCAGAGCCTCAAGGAGGAAGAAGGTCTAGTTCCTCCTAGATGGGCTGCTCCAAGATTGGGGTGGGGAGGATCCCACATAGGGCTGCTGAAAGGAGTTTGTCATCAGAGGGTGACATTAAATCATCCAGTTATTGGATGGGGATATGTGACAATGAGCACAATGCCCATAAAATTTTGGTTTAAGAATCAGATGTAGAAAATCCACAAAATGTACTTAGTTAAGGAGGCCTCTTAAAAGTTCTCAAGGCAAAGCATTTAGAATTTCTACAGTCTGCCTGGGGGGACAAGATTGTATTATAAGCTCCATTAGGATCTATCAAAGGCACATTTATACATTTGAGATGTTCTTGGGGAAATAAACCATTCAACCCTGTCCTAGTTACTTTCTCATTGCTGAAACACAATACCTGACACAACTCTTGAGAGTTTTATTTTGGCTCACAGTTTATGGAGGTTTCAGTCCATAGTCTGCTGGCTCTGAGGCAGGGCAGCATGGAGAAGGGTATTGCAAAGGAGAAAGAGCTCATGGCATGGTGGCAGAAGCACAGAGAGGAATCAAGGAAGGAGGGAAGGAGATGGACCCTTCCAGGCCATATCCCAGTCACTACCTCCTCCAACCAGGCCTCACCTCCCAAGTCACTTTTAGCTATAAACCCATCTGTGGACTAATCCACTGATGAGTATCACTACTGGAGACCCCTGCAGTTAGGTTCCTGCCCCAGTATATGATGCTGGCCTGAGGAAAAAAAAAAAAAAAACTAAAAGAACTAGGAGAGAAAGTGGATGCCAGGATGACTAATGCTGGTGCAACCAATAAAGGCACTGGCCAGTCCAAGCCACTGATTTTTATTGGCAATCAATTACGGTAAAGGCAAGCTACATGTAAGGGCAGAACTACCTGCAAGGAGGTGCAGACATGCCGTTTCTATGGAAAATAATGTAAACAAGACTCACAAAGGACAAGACAAAGCATTCTCAAATTAGAAACAGAATAGACAAAATATATACTTGTAATTAGAACATTGTCCTTGTAGTAAGAAGGTTTTAGTTGTAGGAATGAAATTTGTGTGCGAGTTACTCTGACCTTGGCACGTAGGTTTCAGCCAGACTCAATTCTATACACAAATGAATTGTGGGGTTAGCTCTTTACAGCCTGTGCTGCTTACAGCCTGCTTTGGGGCAGAATCAAGATTGCAGTCTCCCACATATCACATGATCCAGTTACCTCCCCAAAGCCCCATCTATGAGCGTATGAGGCTTTGGGGGGACATCTAGATATAAACTGTGACAAACTCAAACATAGAATCTCACAGGATTATTCGTTTCCTGTGGCTGTTGCAGCAGGAATACCACAAGTTGATGTTGTAAAACACCAGAGATGTATTCCCTGGCACGGTCAGGCTGCAAGTCCAGCATCAGGGTGTCCGCAGGCCCCGCCCTCTGAAGGCCCTCAGGGACAATCTGTTTTCCAGCTTTCTCTGAGCTCCAGGTGACTCCAGCTGTCCTTAGCATTCCTTGGCCCACATCTGCATCTCTGCAGTCTCTACCTCTGTTGTCACGTGGGTGGCCACCTTCCTCCTGAGCGTTTGTCTCTGTGTCACATCTCTCTTATTAAGGACATAATTCCCCTTGGCTGCGGGGCTCACCCCTACTGCAGTCTGACCTCACTCACCTTAACTAATTGCATCTGATTTTTTGCTGTTTACAGATAATGCTTGATCTGAGATTTGGGGCAGTTACTTGAATTTGGGAACAACACTATTCAGCTCCCCACATGGTATAGAGAAAATATTCTCTCTGAAATGTGCACATCTCTTATACCTGGTTTAGGTGAAACATTCTTAGCGTGTAAAGATGACTCCATCATGGCCTGTGTCCTCGGCCTAGGTGCTACATTTGGTGACAAATGACACACACACACACACACACACACAGACACACATACACACACATACACCTGCCCAGCAAGGCAGGTGGATTTTCTTTTTTGGCCATAGTACCAAATAATTCTTTAAAAATCCATTCAAGGGGCCGGGGATTTAGCTCAGTGGTTTCACTGCCTGCTGCGCAAGCGCAAGGACCCGAGTTTGATCCCTGGTACCAAAAAAAAATAAAAATAAAAATAAATAAAAATCCATTCAATGGGCAAGGGATTTGGCTCAGTGGTGCTGCCACCTGCCTTGCAAGTGCAAGGTCCCAAGTTTGATCCCTGGTACCAAAAATAAAAATAAAAATAAAAATCCATTCAATAACAAAAGTGGTACAGAGAAAACACCCTCTCTATATAAACATGAAATAAAAAACCCTCAAAGTGATGTCATAAACACAGATAATTTATCTAAAATTCTAAAAATCATGGCCATGCTCTGTCAATACTGTGCTATGATAAAGTTCTCAGGCAGTTTTAGGGGGTTTTTTTAGTTCTTTTATTGGTACATTTTAGGTATACAATTCGTTTACATTTATCATTGGGTGTTTGTACCTGAACATGATGTATCTTGGTTCTTACTTTTTTTCCCCCATTACCTGTGC
>NW_004624793.1:12357963-12399169 GCF_000247695.1 Heterocephalus glaber
TCTATGTAAAGTATCATATCATCAGCAAATAATGACAGTTTCACTTCTTTTCCTATCTTTATTCCTTTTATTTCTTTCTCTTTTCTAATTGCTGTTCAGGCAGTTTTTAACTACACATTGGGTTTCACCGTTTTTACCATCTCTTCAGTCCTTACTCATTTCAAAATTATAAGAAAAAACTAAGTAAGTCAGCTAATATTTTTATGGAGAGTTATTGATAATACCTCATAAAATTTAAAATACACATAGTATTTTTCTAGCATTCTACTCTAGAACTTTCTTGTATTTTCTATTATCAATGAGGCAAAACTTTTGCATTCTGTGCATAGTCTTATAGCCTAACTTCATGCTTATTGTGATTGTGAAGCATTTTTCTAGTCATGATTCATCAAATAAGAGCAAAAAGTCTTTGGGTGTAGAAGTTAGAGTCTCTAATTTAATTGTCTCCAAAACATCCACCCCACAAAACCCTAGGTAATTGGTTCCTTTTAATTTAGCAACACTGACGCGTCTTTGGCACTGTTTCCTCCTATGACAACATACAAGATCGTGTTGTATATTGATGAAGGTGGACCCACGCACAACACAGATGCTAAAGTGCTAGTCTCTGCTGGCTGCAGCATGGACATTTTGATGGGAGGGAGGTGTAGATGCTTTCCATCAGGATCTTTAGTTCCCTGTCTCCTGCTGGGGCTCCTCTGAGGAAGGGTTCTCTCTTTAACCTGAGAATGTAGTTTGTATTCACCTCAGCTGCCATGCATTTAAAGTAAGCCCAACTCATAAGTCCTATTCCTGTAGAATAAAAATAGCCAGGTGTGGATAAAGAAAGGAATAGGAAGGGTTCCAGTGCCTGCCTCGCAAGTGCAAGGACCCGAGTTCGATCCCCAGTACCAAAAGAAAAAAAAAAAAAGAAAGGAATAGGGAGAGCAAGGTAACTGTTCTAACCCCGGGAACAATCCTCTCAGCTGAGCACCGTTCACTGCCTAGGCCTGGGCAGAATTTAGGACAATTGCCCAGATCTTTCTGTTCGCTACATATTAACCCTGGGGTACTCCGAGGCCGGCTGACCACTCCCTGCAAATGTGCAGGTTGAGATGAAGCAATCCAACCACGTCCACAGGTGCTCAGAGCCTGGAGCCCATGTTTTTCTAAAACTGAATGGGAGAGGTGCACAGAAATCCACGTCTGTGATTACCGGGAAATGATGCTAAGAGTCATAAATTTATAAAATCATCAGAAAGTGGCCATTACAGCCTTCCTAAGCTGATGACTTTGTACAGTCATATGTAGAAATCTTTTTAAAGGGCAAAAGGGTACTTGTAACCTAAAGCAGTGAGGGATACAGTGGGTTTAACTGTGTATTCCAAAAATTGTTATGTTGAAACTCAAACCCCTAGGACCTCAGAATGTGATCTCTTTGGGAAATAGGGTTGTTGGAAATGTAATTAGTTAAAATGAGGCCATAGTAGGGCCAGAGATTTAGCTCAGTGGTTCCACCGCCTGCCCCGCAAGTGCAAGGACCTGAGTTCAATCCCCGGTACCCACCCACCCACCCCCCGCAAGAAAATAAGACCATAGTAGAGTAGGGTGGACCCCTAATCCAGTATGACTAGTGTCTTTATTAAGAAAATGTGGGGCCAGGGATTTAGCTCAGTGGTTCCGGCACCTGCCTCGCAAGCGCAAGGTCCCAAGTTCGATCCCCGGTACCAAAAAAAAAAAAAAAAGAAGAAAATGTGGGAGGGGGTGTGGTGACACATGCTTGTAATCTCACACTTGGGAGGCTGAAGCAGGAGAATCACCGAAAATTCAAGGCCAGTCTGGGCTATATAGTGAGTTCAAGGCCAGCATGAACTACATAGCGAGACCCTGTCTCAAAAAAAAAAAAAAAGATGTGGACATAGGTACATCACAGGAAGGACACATGTGAAGGTGAGGAAGATACCCAGTTGTATGTCTACAAGCCTGGGAACACCAGAGATGGCCAACAAATACCAGGAGTTAGGGGAGGGGCCGGGACAGATTCTGCCACCCACCACAGAGGGAAGCAAGCCTGTTGACACCAAGAGCTCAGACTTCTGCACTGTTTTAAGCCACCCAGTTTGAGGTACTGTGTATGGCAGCCCTAGAAAACTAAGACAGTGACCAACAGCTGTCCCCAGAGCCTGAGCAGCATCCCCCAAGCTGAGGGCAGGGGTGTTTTAACACACAAGACAATGCCAGGCCTGGCTGATGGAAGAGGCAGCTTGTTACTCTCAGGGACAGGGAAGTCCCTGGCCCACCATGGGCACTGGAAATTAGTAGAGTTAGAAACAGTGGAGCTGAGGAAGTCACCTCCTTCCATCCATTTACATTTAAATAGCGATCTAGGGTCGTCTGCCTTCCACTGTACCAAGAGAGGTAGAAAATAAGACAACAAAAGCTCTGAAGATTGCTGCTGCTCTAGCCAAGAGCACATGCCTGTTGGGTCTCCTACCAGTGGTGGCGAACCTATGGCACACGTGCCGCAGTGGGCTGTTTGTATCATTGAAAGCTCTAAAAGGTTCGCTATCAATCACATCAGGCCCTTCTGCTCTGGGTCAGTGTGAGCGACCCTGGAAGAGGGCTGCCTCCTCTTCTCATCTCAGCCCCACCAGGGATCCCCACAGTTGATTTTGTCCTATTTTAACTCAGTCCATTCTAATATCCATCCATACTTGGGAAAAAACTACCCGTGAATAAATAACAGCCTTCATCTTATTCATGTAGATTCCAATTTCTGCGCTCAAGTTCCTCGCTCATCTTCAAAGGCCACATCTTCCCACCTGCTCGATGCCAGTGTGATATTGAGAATGTTCTCAGCCTAACTCAGAGCCACTCCTGCCCTTCATGAGGCCAAGCTGCGTCTGGCAGAGGCCCTTGCATTCCCTGGAGGGCTCGTGAGGCCTGCTCCGTCAGCTCCATCCCTTGCTTCTGGCTTTTGAATCCCTTCACAGACCACCTCAGCAACCTGATAGGGCAGCATGGCCCAGCTCTGCCCCAGCAGTGGGTACCACAGTCTGTAACCTGTGGAAGGCACAGACCCAGTGACAGTGTGGGTCCTGCCAGTCCGACTAAAAAGGCAGGGGCCAGGAGTGCACTTCAAACTCCCATATAGAAAAATGGAGCTTAGGAAAGTAATAATAATAAAAAGGACATCTTAGCTGGGCATGGTGGTGCACGCCTGTAATCACAGCACTTGGGGAGGTGGGGCAGGATTATTGCACGTTTGACTCCTACAACTTAGTGAGAGCCTGTCTCAAAATAAAAAGGGCTGGGGATGTAGCTCACTATAAAGGCCCTGGGTTCAATCCCCCTTACCACAAAAGAAGTAGGAAAATGGAGCCTTACTTATATGTAAATAGTGATTAAAGACCTACCTATATAATTATAGAGTTTGAGGCAAATCCATGTGCATTAGTTTCCCATTCCTGCTGTGACAACACAGTATGCCACAGACTCAATGGCCTAAAATAACAGTGTCTTACAGTCTTGGAGGTCAGAAGCCTGAAATGGGAGGCTGAGGCAGAAGAATTGCCACGAGTTTGAGGCCAGCCTGATCTATGTAGCAACACCCTGTTTTAAAATGGATTTTATGGGGCTGCTCTCATAGAGGCACAGGGCTGCCTTCTAAAAGGAGAGCTCATTTCCATTTCCTTGGCTTCTCCCACCGCCCCAGGCTGCCCACATTCCTTGGCTTGTGGTCCCTCAGCAGCAACAATTGCAGTCATGCCCTTGCCCTGTTGTCACATCCACATCGTCTCTTCTGACTCTTTGTAGGACACTTGTGATTATACTGGGTCCACTGAAAAGCTCAGGACAAACACTGCATCTCATCTTACATCCGCAAAGTCCCTCTCGCTGTAGAAGGAAACACATCCACAAGTTCCAGAGCCTGGGATATGAACACTTTTGGGGGACACTGTTCTGCCTACCACACCATGGGACTTCAGAAACACCATCCCGAAAACAGCACGCAACTTGAGTCAGTCCCTCTGTTTGACACTTAGCCGTGACAGAAAGTTTTCTCTCTGCTCACAGGACAGAGAGAGCTTCTCTTCGAGACCTCCGCAAAGTGCCTCATCCCCTGCAATCAAAAGTCCAACTCCTAGAGATACACTGTCTATGCCCTGCGTGTTCCCGAGGGGTTTGGCCGTGTGCCACATGGTAACATTTCAATCAACGACAGGTCACACACTCCACTAAGACCACCAGCAGATCCTAGGCCTGTGGAAGGCTATGCCATTTTGCATTGTGTAGGTTCGTTCTGTGATATTTGTACAACCACGCCTCACCTAACACACTCCTCAGAACTTATCTCTGATATCAAATGGCCCATGACCATATTGATTTTTAGGTAATAAAACATTAGAGATTTAACTAAGTGGTTCAAAATCTGAAACAAGCTTTGTATAAACAGGGAGATATTCACGCTAATGGAGAAACTTTATTAAGTAGTGGGGATCAGTGGAGTATTGTTTTGTTCTTGCTTTACCTGTCTGCACCACACCACCAAGTCAGTCATCATAGAAATGTATATCATATGCTTATTTTATTAAATTATTTACACAAAAGAAAGTCAAACTCTTTGCTAGACGTAGAATAGCAACAAGAACTGGCATTTCTTTGGTGATTTCTCTAATGGGCTGGATTTTAGGCTTGGCTCTGATCTATCCATAAACCCAGGTGATTTAAGAGTGACTCTAACATCGGACCACTCAAATATGCTGGTTAGTTTTGCTACCCGGATACCAACTATAAACACAATCTCAGAATCTTGTCCTGCTTGCAATTTGAGTTCAAGCTCAAGTCTCCCTATGAACAGCACTCTACACTTGGCCTTTTTAAGATAGCAACACAGGGACATGCAGATAAGAACCGCTGACTACTACAGCCAGCCAGCCAGCTACCCATAGCTCAGGAGTCTACAGAAAAGCTTCCAACCTCTGCCCCGCAATAATCAAAGCTGTTCTTCGGAAAGTGCCCCTGTGCCCTGAATGTACCACATCTGACTTCCACTTTGGGAATTTCCTTTCCCCTAACTTAGTTCCCGGTGTGATGATCATTAAGATAAAGTCTAAACTCCCTGAATGTTTTGGTGTCTTTTCTGTAAGCCTATTTATGTTTGAAGTAAATATTATTTAGCAAACAACTAGTGCCAGAAAATATTTAACAACAACAACAACAAAAATCTACCTACTACTCTAGAGAGAGGAAGTCTTTCCCCGTGAAACAGAATTCTGAAGAACTCTGGAACAGAATAGCTGTGAGGAAACTCCAGACGGCTCTGGGGTCTGGGTCTCCTCTGTTCTGCATGTGCTGTTCCTAAAAGCAGCCACTTTCCACAAGAGAGGCCTAATCAGTGAGAAAAGCACTTTGCTGGTGCTGAGGAATCTCCATCCAGAACTTGAGCAGCAGGAAGAATTGGACATTGGGGTTCTGTGAGACCAGGACCAGGAGAGTGTATTTTTCCCTTCTTAGAGCCAGGTCTAAGATAGCATCTAAAATGCCCTTAAGTGGGCAAAAATGCCATCCGGTGTGAGGCCCCAGGCCATGCTGAGCTGGAGAAGTGGAAACAGCCAGCGTGACAGGAATAGGAAGGGACACTCCTGGCTGGGGATGAGTGACTGCGGGCCTGGAGGCCACATGGGGCCGGACCGGGTGAGAAGGGAGCCCCTCAGGCAGGGCTGCGGTTTCCTTTACACATAGTGAAAATACATGTGGCAAATCTGAGAGGAAGGCCCGGATGGGGAACGGTGTAAGAGACAGAGGCAGGATCCAGGGTAGAGACTTCAGCCGTGTCTGCCCCTGGGTTTGCTTTCTGCTCTGGACGGCTGGTCTCTCTGTGCTTGGAGCCAGGGAAGCATGGAACTTCACTACAAGGCTCCATCAGGCAGCAGGACGGCACGGCACAGCCTGCATGTGCTTCTCAGAGTGTGGTCCCTGGGCCTGCAGCATCCATCTCACCTTGCAATTTGTAGAAATGTAAATCATCAGAAGCAGCCCAAATCAGTCTTCAATACAAGCCATGGTGGCTGGCACTGGTTTCCAATTGAGCTGCTTTCTGAATTGGCAGCTCCACTGCGGTGTAGGACACAAGGGTCGCTGTAGGGATTTGAGGATTAGTTGCTAATTCTCCAGTGCAGTGGTTTTCAAAGCAAGCTGCCTGGGCCAGTGACAGCCACAATCGGGCACTTGTCGGAGTGCAAAGTCGAATGTCCACGGCAGACCTCAGAGTCAGCAGCACCGGGGCGGGGCCAGCAGTCTGCTCACAAGCTTCGGGTGACTCTGAGGCACACCCGAGTTTCAGACCCCTGACTGTACCCTGATCCCTCATAGAGGCGGGGCATGCTCCAGGAGCACTGGCAGCCATGGGCAGTAAGATGAACTTGAGGTGGGCTGGAGGTGGCAGTGGATCCCCCTGGAAAGGTGCACAGAGGGGACCGGACTGGCAGTGATAAACACGGGGCAGGGTATGGGTGTAGTGAGCAGGGCAAGGAGGTGCAAAGACTAAGGACAAGGACCACTGTCACCTCTTGTCAAAATTCAGGGGAGGGAGACAGAAGCGCGGTGTCTTCTGCTTCTTCAGAGGCGGTGGAGCTGCAGGTGCTACCCGGATGTAGGTGGTAGAGTCCGCCGGCCTTGGTGTGCACCCAGCCACTTGTACTCATCTTTCCTTCTTGCTCTTCTGCTTCATTCTGCTAACAATAGCCCCTACTAGTGGTGGGTATTGTCATTGAGGTTGGGACCCGAGAGGTTGGTATGACGGACAGCCCAGGATTCCTCCCTTTGAGGGGCAGCCTGGGATGGAGGAAGAATAAGAACTACCCGCTATTCCACTATGGTGCCCAGGGAGAGTATCGGTGGCAAGACTAAAGCGTGCACACCATGTTTATGCCGGCCCAACTCATAGCCGCTAAGTTCTGGAAGAAGCCCGTATGTCCGTCAGCAGATGGATGGGTAAAGAAAGTGTAGGATTTGTATATAATGAAGTACTACTCTGCCATAAAGGAGGCTGCACCTTGAGAGCATAATATAAATGGAATAAACCAGACACGCAAGCTTACATATCACGTGTTTTCTCGTATGAGAAACCCAAAGTGTAAATAGCAAAACAAAAGACAGATATCAGGGAGCAGGGAGATAGACCTTTTGCAAGTGGAAAGAGGACCAAGAAATGGAGAGAGGTGAGGGAAAAGGGTGTAAAAAGAATTGGGGCTGGGGATTTAGCTCAGTGGCACTGCGCCTGCCGCGCAAGCGCAAGGTCCCGAGTTCAGTCCCCGGTACCGGAAAAAAAAAAAAAAGAATTAAGATGTGTCATGTGCATGCACCAATTCCCCATGACAAATGTGATCGTTATGTGCTTCAAATGTGTACTGATAAAAATTTAAGAAAAAACTAAAGCATGAGTTAGGAAGGGACGTGTTAAAAGTTGGGGAGCAACCTGGCTATAGTATTGCTGCCTCATGCTTTAAGGACTTTTGTGGAGGGCAGGCGTGTTCAGTGAGTGAACAGGTGGCTATCGCTGGAGTCCCTTGCGCGTGGAGAGTGTGCTGGAAGGAAGGCAGTGCCCCAGGTATCAGGAAATGGTGCCCAAATCCTCAGTGCATGAGGCGCCCACAAGCATTTTGTGTCTCAATTATTTGACACCCACAAAACCCCAGTGACCTGTGAGGTAGTGAAGAACACACTGAGATGTTTGGCTTTTATCCTAATGCATGCAGTCTTTGAGATGTGCTAAGAAGGAAATGGCTGGGGCGTGATTCGCTGAGCATGGTTCTCATTTCTGACCGCACACAAGAATGGCCTGAGGAACTTCCTAAAGGAAACAGCAGAGGCCAGGCCCCGATCCAGATGAGCAGTGCAGGTCTCGGGCTCGGATCTCAGAGAGGGCTGGGGCTTTGTGGTGACAACACTTCCGCTGCCACAGGAAATTGGGGATCCGAGTTTAGATGCACCAAAAAGGTTGTGATGACCTGACTCTAATATTGGCATTTTGTTTTTCTTTTAGGAATGTCCAAGTCACGGGTGAGTGTCCTTTCTCCTTCTCCACTTAGCTTCATTTTGTGAACTGCACAATCTGTTTTACTCCTGGATGTTCACAGCTGCACCTCGTCCACTTACCAAACGGGGATTGTGTATCTTGCATCAGTGAGGGGCTGATCCTGTATCTGTGTGAGAGATCCTCTCTTTAGGAAATGCTGCATATTTCCTGCTCAAACTAATGCTGAACCTAGTTGCTCTATTTCACTGCTGTCTCTATACAGACGAGTAATGTAAGGGAGTAAAGATTCTAACTTGAGACTGCTTCTGGCTGGTCACTGGTGAGTTGCTCAATGCGCCTTGCTGCTTTTCACGCCACTCACACTACTTGCGAGTGTGGGCTGGAGAGGAGTGGATTCCACACTCTCGTGTTTTTCTTTCCTCCAGACTTGCTTTGGTTATCCGCTGAGCATCTTCTTTATCGTGGTCAATGAGTTCTGTGAAAGGTTCTCCTACTATGGCATGAGAGGTAACTATTAGCTGCTTGTCACCCCTGGGTGAAGAGCGCCAATGGCCACAGCCTGTCCTAACTCTGTTCCCTTCCTCCTCCTCCTCCCCTCTGCTGGAAGCACTGCTGGTTCTGTACTTCCGAAACTTCATCGGCTGGAACGATGATCTGTCCACTGCCATCTACCATACTTTCGTCGCCCTCTGCTACCTGATGCCAATCCTTGGAGCTCTTATTGCTGACTCGTGGCTGGGGAAGTTCAAGTGAGTTGTGGGGACTTTCTTGTTAACAAGCCAGAATGTAAATGTAGATTTTGAGGTGGATGATCGGGTCAGAGGATGAAGAATCAAGGACATAAGCTCTTAGGAGAGTATTTGGGGTCTGTTTCTGTTCAGCATCGTACCCCAGAGAGCCTAACACAGTGCCTGGCATTTAGCAATGTTCATGCAATTACATAACATCTTGTCTTGAAGTAGTAGCAGGGACCCTATTGATCATGATATAGAAGCTGGGAAAATAAAGACTTTGCCCTACGGACATCTTAGCTGCTGAGAGCTCACACTGGGAAGGTGGAGCCTTTTCCAGGACCCAGGAATGACATAGGTAGGGCAAGGGTCTTCACTGTCTCCAAAGAAGTCTGTAGAAATAACCAGTGGTCACTCCTGGCCAACTGCCATTACTAGCTACAAGACTGGTAACTTTCTGTTTAAATCTACGAACACTCATTTCTGTACTTATGAAAAAAATTGAGTCTTTCAAAAACTTGAAAGATAAAATGGATCTTCCCCATCTCCTTATCCTCTGTCCAAAGCTTTGCTCTATGCCTATATGTCATGCCTTTCTGACCCTTACCAGTTTTATCCAAGTTCAGGAAACAAGTGCATTCAGGATTGGGCTCTTATAAGTTTTGAAGGACAGGCATAGAAAATGGACAGTTACTGCGATTTTAACCAAGTTTCCCTTCACCCTTTCAAACACAGGACAATTATATGGCTCTCCATCATCTACACCATTGGACAAGGACTCATCTCAATAAGCTCAATTAATGACCTCACAGACCACAACCACGATGGAACCCCAGACAGCATACCCACGCACGTGTGAGTTGGTTCCCTCAGGTGTCTGGTATTCTCATATCTCATCTTGCTCCTCAAATGTCTCTGGAGCAGAGAGAGGCATGTCCTTACCCAGCAGCAGTGTAGAGGAGGCTGCTTAGTGATAGAATTGTGTCTTCTGCATGGTGTGTAGTCAGTGGGAGGGCATCCGTGTTCTCCTTGGTTTTCCCTAGGAGCAGTAGCTTCCACAGATCTCTGACCTTAACACCATGAAGTCTCCCCAAGACTCTGAGACCTTTGGTTTTTCCTCATGTACCGCTCATCTGCTCATGTTTCAGGGACTGGGTGTCATAAACATTGACCCAGCCGTCTGTTTGGGGCTCTTGGTAGTGAGTGGTACAGGCAAGTGCTCCTCTGCTGGGTTCCTTTCCTTCCCTGGAGCCTGGCCTCACACCTGTTATGAAGATTGGTCTTGACTCCTTTTATTGTGATTCAACTCACTGATCCCTGAGCAAGCCATGCCATGGGCTTGGTAATATGTTTGAAACTCGACTCGGTACCCACAGTGCCCACGTCTCTGGCCCACCAGTCCACTGGGCGTCTGTCCAGACCAGGGCCCCAACACTTTGCTCTTGATCGCTAAAGGGAACAATGTTGATGAGGGGAACAGCAATGAGACAGTGGACAGCTCAGATGCCAAGGTCTGAACCCAAGGGATGACCTTGGGAAAACTGGCTTCTTAAGAACATGGACTTTGCTGGGTGTAATGGCACTGTCTGTAATTGCAGCACTCTGGGAGGCTGAGGCAGGAGGACTGCAAGTTCAAGAGTAACTTAGCAAGACTATCTCAAAATCTAAATAAGTAAATAACTGACCGTGAACTTGGAGATGGCAGTGCCTTCTAGCAGGTGTGTGATCTGGGGCAACTCTTACTCCCTTTGCCTCAGTTTCTTTACTTGTAGTGGTCCCACCTCAGCTGGGACTGCTGTGGGCTAATCCAGGAGAACACCCAGAAGGCTACCTGGTAATTGACAGGCACTCAAGAAATATTGGCAACCTATCTTTCCTTTTGTGGAGTTGGTGTGGGACCATGCCTGAAATCCTCACAGGAGTAAATGGGATGGAAAGTTCAATCAGGTTTTTGTTGACTTTGTAATGCTGAGAGTGACCACTTCAGACATGAGATGAGGAGCTTAGGCCAATTGAGTCAGAAAGATCGACCCAGGAAATATGACTTCTAAAGAGTCCTTTCTATGTACAATATCTGCCTTGACTTTATCTGTTTCATGGTTTCTTTTCAATTTTTTGGTTTGGTTTGGTTTGGTTTGTACTGGCAGTTGAACCCAGGACCTTCTCACTGAGATACATCCCCAGCTCTTCTATTTTTTATTTTGAAACAAGGTCTCACTAAGTTGCCCAGGCTGGGCTCAAACTTGCCATCCTCCTGCATCAGTTTCTCGCCATGCCCAGCTTTAGTATTTTTAAGAAAGATTAGCAATCAAGAAGATATAGGATAGGTATTTGTAAAAACCTGAGATTTCTAGTACCCAACTGTAAGTTTAGTAAAACTACAAATGACAGTTGATAAATGCTATAATTTTTTTCAATTCAGGATATAAAACACAGATAACCTGGAAAATACAAAAACAAATTAAGATAAATCACCCTTAGTCCTATCACCTGGATATAATAATAAATCTTTTGTTTCTTTTCAATCTTCTGTACTTTGTAAACAAATTTAAGACCATACTCCATAACCTGATATTCTACTCTGGAATGAAATCATATTTTCCACGGTCATTTAATGAGTGTCATGAGTCTATTTTGATTGCATAACACAATGTTTACATGTGGTCACTAATGTTTTGGGTGTATGTATGTGTGTGCGCATGCCTGTGTGTGCGTGTGTGTGTGTTGGAGACTGAACCTAGGGCCTTATGCATGCTAAACACACACTGAGCTACAGCCCCAGCCCTTAGTTGCCATTTCATTTACACATTCTTTTCCTGGAAATGATCAGGCAACAGAAGAACTCCAGTCTTGCAGGGATTTGGCTCAGTGGAGCCACGCCTGCCTCACAAGCACAAGGTCCTGAGTTCGATCCCCAGTACCAAAAATAACCCCCTAAAACCTCTCGTCTTTGCTCATATATCAAGCTGTTCAGATTTCTGGGTGATAGAAAGGAGACGGTAGACAGGGTAAGAACGCGAAAGCTCCCAAGTTCAACTTTTCATTTAGCGCTCAGACTGCATTCCTACGAATTATCTTCTCATCAAGTTGGCATCCCTTCTCCGTGTTTACACCTGTCCCTTGTCCTCTGAGAAACATCAGAGGAAGGCTTCTGCAACTGAGGACCTACCCGCCACCTTGTCCCTAACCTGCTCCTTTCCCTAGGGCGCTGTCGATGATCGGCCTGGTCCTGATCGCTCTCGGCACGGGAGGAATCAAGCCCTGTGTGTCCGCGTTTGGTGGTGATCAGTTTGAGGAGGGCCAGGTACAAGCATGTTCCCCCACAGGAAACACCTCCAGGAATCCAGCTCCACAGACACTGAGTCTGTTCTCCATTGAGTTTGAGCGCTCCTAAAAGTGAAACCCTGACCAGCGCTAAGGCCCAAGTGAAGTCAGGTGTCAGGGCCACCTGCTTGGATGACACATAGCCCAAGTCATCATACTCTAACTTTATCCTTTCCATTACAGGAAAAGCAAAGAAACAGATTTTTTTCCATCTTTTATTTGGCCATCAATGCTGGAAGCTTGCTTTCTACCATCATCACTCCCATCCTCAGAGGTAAGAAATATCTGAAAGGCACTTCTGTTTCCTCTTTTTGAGTTGTGAAGAAGGTGGTCAGGTAAAGAGGCTAAGTCATTATCTTGGAGCTTTGTTTCGTTCCCCTCTGACAGTTCAGCTGTCGTGCCCTGTGGTGAACATCAACAGCCTGAATATGAGCTGCTTTTCCTCCGAGTCTTACTTCAGAGTCCCCATCTAATCTTACCTGAATCCTTGGTTCCATTCACCACTGAGAGTTTAAATCATCCCTCACACATGCATCAATTTTTCAGATTTTCCATTAATGCAGACTCCTTGTTCAGGGAGAGAAATAAGAGTCCAAAAGGGTGCTTCGGAACAAGGCCTAGTGGGCTGTGATTGACATTTCAGCCTTAAAGCTCTGCAACCCACTGATGTTTGAGTGGGCAGAAGAAGTTAGTGGGCAAGGTTTTGTTCTTTGCTTTCCTCACATCTCATGTATTTCTGAAAGAACCAGCCAGAGCAAGAGAATGAGACAGTAAGTATAGATAACTGTCAACAACACTCAGGTCTTTGCACCCTCCATTGGGAGTTTGTGAATTTCCTACCATATTTCCCTGAAAATAAGACTGAGTCCTATATTAAGTTTTGCTCCAAAAGATGCAATGAGGCTTATTTTCAGGGGATGTCTTATTTTTTGATGTACATCAGTCTACACTTATTCATGTACAAAATCTACATTTATCCAATAGAATCATTCGTCTTCATCTCAAACATTGTCATAACTCTAACCCTTCCGAATTCTAGCCTGAATTTCTTGCAACTCTATTAACTGTAGAACCATTGGCCCCAGTCTCTCATGGCCAGCAATAGAGGTTTCCTTAAATGAGCACTTCTTGTCCACGTAGCCTGCTCATAGTGCACTGGCAACACAGCTGTCAGTGATTTGATCCCATGCATTCGTCACTCAAGTCGTGACCTCTTACTGGCTGGGCTTCACGAAGTTTCCATGAAATCAAGTGTTACTTGAAGACTTAAGAGACAAAATTGGGAACAAAAATGATGACAGTTAAGAATGATGGTCTACGTAAAACCGACAAAACATTACAGGCACCAAAATTCAGAAAATGTTTCTTTATTTCACATGAGTGCATTAAGTACATTTGTTACAACACACGCATACTGAATTATGAAGATTCATATTAGACACAACTACACCTGTTCGTTATCAAGTCGTTTTGTGCATTGTGTCTGTATTCCAATTGGTCATTCAGCAATAAATCCGAGTTCCTCTGTTTACATAGGTGTGTACCTGTGATCCAAAGGTGCCAGCTGGGTATTTACAAATACTATGCTTAATTATAATTTATATTATAATTTAAGTATTAATGTCAATCATTTTATATTTAATTATTTATTTTATTATTTTATAATTCAAAACACCTGTTCTGTGTTGCAACAGACATACTAAATGTATCCATCTGGCTGATGATCTGAACTGGGGCTTATTACTGGGGTAGGGCTTATATTATGAGCATCCTGAAACGTTGTGCTAGGGCTTATTTTCCAGGAAATATGGTATGTGGAAGGGAATGCCTCACATTATTTGGCATAAACTAACAAAAGCATGGTATCCACACTGGAATCAAATGGAATTATGAAATAAAATATTTTATAGGAATTCATATATTTCTACAAAGATTAGTAGTTAGAAAATGACAGATGCTAAATCCCTATTCCAACTTACTTAATCAAGGAGAGAACTAGAAAGTTGTTACAATCAGTTCAAACAAGAATTTTTCTAACAGAGATCTTAATGGGTTATAGGAGGAATTACTTTGTGTTGTTGTGAACAGTAACAATTTGCATATCTGTTAACAGGAAATCTTTGCGTGACTGTCATTTTCCTACTGGTTACCTTCTGCCTCTACAGAAGTGTGAAATAGCTGTCACAGACCAATCAAAATCCCTGTAGGATTGGGTCATTCCTGGAGGCTCCAACATCCTGCTAAAAGGGTCTCCAGTAATCTCTGTTGCCCTCACAAAGCCTTATGGTTTTCCTTACCAGTGCTAGGATTTCAGAGCTAAAATACCCCTGGGAGGTTGGCAGACTATGAACCTATAGGCCAAATCCAGAAAACTGAGCAAAACAATTGATCTAGGTATTGTCTCTGACTGCTTTCCCCTACAAAGGCAGAGTTGAGGATTTATGATAGAAACCAAATGCTTCAGACCCTAAAATATTTACTGTTTGATCTTTCACAGAAAAGAATTGTCAACCTCTGCCCAAACTCCTAATTATTACCTGATTATCATGAGTACGGGAGCCTGAATATTGATTTTCCAGTGTACTTTTGCTTTTATTTACCGCGTTCCATATATGTACTCAAGTTATTGGATCCTGGTCATATTTATCTCCTCCATTTAGGAAATCCACGGAGCAGGGCCTACCCAGGATCACACATCTATTTAGAAGCTGAAATTAGAACCTATCTCCTCTCTTGCTCTTTCTACTACAATGCTTCTTTGCCCAAAGAGGGATGACGTCAGTTAGACAAATGGAGAGGTGATGAACATTAAGCGAAAACAACATGTAATTACCAGGGCATTATCAATACCATAATGAATGTGAATCTTGTCATTTTTCCCCAGTTCAACAATGTGGAATTCACACTCAACAAGCTTGTTACCCACTGGCATTTGGGGTTCCTGCTGCTCTCATGGCTGTATCCCTAAGTAAGTAGAAACTGCTTGGATTAATACAAGCTGGTGACCAGGTCAGACCCTACACTAATTATGGTGACTAAGCTTTTAAAGTCTACATAACAAATTGAAACAAAAAGTAGAGTGAAGAATTAGTATAAAGAGAGAATATGCTCTCTTACAGAGAAGAAAGTAAGGACTTACAGGAAAAAGAATCAACTGAGTTGGACATTTAAAGGTCTGGTACTATTTTAGGCAGATGAAGGTGCAGGTGATAGTCTACTAGGCTCGCTGAACCTATGGCTGAAAGCTTTTGGCCTTATTGACATTTCCTTACCTGCAGCTTGTTTTTAGGAATGGCAACCTGGTTCAATTGCCACTAAAGTAATAAGTTTCCATAATCTGTCCCCGCTAAATGTCTCTACCAGAAGTCCTTTCATCTAGAAGGTGCACAGGTGTGTGTTAGATGCATTCATTTGCATATTCTTGGCATTGGCTTTCGAGGAAAGGTGACGCTTCCTATGTGGGACCATCTGACTTGGAAGATGGTAGAACAGGGACACAGCCCAGTGGCCACCTCATGCCTTCATAGCCTCTTCTCCTGCTCTGCTGACAGAGCTGTCGGCAATGGCATCACTTTCTCCACTTTTTGTTTTCAGGTCTTACTGGTGTGGAACAGCCTCATTTTATCGCTTGCTCGTGTTGTAGCAATGTTGCTTTGTCTTACACTCCTGTGAGAGTTCAGTATTCTCCCCTTTTCAATATTTCTCTTCCCTTCCAGTATTCTTCAAATACTGCTGCACTCCCCTAAAAGGCTCCCGGGTGCGCTTCTTCTCTCTAATTCTGCCTGGTAGACAGATAGCATATTAAAAGGTCGTGTGTATGCCAGACACTGTATTATGCACCTTAGGAAAATTCTCTTTTAGACTGTATGTCATCCTTAAAGTTCTTCTTATGGAAAATTGAGAACAGACACAATCCTACACGCCAACACCACCTCTAGGAATTTCTGTGTATGAACTAGGCTTCAGAGTATCAGCAGCTGAAGGACCCCTCGGGCATGGTGGTGCGCACCTGTTAGCCCAGGTAGGGGGGAGCTGCAGCAGGAAGCTCCCAAGTGCAAGGCAGCTGGGCAGCTTAATGAGACCCTGCCTCAAAATGACAGCTTTCAGTTTTCTAAAGGACTAAGGGTGTAGGTCAGTGGTAGAACACTTGCCTTGCATGCTCCAGACCCTGGATTCAATCTCTAGTACTGGACAAAAAGTTTTTTAAAATTAAAATGTTAGTTGGTAAAAGAAAATGTGGACTTAGTCTATTAGACCTCTTTACCCCGAATGTGCATTTCTGCCTTGAGGAAGCCTGGCATCAGGTAAGGATAAGCAAATGTCTCCTTGGTCAGCCATGTATATAGTGAGGATTGAACTCAGGGTGGTCACGCTGAGCTACATCCCCAGCCCTTTGTATTATTTTCAGACAGGGTCTCACTGTGTCACTAAGTTGCCCAGGATGGGCTTGAACTTTCGATCCTCCTGCCTCAGCTTCCCAGAGTGCTGGGATTACAGGTGTCTCTTCTTCATTAAGGAAACCAAGTGTAGAATTCAAGTAAGCCATTCTTGTTTTGTAGTTTTTGAATTGTGGTATTGGACAATCAGAAATCCTACTATAGGGGCTGTTTTCAGAGTCTCCTGCAAAGTGCTTTTTTTCTAATTGATTCTCACAATATGGCTTTTGCTAACAAAGTCCATGGAAGAATGGCTTCATTGCAAAGGTGCTTCCAATTTTTGTAAAACAAGCTACAGATGCAATTAATTGTAACTGTGCTTCTGTATAGTGACCGTAGGAAAAAAATTCTACCATATGATTGTTTCAACAGATTAAGTGCTTTTGCTTGAATATTAAAAAGAAAAATGGTAAGAATATTTTTCCTGCCACTATAGCCAGAAAATTAATGCTGTGCTTGTCTGCAGAATAATGCATGAATCCTGTACATGAAAGCATCTACTCCTTTTGTCTCCCTTTAAATAGAACTTGTGCTTAAATTGCTGTACTGGGTCTGTGAGCTGCCATACATTCTGGGAAATTGATAGATCATACTAGGCTTAAATGTTTATATGGTGGAGCACAGACATAACATTACTCAGAGGGTTTATGATTGTTAGGCTCAAAAGCACATCCTCATGTAATGGCTCACAGCTGTAATCCCAGCCCTCAGAGGCTGAGGTAGGAGGATCCCCATGAGTTCAAGACCCGCTTGGGCTATGTAATGAATTTAAGTCCAGCCTGAACTACATAGTGAGAACCTGTCTCAAAAAACAAAAAATATTCTCAACTGTGAGATAAACAGGTAAGCCATTGTATAAATAATCCAGTTATTTCTAAACAAGATTATTACTCAAATAAAAGCACATCTCTCAGGCCACAGGTAGCTCTGGCAAATGCTACATTAACACCCCTCCTTTGTTCCATCTAGTTGTATTTGTTACCGGCAGTCGGATGTATAAGAAGTTCCAGCCACCGGGCAACATCATGGGTAAAGTGGCCAAGTGCATTGGTGTAAGTATTTCCATAACCCTTTCTTGAGGCGTCGACTCACCCCAGAATCTCATACCTCCTTTCAGTTAAAATTCAATTCTTTCTCTTTCCCTTAAACATATCTTTAGTGTTCTTAACTATTTTGATCAGCTTTAATTATAAACTTCTTATATGGAAAAGCACACAGACAGAACTCAAGAAAGGAAGAATAGAAGTGGTTTGGTTTTTTTTTTGGTACGGGGGATCGAACTCGGGTCCTTGCACTTGTGCAGCAGGCTGCGAAACCACTGACCTAAATCCCCGGCCCCTGGAAGTGGTTTTTGAGCTGAAGTAAGATCAGTGGGCAAAATGACTCTTTCTCTATCACATTGGCACCCAGTGCCTGATGTTTTTCAGAGAAACAAAAATGGGCCACTCCATTTGGCACTGTATATCAAGAGTAATGAAACCGTGAGGTCAATGATGCTATTTGAAGGAATTAGGCTAGTAATATAATATATGTAAGGTATATAATATAATAATAGGTTAAAGTAATATTTTAAAATGAACATAGATTCACATACCAAGAATATCAATGGAACACACTTGTCATCCCAGCTACTCATGGGGCTGAGGCAAGAGGACCACAAATTCGAATCTAACTTGGCCAGTTTAGCAAAACCCTGTCCCAAAGATAAAAAGGGCTCCGATGTATGATCTATATCCTGTTGCCTTTTCCCCACCCCCTGGTGGCCTGACTCCCACTTTGCTGCGGCCTCATTCCTGTTCCTCACAAAATGTTTTTTATTTCTGTGAATTTAATACAAACTTCACCAGTTCAAAATAAAATAAAATAAATAGGACTGGGTAGTAGCTCCATTAAGAGTCCCTGGGCTCAATCCCCAGTATACAAAAAATAAGAATATCATTGTAATATATTTTGGCAAGAATTTAAGCCCACCAAATTGCTGAACATAGGAAAGTGATGCTTAATTTGCAGAACATCTCTGGCATCTCACATAGCCATCACGAGTCTTGTTTTCAAAGAATCTGGTAATAGGGATGTGCAGAATTTTGTTTCTTGCATATGCATCTATTGAAATATAGGAACACTTATAGGCAGGCAAGAAATGTTGAAAGTAGGAATCTTTAGAAAACAGAATCAAAAATTTTTTCCTTTACATACCTTTTTAGTGAATATATGTGTCATAGAACCGTATGACCTGCATCCTACAGCTTTGAGTTAATGCCTTGTGGTCACATACATTCCCCCGCCACCAACTTCACTCCCTCTTGCTGCTGTATCACTGCAAGTGTGCTGTGTGCACGCTAGTGCATTTTCTGATCAGTGTTACCCTCAATTGAAATATATGCTCAATGCGTTGGTTATTTTATTGACTGGATTATAAGAAATCACTGATATTTAAAAAATTTTTGTCGCTTGCTTGCTTTCTGTCTGTCTGTCTGTCTGTCTGTCTTTGCTTAGGATGAAACCCAACCCAGGCCCTTGCACATACATGCTAGACAAGTTCCCTACTTTTATTTTCTTAAAATGTATTTCTGAGGGTTTTTTGATCTTAAATTTTTTGAATAATGCTCAATTCAGTTACCAGAAAGATTTTGAACGTTTGGAACAACCTAGTATGTAAATTGAATTTTTTTAAATATGAAATTTGAATTTTAGAAATATGAAATGAAAGACAGGTCATATGTTTCTGATAAAAAATTTAGCAATTAAATTGAGATAGGTCATAAGTGGACATAATCTCCTTGAATTTTAAAAGTTTTTGATGAAAAAATAATGTAAAGATTCTCACTAATTTTTTTTTTTTTTTTTTTTGCTGGGGATCAAACTCGGGTCCTTGCGCTTGCGAGGCAGGCGGCGACACCACTGAGCTAAATTCCCGGTCCTATTCTCACTAATTTTTAATAGATTATATATTAAAATCATATCTAGGGTTTATTGAGTTAAATAAGATATATTTTAAATGAATTTTATTTGCTTTCCTTTCATTTGTTAATTTTGCAACTAGAAAACTTAACTGAAAATGTGTGTTGTGTTGTGTTTCTACTGAACGCACTTCTCCAAAGGGCCTGGAGTAGGTGGGGACAGTGACTCTGTTTACCCTGAAACATCTTAATTAGAAGGAAACTAAAGACAAATGTCTCAGCCTGTGCCTGTTAGCATACTCAGTATACCGAACATACAATTTCATATTTTGCTTTTCTCACTGATTTTTCCATTAAAATGTGTGTAATTGCAATGTGTTTCCCTGATGATGTTGTTGATTCTATTTTGAAATTTTGTTTTTCCTTCCTTCTTTCAGTTTGCCATCAAAAACAGGTTTAGGCACCGGAGTAAGGAATTTCCCAAGCGGAAGCACTGGCTGGACTGGGCTAAAGAGAAATACGAGGTACGGAACCATTCTTACTATGGCACTTCCGGGTCCTCCAGCGAGCACTTCTGAAATCACAGCTCTTTACATTAACTCTACAAGGGCATAGTTATCAGTGATACCCCCTCACCATTATGAGCACATTAAATAAGACTATGCCTAAATTTATTTTTTTCACTTTTAGTTTTTAAATGTGTTTGCAGTGCATAATGATTACATTCTTCATGGGGAGTTGGTATATGTACATAATGTTTTCTTTTTTAAAGTTGAGAACTTGATAAACAATGGATATATTTATCTGAAATTATTACCTTTTCTTAGTTTTTCATATGGTATAACTGCCCTTAATTATATGTAATTATGATTATATAACTTTAGTTTGAACACGGAAGAGGTAAGGAGTGGTGATGGCATTTATAGTTAGTGGGATTTACATTTTGCAAACTGGAGTAGTAAATTACCTCCTAACCGGATGTTTTCACTCATCTTTTCAATAGTTATCTAACGTTGCCTGCGATGGTGTTCTTTGGGACAATTAATCACCTCCTAGTTTGTCTCTAGATGCAAATGTCTAACTCTGAAATGTACCTTGGCTTTGTGAGTGACACAAATCATTTCATCTTTCCTCCCTATAGGAGCGGCTTATCTCTCAAATTAAGATGGTTACAAGGGTGATGTTCCTTTATATTCCGCTCCCCATGTTCTGGGCCTTGTTTGATCAGCAGGTAATGTTTCTGTGTTTAGCAAACATACTCTGGGTTCTACCATGTACAGAGCCATACTTCATAGTTAGCTCCTAAAAATGTTCCATTCCAGTTTCTTTTTTTCTGGATTTCACTTATTGGTTATATCACATTGAGTTTATCTGTAGAAAAAAAAAAAAAAGAAACAATTCTTGAAGCTTCTGTTCACTGTTGCAAGCAATAAGGCAAGTGAGGCAAATGAGGCACAGTCAGGAAATTAGCTTTGTGGGAAATTTTATCAGCATCCAGGACTCCTGCCAGTCAAAACTGAGGGGAAAGAGAGCTTGTTTTCTACTGACCCAGCAAGATAAAAAGATGTCCTGCCTTGGATGGGATCCATGGATGTTGAGACCGACAGGTCTTGATGTCTTCCTCAAAATGGAATGCTTGGGCTAGAAGTGCCATCAGGGATGTGACCAAAGTCATCTCCCCCAGCGCAGTGACCCAGCCCAGCAGGGTGACTGGTTGCTCTGCTCTTCCTACCCACTGTAAGGCACACATTGGAATCTTGCACAGTAGTGCTAGGCAACTCAATGCACAGTGCTTAGGAGCTGAAGAAAATAGGACAGTATTTCTTTTATTTCTTTTAGAAACTGAAGTTTTAAAAAAAGGAAACTATGAGCGTATGTGTTTTTATCGTACGGGAAGGCTACTGTAAGTGTAAATCATCCCTTGGGAAAAGACTGAGCATATACATTAATCTCCTTACTTGTGAGCATGAGATGTAGGGGCAGGGAAGTGGCCCTGCGTGCCAGATAGGAGCCTACCTCGCCTACTGCTGGGTGACTTGGCATCAGAACTCCTAGCCCTTCTGGAAAGGTCATGATAACCCAGCTTGAGGCTGTAAGGCTCAAATTGGGGCTGGGTATGAAGTGCTGGGTGACTGGTATATGTTAAGAATGTGAAGGGGCAGATTTCTTTCTATGAAGTCCGCCTGGTGGACACACACGATGGGTTCACATTAAAGCCTTTCTGTGTTGACATCCACAGAAATCATCAGTTGTGCAGTTTTGTTTGCTCCATGCTGACCCAATCAAAGCAGGCCATTTATTTTAATGAAAAGGAAAAAGCTTTATTCAGAGCCAGCTCCAAGGAGATGGAGGGGCCTCCTGTGCCTCCAGTCACCATCTGGCTTTGTCTAGGTGTGCAGGGGTCTTTTATAGTCGGGGACAGAGGCGAGGGTACAGGACAGATAGTACACATCTCCAGGCTTGCTTTATCCTCCCAGCTATGTCCAGCTCTATTCCTCCCTTCCCTGGGGAAAGCAGAGGGGGTCTGGCCTCCCGGGGCCAGTGTCTGCATATTCTGTCCTTCATGGGGCTGCGGACAGGAGGGGCTTGTACACCCAGCAGGAGGAATTTTGCAGGAGCTGCTCATCTCTAAAAGGAGAAACTGTTTATCTCTAAAAAGAAAAAATCTAACTCCTAAGAGATCCTTTTTACCGTGCCTGTTACAGGATCACCGCTTACTATCCGGCAAGTTAACTGTCTCTGGGCTGCTGAGATTAGGATTCACACCATCTCGAGGGGATCCATGTTAAGCCCTCTAGACATTAAATGTGGCTCCTATCAATCAGAGTGGACTTTGCTGAGAGTACAGAGCTGTTTTCACTCTGCAGGTGGCAGCAGCTTCCAACCATGCTCTGGCGAGCCTTTCTAACTCCAAGGACAGCTTCGAGTCCCAGCAGCAGTGTGCGTGTCCTCATGAGGGCTGTGGCTCTGTATGTGGTGTCCCTGGTGTAACAGAAATGCAACTTCTTTCTCTCTACCTTGTGTTATTGTGGAGCTGGGAGGCCAACTTGATGTTTAAAACTTTCAATCTCAGGGCCGGGGATTTAGCTCAGTGGTTCCCTCGCTTGCCTAGCAAGCACAAGGACCCGAGTTCGATCCCTGGTACCAAAACAAAACAAAACTTTAAATCCCATAACTTTTCAGGCCTCATTTGTGATTTTAAAAAGACTTGGGAAATTTTTAAAAACCTGTTGCCAACTGATACAAAAATGTGTTCATTTTGAAGGGCTCCAGGTGGACACTGCAAGCGACAACTATGACTGGGAGAATTGTAAGTTTGGGATCTCGTATTTTACCTTCCTTGGTCACTGCTCCTTTGTTTTGGTCCCTTTGTCCTCTTTCTCCTTCCTTTCATGGTGTTTTTCAATGAGATTTCTCTTTTCTTTCTTTGCAGGGCGCTATTGAAATCCAGCCGGATCAGATGCAGGTAGGAGAAAATTGCTAAGTTGCTTCCGGAGCCCCAAGTGGTCCTTGAGGCAGCGCTAACCTCCTCTGTTTCCCCTGCAGACTGTGAACGCCATCCTGATTGTAATCATGGTCCCTATCTTCGATGCTGTGATCTATCCTCTGATTGCCAAATGCGGCCTCAATTTCACGTAGGTTCTGGGTTGGTCTGGGCTAGTACAGGTGCCAGTTTTCTGGGGCTTTGCCCGGGAACCACACTCCCTCTGCTTCTGGCACATCAGGGCAAGGA
This sequence comes from Heterocephalus glaber, assembly GCF_000247695.1. The sequence continues at coordinate 12,381,108 of NW_004624793.1, forward strand.
CGCCTTCTATCAGTTGATGGGATTTTTAAAGAAATGAATTACGATTTTTTTTGTCAATGTTTTTAAAATGCCTTTAAAAATAAAGGTTCTGGGCTGGGGATTTAGCTCAGTGTTTCCGGTGCCTGCTGTGCAAGCTCGAGGTCCCGAGTTCGATCCCCAGTACAAAAAAAAACATACACACACACAAAATAAATAAATCAAGGTCCTAGCCAGGTACATGGTGTACACCTCTAATCTCAGCACTCTAGGAGGCTGAGGCAGAGGATTGCAAGTTTGAGCCCAGCCTGGGCAACTGAGAAGTTTAGTGAGACCCTGTCTCAAAAGGAGGCGGGGAGTACTGGGGATGCAACTCGATGCAAAGGCCCTGGGTTCAATCCCTAGTACTGCAAAAACTAAACCAAACTAGATAAAAACTTTTTTTAAATTCTACAAATTGTGCCTGAAAAAGCCTCTAAGGCTATCTTATGTATGTACGGTCAAAATATACAATGAATGTTTAAATTTTTAAAATGTTTGTTCTAGTAGAAGATTCATTGCCACTAATCACCCCTCAAAATATCCCCCCTCACTTTGAGCACACTTATCTCATTGTTCTGACCACTTTCTGAAGCAGTTCTAGAAGTCTCTTTTGGGTCTTTAAGAGATGTGCCAAAAAAAAAAAATTCAGAATGAATTCAAAATCAAAAGGACCATGGGCCAGGGATTTAGCTCAGTGGTTTTGCCACCTGCTGCACAAGCACAAGGATACAAGTTTGGTCCCCGGTACCAAAAAAAACAAAAAAACAAAAAAAAAAACCATGAAAGGTAAACGTTCTGAATCAAGGCAGCCATGACAGCACAACTAAAGACACTCATGAAAGAGGACTTCCAGATCTGCTTCAGAAAGTGACAAGAAGGATGGGATAAAGGTGTTCAAAGGGAGAGGGAGTTAATGGCAATGGGTCTTTTACTGTAATAAATACTTCTTTAAAAATTTTAAGCATTCACCATATTTTTTAATCATACCATGTGGTGATAAAATGTGAGCTACAATCCTGAGTATCACCTCAACTGTTGTTTCTAGAAATTAAACATAAAAGTGCAAATGAGAAGTGGTATCCATCTGCTTCCCTTAGCCCTGGTCACAGATACCGGAATGAGAGACATTTCCTAGTGCCTGCCCATTGCAGGGAACCTGGTTGCACCAGAGGAAGGTGGGAAGGTGTCTTTTTTTTTTTTTTTTTTTGGTACCGTGGATTGAACTTGGGACCTTCTGCTTGCAAAGCAAGTGCTGGAACCACTGAGCTAAATCCCTGGCCCAGGAAGGCGTCTTTTGAAGCTTATCCTTAGCATCTCTGTGAGAAGCTGTCTGAGGTTTGCTTTCTTCTTGTATCCATCAGCTCCCTGAAGAGGATGACAGTTGGAATGTTCCTGGCTTCCATGGCCTTTGTGGTGGCTGCCATTGTGCAGGTGGAAATTGATGTGAGTCTTCTTTGAGTTTCCAATATCCTTTCCTGGTGGGTTTGGGGGAGCACGCAGAATCTTTCTCCAGAACTAAGAGGACTTGGGGACACCAGGGTCTCTCCCTATATACAGTTCCAGGCCATGGAGCTACAGAATGGTATGGGGCGAGGGTCAAAATAGTCCCTTTCCATCCATGAACACTGGATTCTCACACTGCAGAGGCGCAGCGGGAAGAGGGTTGAATGGGTACTCTCCTTTAGAAGAAGAAAGGTATGCAAACAGCTTCCATTTACAATCCAGTTTTCATCAAGAAGGAAGTTTATGGTTCTTTGCAATCTCAACGTGCAAGAAATCTGATAAAGTTTGTCATTCACTAACAAGCAACACTTCAAAGTATGCACATAGTCTTTGTGATGGAAATACACATTTTTGGATGCTGATGTCTCTAATAACGGTTAGCCCCTAAGCTAATCCACATCTTTTGGACTCGCAGTGCACTAAACTAATCTCCTGATGTTGTTAGCATGAGATCACGTCTTAGTTCCAGAAGTAGGTGTTGTGTGGTTCGTGAAACATGAGGTGAGAGGGTTTCTCTCTGTCTCTTAGTCTCTCTGTTCCCAACCTTCTCTTTCAAGTTCTTTCAAATTAAAAAATGTTTTAAAAATTAAATTGTGATAAATGCAACATGGAATTTAGCATCTTGCCCCTTTCTAAGCGGCGTTACACACGTTCATCTTGTTGTGTCCCCACCCAACACCCTTTTTCGTCTTCCCAAACTAAACCTCTGTGCTCATTAAACAACTCTCCGTCTCTCCTTCCCCCAGACTCTGGCATCCACCATTCTACTTTCTGTCTGTACAAATTTGATTTCTCTAGGCACCTCAGATAAGCAGGGTCATGGAGTATGTGTCCTTTTGTGATTGGCTTGTTTTACTCAGCACAATGTCCTCAAGGCTCACCCACAATGTGGCATGTAACAGGATCTCTTTTCTTTTTAAAGGCTGAATAGTATTCCATGGTGTGGACATACCACATTTTCTTTGTACACCCATCTGTGCATGCACACCTGGATTCCTTCCACCTCTTGGCTACTGGGCACAAGCCTGCTCTGAGCATGGGTGTGCTCATTCTCTTGCTCATGGCTGGCTTTGTGGGAAAGGAATTGTGGGTAAAGTGGAAGTGGATTGCTTTGGTGGCACTGGATTTGAGAAAGAGCATTGTAAAAGAGAAAAAGAGAGAAGAGAGAGAGAGAGAGAGAGAGAGAGAGAGAGAGAGAGAGAAGAAGCCCTGAGCCCAGACCTGGAGGCCCGAGGCTGAAAGCATTTGTGAGAAGATGGTCACATTCGGGGCTGAGGATGGGCTCGGAGGACAGGGAGGGATCAGGTGTCAGATCCAGGCTTGCTGCCAAGTGAGCTGCTCTCTCAGGCTGTGGCTGCTCTGACCCCAGACACGGGCTTAACACCCAGCATTCTCGGAGCTGGAGGTGCCAGGCAAGGCCAACACAGGATCTTTCCAATGCCCTCCAGTGCCCTTTTCTCTGGTCGCCATGAGGTCAGATAAGTGGCCACAGGCATAGCAGGGGTGTTTCCACATCCCTGCCAGCACAGCTTTGGATGGCTAGAAGGAAGGGGACTTCAGGACGCAGATGAAAATGACCGTCTGCATCACATCGAAGACCTCACTGTCAATTTTTTCTTCTTTTGCACAGAAAACTCTTCCAGTCTTCCCCGAAGCACACCATGTCCAAATTAAAGTCTTGAATATTGGAAACGATAACGTGACTGTATCTTTTCCTGGAGAAACAGTGACCCTGGGCCAGATGTCTCAAGTAAGTGAGCACAGGGAATTGCAACCTTCTTTCGTGCCTTCTGACCTGAGTCATGATAGGATTTGGAGAAGCAGCTTGTCGTAGGCCTGGTACAAATCTGCCCGGAAGCACAATGCCTCAGTCTCTTGCTCTCTCGCTGGCCCTGCTCGAGATCAATGTACCTCTGACTTGAATCTGTGTACCGACCGCCTTGCAGCTTGTAAGGATGCAGGTTCTGTTCTGTTTTGTTTTGTTTTTTGGTGTTTTTGAGACATAGTCTCGCTATGTTCAAGGTCAGGCTGGGCTTAAACTCACCATGTAGTAGGCTGGCCTCAAATCTGAGGTGATCCTCCCCCCTCAGCTTCCCAAGTGCTAGAATTATAGGCATGTACCACCATGCCTGTCTAGGATGCAGATTCTGAATCAGCAGATCAGAAACACTGCATTTCTGCAGGCTCCTGGGTACTGCTGCTATAAAAAAAAAATCCATGGGACCCGGGATTTAGCTCAATGGTTCCACCACCTGCCTCATAAGCGCAAGGTCCCGAGTTCAATCCCCGGTACCAAAAAAATTAAAATAAAAAATCATGCTTCAAGTAGCAAGGAAGGGCAGTGGTTCAAAACTGGGTGATTGTGTCCCTTGGGAACATTTGGCAATTTCTGGAGACTCTTTTGTCATTGCAACTAGAAATGTCCTGTTGGTGCCTCATATGTAGAAGTGGAGATGCTGACATAACAAAGAATTAGCTGGCCCAGGGTCAACAGTGCCAAGGTCAGGAAACCTTGCTCTACGTGGTCGTATTCTGGATTAGTTGTTCCCAACCTTGAGTTCATATTGGAGTCACCCAGAAAGCTTGGAAAACACTGATAGCTGGGTCCAAACCCCAGAGATCTTGGTGTGACTGCTCTCATTCCTACTCAGCCAGAGTTGGAACCACTGCCTTTGACCTTGCCAAGCTAGTGACCCTGAAGAAGGTTAAACACGCATTCGTCAGCCCAATACTGGCTGCATGGGGGCTGTTGCTCTTCCTCTGCTGCTGTTCTTTGCCCAGTGCCAGAAATAATTTCCATGCCATTAATTGTCATGAAACAAAAGTAAAATGCTTGGTGGAAAGTAGAATTCCCATGGTAATGCTAAAAAGCTTCATAGCAGAATCCGTGAGGTTGAAGCGATACGTGTCAGCTCTCCATAAGGCATTGTCAGTGGGTAAGAACGTGAACTTGGACAGCTGGAATGCCAAGTAACTGGGCCATTACAGTGTTTGAAAGTGCAAAACAGGACTCTGTGATTAACTGTGGCTCCTTCCACCCATTGACAGACAGATACATTTATGACTTTTGATGTAGACCAACTGACAAGCATCAACGTGTCCTCCCCTGGATCACCCGTCACGGGGGTGGCCCAAGACTTTGAGCAGGGCCATCGCCACACCCTCCTAGTGTGGGGCCCCAGTCACTACCGCGTGGTGAGTAGCTGACATCTCCATCTGACTGCTGTTTGTGAAGCCGGAGGCCTGACTTTTATTGGTGTGACTTTGTTTTACTTCTATGTGGTATTATATCTTTTGACTTCTAGTTAAAATTGGACTGGTAGATGGAAAGGGTTAAATACTAATTAAAAATTTTAAAAAGAGTCGAGCAGGATATGGTGTGTGTGTGTGTGTAATTATGCCGTTAATTTTCTTGGTCTTTTGCTTAATTAGAGAGCTATTGACTTTGGTCTAAGTTCTTGGAAATTAGTATTCTTTGGAAACATTGGAAATCAAGGATCAAAAGTACTAAAGGCTCCTGTCAGCCTGAAAAAATAGAGCCCTTCAAATGTAATAAAATTATGCCCTTAGCTACTAGGTTAAGGGTTGACATCACTGTCCTCAAAGGCTGAAATGTTAATGTGAATTTATTTTAAGGAATTCAATATCAGAAATGTTTTTATATTACTGTTTGCTCTCCTCAGGTAAAGGATGGGCTTAACAAGAAGCCAGACAAAGGAGAAAATGGAATCAGGTATGAATATTTCTTTAAAATTCGAGTTATATTACTTTCTGATGGAAATGATGCATGCCCATAGTAAAATTCAACTGTAATAAGAGTATAAAATGAGAGTATGGGGCCTATCCTAAGAGTGTAAGGCTGGTGCAATCGATTTTTAAAAATTAATCCATATAATCTTTCATCTAAATAAACTAAAGAGGAAAATCCACATCCTTCTTATCAACTGATGCAGAAAAAGCAGTCAACATCCATTTATGATGAAAACTAAGGTAATTAGGAATGTAAGAGTTTCCTTACCCTTAAGAAGGACACCTACAAAAAACTTTCCTGGAAAAAGTCTAATGCTGTCCCCTAAGATCAGGAACAAGAACAAGATACTACTCTCCCCATTTCTATTCCACATCCTTCTGGATGCCAGAGGAACGAGATAAGAGAAAGACACAAAAACATGTAGATTAGAAAGGAAGAAATAAAGCTGTCTCTACTTAACAGGTGACAACTGTCTACATAAAAAGTATTTGGGACTCTACTCGAACCAAGGTCACAAGAGGCAAGAGTGACAACAGCAAAAATTCACCCTATTTCTCTGTACAAAATGAGCAATCAGAAAGTGAGATTTTAATACCCTATCATTGGCACTATCTCCCCCCAAAGCATGAAGTGTGTAGTATACATTGACCAAAAATGCCTTGTTCTCATCTCACTCTTGGCTCAGGGGTTGAATGCCGACCTTTTCTCCCAGGGCTCTGATGCCTCATCTCTATTTCCTTCGTACCTGCTGCGCTCACTTGTTCCGACGGGGAAAATGTGTTTGCAGTCTTTGTCACTTATTTCATCTTCTCAAACTCGGCAACTTCTTTCTCGTTGGCATTTCCAGATCCCTCTGCAGTGTAACTAAATATGGGCATTTTATTCAGCTCAGCACGACAAAGACTTTTCAGATTTTTTTGTTCCTTCCTTCATTTCCTTTGTTTCCTTTATATGAGTTTGCCAGAACTACCATGACCAAGTACCCCAGAATGGGTGGCTCACTTGCACAAAAAGCTGTGTCCTCACTGTTCCTCTGGCTGGAAGTCCAAGATCAAGGGACCAGCAAGGTGGGTTTCTTCCGAGGCAAGGCCTCTCTCCGTAGCTCGCAGACGGTCATCTTCTGGATGTGTCTCCACATGGCCTTTCCTCTATGCATGCCCAGGTCCTAATCTCCTTTTCATATAAAGACACCAGTCATGTTGGTTTAAGTCCCACCCTAATGAAAATTTTTTTAAATTTTATTTTATTTTATTTTATTTTGTGAGACAGAGTCTCTCTATGTAGTTTAGCCTGACCATCAACTTACTATGCAGCCCAGGCTGGTCTCAAACTCATAACAATCCTCCTGCCTCAGCCTCCTGAGTGCTGGGATTACAGGTGTGCACCAGCACTCCCGGCTCTCATTTTACCTCTTTAAAGACCTCACCAAATAGTCACATTTTGAGGCACTGAGAGTTAGGGCTCCAACGTGGATTTGGAAGGGTTACACTTCAGGCCTGAACACCTTGTTTCAGATCTCTGGGATTGTCCCTCTGTCCTACCCGCACACCGAGACACAGCTGCCCCAGGGGATCTGGAAGGAAATATGCTGCTGATGGTCACCTACCTGGTCGTTCCCGGACCTTTGCATTTGAGTCTGAGCTGGAATCCCCACGGGGGTTTCCTTTTTGCCTTGGAGTGAGGATGTCATTGCTTTGGTGGAAATTTTGAGCAGTTCAGATTGTGGTATCCTCTTTGATCTGGTACTATAAAAACGCACCAGAAAAAAAAGCTTATAAAAGCTTAATTATTTAAAAAGATTTTCTTTGATGAAATCTTGAAAAAGAAGAGAGATGTGTGAGTTTAGTAATATATCACCCCCCACCACCATGTGGTAAAAGATAAATGAGAAACTTTTTTCTACTAACTGACAACATCAAATCCTTAATGGATCAAAGATTTTATTATTTCAGTAATGCCTTAGATTTCAAAAAGGGGAAGCTCTAAAAAATGGTTATCAGAAAATAAATAGAAAAACTTCAATAATTTCATGAAGTCAGACTTCTGAGTAATATGTGAATTAAAGGAAGACTATACAAATTTTCAGCCAATGAAATCCTTTTGATTACATGGTATCGGTAATTTGCAAGATTTAAACAATTACCTTAAATTGGCCTTTAAAGGGGCAATTCTTCTGGTCAAAAATGAGTTGAAAATTTGATGTTTATCTTTCTTATGTATTCTTAAACATTATATCAGTACATATTATATGTATTCATAAATACTATGTTGTAATATTATAGATAATATAAAACCTATTATTTTAATACTTAGCCATATTGATATGTACTTCTCTTATCCATTCACTTTACCATTGTATAGTATTCCACTGCATAGGTATACTACAATTTATTTATCCATTCTACCATTCAAGAAAATTTGTTATTCCCATTTTGCCAAACAATACCACAACCCACATTCTTACCTGTTTCTTTGTCCATATATAGGAAGCTTCTCTAGGGCAGTAGCCTTTAAACTGTTCATCATACCTAATAAAAATATTTTGAACATGTACCCCAGATGTATGAATATGATATCCTTTACAAATTACATATAAAAACCACTGTATCAAATTAATATGTGTTACAAAGCTGATGAAACTTGGCCACATTTTATGGGCATAAACTTTAAATTGCTCTTTACAGAACTTAAATGTGCACTATTATTTCTTGTTCTCTGCTTTTGATGATCTGCTATGAGCCTTCACTTACCTATTTGGTAGGGGAAAAATCAACTGGTCTTATTTTAGGCAGCACCCGCTCATCTGTTTAGTACTACAAGAGTTTCAGAGCCTTCTACAGCCGGCACCATTTAAGGAAGTGATCTCTAATCATCTGCCCTCTCTGCCCACCACCTTTGTGGTCCTAGGAAGGCAGAGGACTCACTTGGTTCCGTGTGAGGCTTAGGCATGGGGGACTTGGCAGACTGGAAGCCCTGGGACTAGGGTCAGAGCCTGTTGGGTATCCACTCCTTCCTGCATTTCAGCAGGGTCCTGGTCATTGTCACCCCAGAGCCACACTGGTCTCTACCATCTGAGAGCAATTTCTTGAAACTGCCTCTTCAATCCTTCCCAAGGTCCTCCTCTGCCCCTGGCTCCTGGATGTAAAGGAAACAATGGTTTTGCTCCTCACCCCTTGAAAGAATCCTGGCCCAGGATGTCTTCTAGGTACAGGGCAACTTCCGGTCTTGGTCCTTCACCTCTTTAACACTAAAGCTTTTGGAGCAAGGAGCACCAAGGCATGGCTGCCTATTGGATGGGGCAAGGACCAGTGTTTATTTCCATGCCTATTTACTTGTCCCCAAACACCACTGAGCTAGTAATAGCTAACCTTCTGCCTTTAGGCACTAGGAATTTTCTGCAAGCATCTTCAGTTCCTTCAAAAATGGTAGCATAAGGCTGGGGATTTAGCTCAGTGGTTCCACCACCTGCCTCGCAAGCACAAGATCCTGAATTCAATCCCCAGTACTAAAAAAAAAGGGAAAAAAATGGTAGCATAGCCCAATGTCAGGTGCATGTCCTGTGATCTAGAATAAATCATTCCACTGTTCAGTTACAAGACAGGTGGTTTTCTGTTTCAGATTTGTAAATACTTTTAACAACGTGGTCAACATCACAATGAGTGGGAAAGTTTATGAAGATGTCACCAGTCATAATGCCAGCGAGTATCAGTTTTTTTCTTCTGGCATGTAAGTACCTTTCCTGGACACTTTGCTCTGAATTCAAGGGTAGGGCCGGGATGTAGCTCAGCGGCACAGCACCAGTCTGCCAAGTATGAGGCCCTGAGTTCGATTTCCGGTACCAAAAAACCCCCACAAAAATGAAATTCAAGGGTATCAAGTGGTTTTTTTTTTAATACACTGAGACTTATAATGTCAAGACTGTTAACCTCTATTATTCTTTCTCTTAATAGAAAAAGCTTCACGATTAGCTCAACAGAGTTTCCAGAGTCATGTCCACGTGATTTTGAATCTTCCAACCTTGAATTCGGTGGTGCTTATACCTACGTAATTGAAAGGCAGGTCAGTAACAGTCCATCCTATCAGTTCTACTCAGCCTTTACTGGCATGAACTCTTGCAAACATGTAGGACATCCTCATGATATGACTAGATGAGTATTAGGATCTATATTGGAAATGGTCAGAATTAATTCAACTCACCACTACTTCTTCAATTTATCATTGACCAAAGTTAACCACTAGAATAAAATTCAGCAGACTGACTTACATGGATTAGAAGTTCATGTTGACCAGTATCAGATGCTTCCTTATGGACTATAAACATGGACTTTAGGAACTTATACTTCAGAGAGGTAGCAATGTTTTAAACAAAGCTGACTTCCAATCTACTCTCATTTAAGAGGAAAATATTAGTGAACACATTTTCAATCCATCCAACGCTGTCCCATCACAAGTAGAAAAGGCAGTGTTGAACACTTACGTTTAAACAGTGTACTTTCTTATTAAATTGTACATTACCCTAGAAGGTCAAACTCAATGTCCATTTGAACAGTTGTTCTAGAAGCAATCTTGACTTCAATTTCAACTTCTTGCCTTTGCCTTCGTGGTCTAGAGTAACGGCTGCCCTGGAATAAAGCAATTTGAAGATATCTCGCCCAACACAGTCAACATGGCTTTGCAAATCCCGCAATATTTCCTTCTCACCTGTGGCGAAGTGGTCTTCTCTGTCACTGGACTGGAGTTCTCATATTCACAGGTTTCTCGTTTATTTTTTTTTAACCACTCTTCTCCTAACCCCCTACCTTCAAGAATGCTTCTGAGACTTAATTTAAATCTTGAATTGCTGCATGTTTATAGTTTTTCTTTTTTTTGGTACCAGGGATCAAACTCAGGTCCTTGAGCTTGCGAGGCAGGTGGCGGAACCACTGAGCTAAATCCCCAGTCCGTATAGTTTTTAAAAATTCTAGAAAAGCACTGTATCCTCCACAGAGCAAGGTTTTTGAGATTTGAGAAAGATCACAGGGCCTTTGCTGAGTAAGAACACTAGCCGGGTAGCTTTGTGAGTGCGTACATTCATATGTGTCTGTATTCCTGTGGTCACTCTAGCACTTTGCATCCTCGGCTGGGAGTGTAGCTCAGTGGTGGAGCCCTTGGCCAGAGAATAAGGCCCTGGGTTTGATCCCCAGCACTTTAAAAAAATAAATAGAGAGTATAGAGTCCTAAGTAAAAACACTATATTAATGATTGTCAGTAGAGTCACGGTAGTAGATTAAACAGCCAAATGGTACCAACTACTCAAAAATGTGCTCATTATAGATCTGTGTCCTCATAGTAGTTAAGGCTCAGTGAAGGTCAGTGTAGCTCCTAACGAACATGTCAAATAAGGTCTAGCTTTAAGAATAAGCTAAAACATATTGCTTTCAAATATATTTGACAGATGAGGCACCTGATAACCTGATACCCAGGTTATAGGTTAAGTTTCTGAACTATTTTATTAAAACTGCAGTTATGATCATTGTATCCCACGATTTCTCGTACCTTCAATTATGGTAGTTAAGGGCTGGGGATGTAGCTCTGTGGTGCCGTGCCTGCCTGGTAAGTGCAAGGTCCTGAGTTCAACCCCTGGTACTGCAAAAAAAAAAAAAAAAAATTATGGTAGTTAAGATGATAAATACGAGCTGGATAATCCCTTCCTGTGACAATCTCAAAGTCTAACAAAGGCAAAGGCAAAGGGAGGAGAGCGTGAAGGGGCTTTTGGAAGCCTAGCAGGGAATTCTCGATGAGCAGGCTTGCAGACCAGAGAGCAGCCCTTGTGGCAAGGACGTGTAGGATGGCCCAGCTTACATGCTCTCCTGCAGCGAGAGAATTGGTTGCCTGCAGATCTGTATGTTTTACTAAGCGGACCACTTTGCAAGTGTGCGGAGAGTGATGCGCATGGATTCCAGAGTGCTGAGCAGTGAGAGGATTCGAGGGTCTGGCTACCCAAGGGAGCGCCTGACCTTTCATGATGCACACTTTGAGGGTAGACTGCTCGATGAAGTGAATTGCTTGGTTGTGTTCTGCTCTGAAACCGAGATCTAGATTGAGATTCACCTCGCTTTCCCTCCTCAGGCTCCTTCCAACATGAAGTCGGTACTTCAGGCAGGATGGCTGTTGACGGTGGCTGTGGGCAACATCATTGTGCTTATCGTAGCAGGGGCAGGCCACTTCAGTGAACAGGTACAGCGTGGAGGAGGAAGTTGGGGTCCTCTGTTTATCACTACAGGTCGTAACTGTGACTCTCCCTCGCCATCTATAAATACACGGTTACTTAGGTAACAGCTGGTTAAAGTCACCAAATCAACCAGACAGGGCTGTTACCAGTAGCCTCTTAGCTAAGAGTGTACTGGTTCTTATTTCTCCCTGGTATTATACAGTTGGAAAGTGACAACCAAAATAACCAGATTGAGTTCATGGCACACTTACTAACATGGTTTACTATCAAAGAAATCATCCTTCCTAGCTTTAGTGAATACAGCTTACTACCTGAACTAGACACGCTGTCTAGAAACTTTCATAATACCTGAAATTAAAGCCCTTCTTGAAGTGGTGGCAATTTTTCTAGCTAAAATAAAAGGAGGGCTTTTCTGACGTTTAAAATCATTCCTTCTGCACTGTGGCACACAAGGTCTCCCTCTGAGGTGTCGTCAAGATGGTCATTTCATGGTCACCCTCACCAGGTCCCATTAAAGTGTGTGCTAAAGCTCATGTTCAGGAGCTCAAGGGGTCACCATGGGATCACTCAAGGGCCTTGTCTGGGTAGAATTCAGCACACTCTTTTCCCCACAGAGGTGTTCTTTTGGTTCCGTCCTTCAGGCTTCAGCCATGTGTTTTAAGACTGGAATGTTCCCAAAATTCTCTTTTATCCCCCATTCATGTTGTGTTTCTGTGTGCTGTGCTGTTAGAAAATATTACCTGTTCCTCATGCATTCAAGAAAAGCTGGCCAATCTCTCTGAACACCCTGCCCACCAATTTTCCATAACAATTTAATTTCAAAGCACCTTGCACCTAGACATAGCAAGAAAATGCACATGTAATATATACACTAATATGAACTTGTATTTTTTTTTTTCTTACTCCATCTCTGATCCCTTCAAAGTGGGCTGAGTACATTCTATTTGCTGCATTGCTTCTGGTGGTCTGTGTCATATTTGCCATCATGGCTCGGTTCTATACTTATGTGAATCCAGTGGAGGTTGAAGCTCGGTTTGATGAAGAAGAAAAGAAAAAAAATGCAGGAAAGGGTGACCTGTATCCCACACTGGAGTCGGTCTCACAGACAAAGATGTGAAGGTCAGGAAGCAGGCGGAAGATGGACCAAGCCGCCTTTGTCCCCAGAGGCAGGACACTCCATTGGTTGGCCTTGACAGGACAACTTCGGAATTGTGAACCAAACCAAACCTAAAAGGCCATTTTCTCAGGAGCGAGAAATGAGTCAAAAATTCTAGAGGAAGTCTTGTTTTGTAAGTTTTATTTAACCCCCCCCCCGTTTTAAACAGAGATATACCTTACGTTTAACTCCTCTCTTGCTACACAAATTAAATTATTTTGTACTAACAATTTTGAAAGAGTAACAGAATTCCATATTTTTTCTAAAACTCTTGTGAGAACAATGTTAAATGAGAAGCTAATGCCATGAGTGAATTTGCAGGTATATAATAAGTGCCAGCTAGTATTAACTGATAACTTTTGGTTTTTCTAATCCTACCACTTTTTAAATTATGTATAACTCAAAAAACAACTCAAATGAAGGCCAGTAATAATGTGTAAAGTTTCAATGATGTGAAATAAATTCCTATTCTTAAGAGTGAGTGTTCTTGTGTCTTTTGGTTGGTAAGAAATCTTTAACAGCTGCCTAGTTATAAAAGCACTGTGTGGACCTTGAAATTTCATCAGAAGTGATGAAAGCCTTAACAAAAGCAATGCCCACATAGGATAAATCCCAGGGACATGAAACATCAAACTCTGTTTCTTCTTGGTCCTATTTTTTCCAGGGGGGGAAAAAAATCTGTGTCTCATATCACTAGGTTCTCTCTACGTGCATATATGTGTACATCTCGCGTGTTTTTCTCAATACTGATAAGCATTTTTTTGTTTGAAATAATTCTTCCAAAACATTATAGATGCTCAATGCCTGATTTATCCAATAGATATTTATCATTTAATCATCCCAGATATCAGACCCAGAATGATTTTACTTTGACATTCCTCTGCAAACAAGGGATAGTTCTTAAACTCGTACACCGCTCTGAGGATTGAAACTGTTACCGATTTAGGAGAACAGTCGATGTTTGACCTCAAAGATGCTTCAACCCAAGCTCGTGGTTGCTCTGTGGAGGCTGTGCTGAAGCCGAGACTCTCCGTCCAGAATGGGAACAGCAAATGTGATTCATCAAAGCTTGCTTCCTGACTTAGGATCAAGTCCCGGTTCCTTAGCTAGAGCCCAAGAGGCCCTTTTTCCTCTGGACAAATTTTATTTCTCTCCACATACTCCAACCCAACCAACATTAAGCTTCTCTTCCTAGAGTGCCTCAAGTTCTCATTCCCAGGTCAAAGAAAAGGAAAATCAGACCCTGGAGCACATTGTCTTCCTGTCAGCCTTATTCCCCTCTGCCTGGCTGAGTCTTCATTTTCAGACCACTTCCTGCAAATCTTCCTGTCTCCTGTCCCTGCCATGTTAGGCAGTGTCTGCTCTGAGCTCCCACAATATTGTCAGACTTCCGTGTACTATAACTGTGTAGGTGTCCCTAAAGGGAACGTTCTGTGTATATCCCCTTCACTAATCTCCTGAACTCGGTGGGCTTTTGTTTGTTAAGAAAATGTTTTAAATATCTTGGGCTACGTGAAGCGAGATGAAAGAGGCAGGACCTGAACAAACTATTACAATTTAATCAGAGTATAATTTGCACCTAATAAACTCTAATGTAAAAAAACTAGTTATAAAGGACCATAAAGTCTAGTACTTCGATGGTTTCTAATTTACATATTGTGGCCTTTGTTGGGAAAAACCAATTGCTACAGTGATGAGATGAGCACTCAGTTTCCATCGTCTTACTTTTTTTTTTTGGTAGTACTGGACATTAAACCCAAGGCCTTCACACTGAGCTACATGCCCAGCCCAAAATTTTATATATTGAGGCAAGATCTCACTAGGTTGGCCAGGTTGGGCTCAAACTTGTAATCTTCCTGGGCCGGGGATTTAGCTCAGTGGTACCGTGCCTCCCTTGCAAGCACAAGGTCCTGAGTTGAATCCCCAATACCAAAAAAACCCCCAACAACTTGTAATCTTTCTCCCTCAGACTCCCTGAGTGCTGGGATTACAGGAATGCATCCCTACACCTGGTCCCATTCCTAATCCAAAATCCTTGAAAGAGATTCAAATCCTAACTTGTTTTCTAGTGACTCTGTAGCTTTAGGACAAGTCTTAATCTTTTAGATATCATTTCTTGTTCTGTGGAATAAAGTGAACACCAAACAATCTGAGGACTTGGAAATCCTTTGTTTGAGGGTACCCGGAACACAATGGGCTTCTGAACATTTGAATGAACCAGATCTGATATTAGCACTGTAGCATGCTCTGCTCGTGGATGGAATAATACCATGACAGTCCTCATCAGCCTTTGAAGGATATGAGCACACAGAGGGAGGCGTGGGCACTGCCTTTCAGGGGTTACTCTTTGGTCTCCTGCTTCCTGCTCTTATTTGACTGCTACTTCCAACCACAACCAAGACCACCTGATGCCAGTATCACGTGGATGTTCTGTTTGCAAGACCCCAGACAGCGGCAGTTGGCTCGGGGTAGGCATGGGGGAAGGAAGCACATGAAGCCACATCAGTAACCTCTGCTTTTCCGCCTTTTCCTGGCAGTGTATGTGTGTATTTACACCTTTCAGTTCTGTGATGATCGATGTATGATCCAAGTAGTACACTGACGTGAACATGGGCTGCATGTCCTAGTACAATTCTACAATGGGGAGGAAAAGAAAGCCCTTGAAACAGATTTTAAAGGTTTTTATTTATTTTATTTATTTATTTTTGGTACTGGGGATCAAACTCGGGACCTTTCGTTTGCGAGGCAAGCCCAGTGCCACTGAGCTAAATCCCCAGCACCAGACTTTGAAGTTTATAGCACAAATCCAGAATACTTTTGGAAATATTTGCAGTATGTCTATAAATCTTATGTCATGTCAGCTTATTTTTGTTTCCACATTTTTTTCTTTTACTTTGTGGATGTTCTTTATTTCAGGGTACTAAGAAATATTTATTTTGAAAAGAGCAAAATAAAAAAATAGATAATAGGGAGATAGATCTTTTGCATATGAAAGGGAGACCAAGAAATGGAGGGAAGGGAGGAGGAGGTGGGAAAAAGTATGTAAAAAAGAATTCAGATGTGTTATATACTGGTACCAGCTCCCGAGGAGGAATGGAGTCCCATACTGCAAATATGCACTAATAAAAGTTAAAATTAAAACAATTATTTTGAAAGCTTTTAGGCTTTATAAAATTACCTTAGTAAATGTATGTTCAAGTTTGATTTTTGTTGACTATTTTAGCTATGAATTTTGTTGTGAATTCTGGGATTTTCTTTCTGTTTTTCTCAATACTGGTGATTGAACCCAGGGCCTTCACACTAAGCTACATCCCCATCCTGCTATTATTTTTTTAAATTTTGACATATAGTCTCACTAAGTTGCCCAGCTAGTTTCAAACTTGTGATCCTCCTGCCTCAGTCTCCCCAAGTTCTGGGATTACAGATGTGCACCATGTGCCTAGTTTGTATCATTTTCTTTAGTGATGAACAATGGTGGTTAACATGCACTGACCATTGAATGTGTGCAGACAGCGCGTTCAGTGCTCTCCTGGATTAAGTCCACACATGTGCAGTCCCCGTGGTCACCAGCACTCCTGACCCATAGGAAAGAAGCGAGGCACACGGAGACCGAAAGCCGCCCCATCATCTGGCTCCGGAGCTCAGGCTGCCTCTGTCTCCCTGCCAGCATTTAATCTGCACCAGGGACTGACTCAGCTTTAGTCCTTGGAGCACAAGAAGGAAGGTATATGACCACCATTTTCAAGACAAAACTTGAGGACAGCCAGTCTGCATGACTTAGCCAAGGCCTTATACCCAGCCCTGGGGCTGAGCCAGGATTTGAACCTGAGCGTGTCGGAGCCCAGAGAAGGAGCAGCCTCTTACCCATGAGCTACAGGGTCTCTCTCACCTATCAGCCATCTGTGATGGCTGAGGCCACAAAGAGGGACCAAAAGCAAGACAAAGGGTGAGCTGGAGGGCCCCAGAGGCTGCCAAGATCCAAACCCAGCATGGCCCCCCAGTGTGCCTAGATGGAGAAGAGAGGCTGGGTGTAGAGGCTGGAACGCCTGGCTCAAAGGACAGACAGGAAAGGTGAGCCACTTTGCCATCGTGGTAGAGGGAACTGAAGCTCCCATGAGGACGTGTCGCCCTCTGAAGACACTAACTCCCTCCCCATGGGTCTGATTGTTGGCTGCCCCATGGGCAAAAGCAGTCACAGAAGGTGACTCCAACAATGCCAAGGGACTAGATCTGGGTCACCATGCAGAGGCAGTGTCACCTGGTGGGGCGGTGGCTGGGAGCAAGGGTGGGTGAGACACAGGAGGAGACAGTCAGGGCTGGAGAGTAAAGGAAGGCAGCCAAGTCCCAGGGCCTACAGCACAGGACAGGAGAAAATGTGCAGGCTCTTTATTTTCTAAATTGTGATTAAATATTCACAAGAGAGAAAAGGGTCATTTTTAAGTGCACAGCTCAGAAGCATTAACTACATTCACATTGCCATGTGCCTATCACCAGCTCCAGGACTCTCTGTTTGCAGGACTGAAACCATGAGTGGGAGAAACAAAAGCAATTCTCCTGCACTTGCCCTTCCCATGATGCTACATGCTGGGCTCTCTAGAATGTTCTGTGTCCGGGCTTCTGTCTCAGCCCTAGTCTGAGAAAACAAACAGGGGGAAGACCTGGGCCTCCCAGGCTCCAGCAGGGCTACCACCACTATCACCCCTTGCAGCAGGAAGAGAAAAGCTTCTGCATCTTGCCAACCTCTGGGGCTCACCCATGGGCTTCCCTTTGATGTCATGTCTGACACGTTCTAATAATGAGACTCCTCAACCATTTAAAGGCCCAAAAGGAAAGGAACTGAGTCTGGTAGGTTGCTATTCTGGATCTGTGGAGCCAAGAGTCACACACTTCTTAGTGCTGAATGTTCTGGAGCCTGAAGGGGGTCCTCAGAGAACAGGTCTACTACATGATGGGCCTGCGTGCTGGGGACTGGCTTGCTAGTGCTGGGTCATCTGGTCCCTTGACAGTTCCCATTTCATAGGTTGCTCCTAAAAACTTCCAGTCCCCAGCAGAGGAGGCTTCCAGGCTGCCGTAGCACCGCTCGCAATGCAGAGGAGGCTTCCGGGCCAGCATAGCACTGCTCCCAGCACAGAGGAGGCTTCTGAGGTGCTGTACCACTGCTCCCAGCACAGAGGAGGTGAGCCGAGCGGGCCCCAGCAACACACACACACCACACATCCCCACCGCCCCCCCACCCCCTTCGAAATGAGAAGACATGTAAACAAGTCTCAAAAACAGACTTCCAGATCAACTACAGCAACCCCAAAGGGAAACGAGATGGAACACTCTGATACTCAACCACCTGGGCTCCCTGAACTGGCAACAAAAGAGGATCTGGAAAAAATGAAATCAGAAATAATTTCTCAGATAACAGCAGAGATTAC